>OX578145.1:92998887-93598887 GCA_951213105.1 Amaurobius ferox
TATCTAACCTTCCTTTCCGTAGTAGTAGATGATAGGAATTTGTTTCAATTTTGTTTTAATTTTGGTTTATTGTATTTATTAGATAATATTTTATATGTGTTAAAAAAGTGTGTTAAAGAGGATATGAAAGGAAATATCTAACAAAAGGAAAACAATGCTACCAAATAAAGCAAAATGATCGTAATTTTAAATTATCAATAATACACATGAATTTATCAACATTCAAGAGCGATACATACAAATCAAGTTCAAACATCGAAGGATTATCAAAATCTGGAGGCTCAAAATTAAAATGACAAAAAATAAAAATAAAAGAAAAGATGCAATCCGAAAATATGAAATTGGATAGAATCTCTGTAGATCCAGCTTTTCAAGGATTTTTGCATCCACAGAGGTTCCAAATGTGTTTCGCTCAAAGATACAGCCACATGGCCGAAACATTGTCAAAAGTTCTCATCGACACATTACCAGACAGAAACATAAATGGAAATAACAAAAAATAATATTATGCAAATGGAAAGAAGAGGATGAAAGTGCATATAGCAAACATATAAGTAATCTATCCAACAATCCACAAGGATTCAGATAGAAATTAAACTCATACCTTTCTTCACCATTATTCAGGACGCCTAATATTTCGTTGCTCTCTCTCTCTGTATATATATATATATATATATATATATATATATATATATATATATATATAAATCAATGTGCTGAGTAATATAAATTTCTAATGTGAAGTTTTCAAAATGTTGGTACAATTACAATTTATGAATATCCAAAAATCTCAGTGCGTTTGTAATATTATACGACTAAAATGCTCACAGTTAATTTTATTGATTAAAATTTTTGAACAGTTTTTGCTTCCTGAAATAAAAGATTCATTATAGGCAATAGCTAGATGTCTAAATATCAATATCGTTTGATAGTGATATTGTCAATACCGCCTTGAGATCTGCACTGCCTCTAACCGTTGATTTTAATTCAAATACATCGGAAACTCTGCAGTGTCATCTAAGCATCATAATTATGCAAAATACGCTTAAAAGCAATTTTCCACACATGACTGAAATTACCAATAGTTTTTCGTAATTTATATCTTCGTGTTAATTTATAATTTTTTAAAAATATAGACTTCAACCGGTAAGAAGCTTTTCGAACATAAGCGTAAAATTTCCGCTTTGGCCCGAGTCCGTGCATCTGGAAACGTTCTTTTTTTTTAATAAATTTCTCGCCATTTTGTTCATTAAATTTTAGTATTTTGTTACGATGCAACCAAATTCGTATCTCCACGAAGATATTTCGAAATACTGCTATACTGGTCAATTTCCAGAACTCCGGGTTTCATTTACGCCCTTTATTAGCAAGCAACCGTAACCGCAAAACCTTGCCGGAGGGATGTGAAGGTTATTGTTGAAGATTTTTTTTTATCCAGGTGAAGATTTTTTCATCCAGGTGAAATTTTTTTCACCCATCTTCGTGAGCAGTATAATATTTGCCCTTAGCATTTGCAAAAGAAATTAAGATTTTAACGAGCGGAAATGTATCTATGGACATGTATATGTATGTATATGGACATGTGTTTTTGTGTGTGTGTGCGTGTGATACGGGAGAAAAGGGGGGGGGGAGTCAAGCGTTGCTTATGTGCGCAATTCACGACCCTCTGAGTAAAATTTTGCCAAAGGATTATTTATAGAAGGTTAATGAGTGCTACTGTATGAAGTAGTGTTACTGTTTCTCAACCTCAAGCGATCGCAGATCGGTAAAATTTCCAAACGTCTTACAAATTTCCTAAAAATTCTATTGGGGACGTGTAGTTAAAAATTATATTTCTAAATAGTTCCAAACAAATCAGTTATGATAAGATTATGAAATCAAAATGTAACGTAATATTATACGTGTAATTTATACGTAAGTTTTGACGAGAAAAAGAATAAAACCAACTCCATCAGTCTAGGGCTAATCGTTCTCGAGATATTCAAGTTTTTTCGCATATTTGTTACGCCGGCTTTGAAAAAAGTCCAGTTACCAAATAGCAAGAAAGATCAATCATGCATAAAGCATTGATTATGAAACACTTTCCAACTATAATGCAATTTTATTTAAACATCTCTAACATGCGATACATTCAGCGGTAATATTTTTTAAATTATCACAATACTACAATAATTTATAATATCTGAAAACTTCATCGAAAAAAATGAACTTTATTCAAATGACGTCATTGAAATATAAATTGTCTGACTCTATGAAAAAGTAGTAAACATTTCATTCATAAACATTTATTTTATTCCTTTCATTCATCACAATACTACAATAATTTATTTTACTTAAAAACTTAAAACCATGGAGGTAAACGTAATTTAACTCTGTTTTTAAAACTTTACCGAAAAAGTCTGCTATAAAATCGTCTGTTCTCTATGTAAATCAATGACTATTTCATTCATATCAACTATATTGCAGACTCCAAAACTAAATAGTTTTGTGTTAAAGAAATTCAGGAATTCTTATACAACTCATCTTACAGCTTGATGTGTTTACAATCTTCATAAGTGAAAATTAGGCTTCGTTGTAGAAATAATCAAAGTTTGATGATCATTTAAACTCAAATATATCGTAATTGCGTTGTTCCAGAACAGTGGTGCACAGAAATTAAGCAAAAATAAAGCGGTTTTAGGATGGATATAATACCAAATATAAATTAAAAAGAACGTTAAAAATCACGATTTTGACACAAGATTGATGCTATATTTTATTTTGAAGTGAATCACGTGATTTCTTCATATAATGGTCACGTGATCTCTTCATATAATGGGTGTAATTATTATTTTAATTTTTATTTACAAAACTACTGAATGTATTTTTCTTAAATTTTTTTTATATATTTTATGTGATAATTTGAATATTTCCTAAAACTTTCGAAGCAATTTGTGAATTTTAAATCAGCTTGAAAAACGTTTGAAAAATTAGGTCCCATAGGGTTCAATGTATTTCATTTTTTCAATCCGGGTTCAATCCAAAATTAATTGGGTGATATTATTAATTTATATTCCCATAGGTTCTACAGATTGTCTGAACAACACACTAAAATTTCATTTTGATAAAGCCATTTTTACGGCAGTTATCGTGCTAACGGACAGATAGACAGACAGGCAGAAATGAACAAAGTCATAAACACTTTTTAACTATTTTGTAAAGTGTTAAAAACAAAAATTGAATTATAAGTGCAAATTTAGTGTTAATTTGTGCAATTAAAGTCAATTTAATGAATTATTAAAGAAAGAAAGAGAACATGAATTTGAATTTGTAGGGAAAGTCATGTGCTGACCACATAAGAATTTTCATCTTTTTGTTGAGTGTTAATAGAGATTTTAGATGCACAGTCAAGCAGCTTGCAGAGAAGTTATATAGAATAACTCAATATATGAATATGTGTCAGAAATTTTTTTTAATCATGGGAGGAAAATTAATTAACAAACACTTTTTACACAAATCGGGGGCACAAATGGCTCTCGACTTAGATGTTTTCAATGCATTTAAAGATGAAAATTTATTTCTGGACAGGCATGGCAAAGATACCTAGCCAGGTATGACCTGTCATACATTTAAAAAATTCTTCACGTTCAGACTCTGTTGCTGATTGGCTAGGATATAATTGTAAAACTTTGCCTTGTGTAGATCTCCACTATCTGTAGCTAAAGTTATGTGTTTCTCCTCATAATAAATCCCCCCTTCAAGTCTATGCCTTCTTTGAACATTGCCGGTTGTTTTAAGTACAGCCTATGTTCGAAATGACGTAATAAGTTTCTTTGATATATCAGTGAAAAATATTAGATTCTTAACTTAGCTGAAAGGATCTTCCTGTTCTGTTTCACACTTAGAGCCATCATTTCCGTCACGACCTATACACAATTCGTACGTCATCTGCATTTTCATTTTGCAATTCGCTACAAATCCGTTGTTTATAGCTCAGGGTGTAAATCTCGAGATCCTTTAGCAATTTTTTTTTTTTTTTTACGTTAATGTGTTCTCTGCACGTTCTTCTATATCCGGATAGGCTTGAAGTCCACCGGATCTGTTTGTTCTTTTAAAACAATTTTTACGTTTTACGCTCAATACGATTTCTCAAAAGAGTAAAAATTAATTCAGATGCATAATGATACATAAAACATGTTTTCAGAAAACATTTCAGACGTTGAGTTTAGCTGAAAATAATATACATGTAAGAGTATTAAAAATCTAACGTGAGCAACGAACGCATGACTCTCCCTACAGACTCAAATTCATTTTATTCTTTCTTCTATAACTCATTAAATTGAGTTTAATTGGGCAAAGTAAAAAACAGGGACAATTGTTTGATATGGCACTGAATTTGCAGTTTTAATTCAATTTTCGTTTTCATCTGGGGAACTGGACGTATTTTCAAAAGCGACGTGGCAAAAACACGAAAAACTGCAATATCTAGAGAACGATTAGTTCTAGAGTTATGGGGTTGGCCTTATTCATTTCATCGTCAAAAATCACGTATGGAACAAGAATTTAATAGATGCATTTAAGCATACGTAGTCTTTTATTTTAAATTTTGGTAAATTATGCGGGCTGTTTTGCAAGAAAAAAAAAAGGCACGTTCTCTCTTCCCGAATTGTACCAAAATCTAATCAGCACCAGAGTATTCAACAAGTGACTAGTCTACCAAATTTTGGGAAATTTGGTCAATTAGCTTTTCAGAGTGGAAACATATTTTTTGCAGGCATTCGCATTGAGGTATTTCGCATAAAAAAAAAAAAAAAAAAAAAGGCAGGTTCTTTTTTTCTGAATTGTACCAAAACCTAATTAGCACCAAGGTCACCTACAAGTGACTTATTTACCGAATTTTGTGAAATGTGGTCAATTAGTGTTTCAGCTAGAGTGAATACATACATTGTACTACAGACACACACACACACACACACACACACAGAGAGACGTATGTAGACAGACTAAAAATAGCTTTTTCGTACTCTAGAGGTCCCAAAAGTGTAGATCTGTCGAAAACCCCCAAGTTGAGATTTTCGACACGATTCCAATACTTTTCTTATACATTACCATGCATCGTAGGGAAAGTAAAAATATCTCTGTCTTCTTATAGTATAGTATAAAGTATTGTCGTCAAGATATATAGATTTACACGGACAGACAGAATTTAATGCTCCCTGAGAACGTTTCGAACACTTTTGGAATGGTAACCGTCTGTGCACAGGCTGGTGAAGAGTGGATTAGATTGCTCAAGAATGAATGCATGTATCATTATGGAATTATACAGGGTTCAAGGGTTCCTGCTTAACCTTTTGCTTACGGGTGGGACAGCGCCAATCTCAAACGAAAACGCTTGCAAAGGGGAATCGAACTGTTTGGGATAGGGTATGTCAAATACCCTATCCCAAAATGTCAAATCCCCAATGTCAAATACCCTATCCCAAAATGTCAAATCCCCAATGTCAAATACCCTATCCCAAAATGCCAAATCCCCAATGTCAAATACCCTATCCCAAAATGTCAAATCTCCAATGTCAAATACCCTATCCCAAAATGTCAAATCCCCAATGTCAAATATCCTATCCCAAAATGTCAAATCCCTAATGTCAAATACCCTATCCCAAAATGTCAAATCCCCAATGTCAAATACCCTATCCCAAAATGTCAAATCCCCAATGTCAAATACCCTATTTTGAGAGGTTCCTCGTTTGAGATTGACGCTGTCCCACCCGTAAGCAAAAGGTTAAGCACTCCAATAACTTTGTAAAGCAAGGTGCATGAGTATTTACGTTAGCTTTATCTATAGTAAAGTGACCATGTCCGATTAATAAAAGTGATTGCAATGCCCCTAGCGGGGAATTAAAAAGTTCCGATACCAAACTCGGAAAAGCAAGATTGACTAAAAATGTCAATTATAAAGTTTTACAGCATTGTCTAATGAGTAAGAATAGATCTCAAAAACGCTCAAAACGGGTATATGAAAGGCAATAAATACCTGTCGTAACGTCATATCGAGGACTGTAACATACGCGGTTGTATTTCTTCTTGAAATTTAATGTGCATTGTTGCTGACTGAAAGCATTTTGATCAGACTGTGCATTAGATTCCTGTTCATATGAGTGCAGTTTATTTTAGCATTGCTCGAAAAAAAAAAAAGTCATTCGCCATTAATCATAGTGCGTGCCATAACTGCTTTCTGTAACACTTTTATTCTCGATTTTTATTCATTCGATAATGCTCTGCAGCTTTAGAATGGGTTGTTTTCATCTATACTTCGCTTTATTACAGAGTTCGTTATCCCAACATTTTAAATTCTTCGTTAGGGGGCACTGCAATCCCTTTTAATTGATCGGACATAGTGCTACTGCAACAATAAGAACTTGCAATTTCGTCCCAGTAGCTCAACGGTAGAGTCAGGGCCGTATCCCGAAACGAAATTCAAAGGGAACTAGCTCAACAGTCTCGAAGGAGGGGCTTACTAAAAACACTCTTCCTCATTAGCATTCACAAACCATAGTAGTTATTATTTTATATTTCAATCCATATAAATTATTAACAAATGTTGGGGCAGAAAGTTTCTCTACAATGGTCACTGTATGTATATTTAGAAAGATTTACTAAAGGACTCTTTCTCTGAAATGTTTTTTCTTCCTGTGATTCTTATATGCATTGAATCCAAAAGACAAGTGGGACCCACTAGAGCTAAAAATTTGCAGACCTACGAAGTGGAGAATTGGAGCCAGAGAAACAAAACTTTTTGCATATTTCAATTTTATCGCTTTGAACGTCCTACTATGCACTTTTTCCGAGAAGAGGTTTGGCAATCAATTTGATTGGATGACTGATGAGATTGAACTGAAGAAGGAGGGATTCGACGTAGGATAGTGTCATTTAAAATATAATTTTGTAGATTATTTCTACCTTTTTGTAAAACATAATAAAAAATATAAAATATAGCTTAAGTGAATAAAAAAACTATGCATATAAGATGCAGTTTCAAAAATTTAAGAAATTGTTTGCCTATTTGAATTTGTTGGGAGAAATTTCGGTTCGACAAATTGATAGGATTCATGACTTTATTTTATGACTATTCTCATCATTTTATTTCCACCTGAAATGTAATTGTGTGAATTTGTTTGTATACTTTGTGCATAGTAATGAAGTTGCAAATGTTCCCCACTTAGAATGATATAAACATCAAATGTGGGAGTTCTGCTTGAAATGTGAAAAGTTATCACACGATATTTTAACCATGATTGAGTACGCATATGGTGACTAATCAATGGCGAACTCTTAAGTTGGAGAGAAATTAGTTAGTTAAAAAGTAGGAGAAAAAGTAGTTTTTTATGATAATCCGCCAGCACGTTACACATTGTTTCCAATTGGTCAAGTAATATCTATTAAAGCACCAAGTGACCTCATTGGAGCCTACACTCTCCTGACTTGGCATCACTGACGGTGATTTAGTAGCGAAAGTTGACAAGAATTGACGAGGGTTTTCAAAAGATGGGTTCAAGGAAAAATTTCATCAATTTCATGGTTGTTGGCAAATGTTGTTGCTGCCTAAGGTAATTATTAGGATAGAAACCTTGTGTAAATTGTGGTATTTCCATAAAATAAAAGAATTTTAGGAATATTTACTAGCTAGCATGTATATATGCAAAGATAATAATATAAATATAGAATTAAATATTATGAGATATTTAAAAATTATTATGATCCATTTGGGATTTTGCTGTTTTTTTTCTAGATACTTAAAGTGAGGCTGTTTGTCAAATGCGACTAAACAGAAATTCCCCAAATCTATGTCGAAAGAAAATGTGATCAACAAAAGTATGTCGTGTTTATTAAAATATTTAACGTGTCAGTTCAATGAAATTCGAGTAGGTTTTTGAGGGTAATTCCCACAGTTACTAATTGGGAGCTCGACAGGTTGCTTCTAATGTATTCGCACTTCCCAAAATGCCAGAAGATGACTCAGACAACTAGCATTTCCTCTGGCAGAACTAGTGCACACCGCAAAGATTAACGAAAATATTTCTCTATACTGGCTTAAAAAAATGTTTCCATTACATCCTGTAATAATGTTTCTAAAATATGCTTGCTCCAATATAGAAATTGGCAATTGCTGGCCCGCGAAGCTTCAAGATGTGGTCCGCCAGTAGTATAAGTAAGAACTTCAATTTTCAGACAAAAATTAGGGGAGCCATTAATTTTCTCGTCAGCCACTATCTATTGAATATAATAACGATATGATCATGCAAATTGTCATACCCTACCTGAAGAGTTTTTTTTTTTTTTTGCCGCAAAAACTCAATTTAAAATCTTTTCCTGATATGATCTTGCTGAAAATCAATATTATCTCTGATTGGTTAAAAAAATCGTATTTATAAAATAATTTTCATCACGCTTGTGAATGTGTGCAGAATCGTTGAGACTTCCCCCTTTCTTTCACACACACATACACATACACACACACACGGTTCTTGAAATTCTCATCGATTTTAGTTATGTTAAAATGTGCAAATTCATTAAAATTCGTTAGATTTTGACCAGTACAATACTTTTCTACAAGGCAGGTTCTCTATTGCAGTGAAATAAAAATACAAACAAGGTCTTCATTGCCAGTATTCAATAATTATCGAGCTCGCATAGATCAATATGTCCCCTTCCATTCCTTCACAACGACCCTCGTAACTAAGGTAATGAAGTCTTCGAAAACCTCCACGTGCGATCGTGCACTGCACCTCTTTCTCGTTCTATCTGTACCATCTCGGAACAAGATTCCTTTTTCGTCCAGACGAAGACTGAGGCAGGGCTCACCCTGAGGTCAGGTCGTGACTCTGCCTACCGTCCCCCCATCCAGAGACCGAGAACCTGAATATGCAAATAGAGTAGACTCGTCCAGAAGGGATCACTTTATTTTTACCTGCTCCGAGGAGTTAAAAGCAGCTCATTAATGGGGTATGCCTTCTAGATGGATAGACGGACGGAGAAAAAGGATAAAATCGTTCGGGCAATTTCGCACCGAAGATTTTTGCCCATCCGCACGCACTAACATTGTAATAAAATCGCTGCAGCAAATTGATGCAGATCATAAATATTCCAGATGAGCAAGGGTGGAGAGAGCGATCAAGGATCAGACAAAGATCCACGAAGATTAGACATGCATAGCTCAGTTCAAAAAGCAATGTACTCCGAGACCGGGGAGAAATTTGTTCACCAGAAATTACGGTGAATGCGAATTGCGTTGCTGTAAGATTGTAAATGCCGACAATCAACAATAAATGGTGAATATTTTAATTTTATTCGTGACAGATATGGGGATTTTCAACATACATGTGTCATCCTCGTTCAAAAATTTTCACTGATGTGCAATTCAGTTCAAAGCATTCTTACAGATAGACACAGAAGGGGGATTTTGTTAATTTGAAGTGATGGAAAAGTACAGCAAATGCGAAAAGAGTTACAGTGAAATGTCGGCATAGAAGTGAATTGTTGACATCTATCGATGGAGGGTGAAGATCTCGATTTTATTCGTCACTGATATTGAAGATTGTCGATATTCATGTCTCATTACCTTTCATCAAAGATTTACAAATATTCGACATACTCAGTCCGGTTTAAAATGCAATATGCTCCTAGAGTTAGGCGTAGAACGTAAACAAAACTTCCCTCTCACGTCCAACCGTAGGAGTGAATTTCATTTTAAACTCAGCTATACGTACGTTTAGTATATTTGAAAATCCTTTTGAATTTGAATGACACATGAATGTTGACAGTCCGAGCAGCAGTCACGAATAAAATTGAAATTCCATGTTTTCGTTGTACGAACTGATCGAAACAGTCAGTGAATATAAAATACCTGAAATTGCCACACGTTTCAATACCGACAACCACAGACGAATGTTTGCAATTTTGATTTCATTGCTGACTGATATTGGAGAATGTCGGTGTTCATTTGTCATTACCATTAAGCATAGAGTTACGAAAGTGAGTCATGCACAGATTACTTCAAAATCTGTGGGAAAGGTTAAAATATGTATCAAAGTACGGAATGGTGTGTTGTATGTTGTTGTTGTTGAGACCCAGATCGTCCGACCTACCAGAAAGGTGTAAGGTGACCGTTTGGACGGCCGGAAAGTGGGTATGTTGTAGGTGTATGGTTAGAAAGAAAAATTCTGTGAATCTATATCAATTAAACTGCAATTTGTATGTATGTATGTTTGTCTCATCATTGAAATAGTCCGACTTAAAATTTAATCCGTGTTTCAAGTTTCTAGAACCAGAGGTTGTTCAGATATCAATAAAAAGCTCACAATTAAAACTTCCACTGATAAGCATTATGCAGACGATTTCGCAAATTTATTTGAGAAAAAATAATATTATGTTACTCTTAGCAATGCATTTAAATCAAATGTGTTTGTTTAGCAGATGATTTTGATTATTTTTTTTTCCAATTTAAACAATATAGTAATTGATATAAAAGCAAATTTTATAAATGATGCGTATTGCATTTTCAACTGAATTATATCAATTACAGCCGTTGTGTTTAAAGATTACAGGAATTATTACTATTTTTAATTTCTTACGTCATTTATTTTATTACTAGATTCTTATACTTCTTTCTTGGAGAATTAAATTAAATATCTTAATAGAATGTTTTTAATAACAATATCATTTATAATACTACAGGAATTCGCACATAATTGTGAGTTTAAAGAAGTTTTTTTTATATTATATATTCAAGAAAGAGGATAATGCTAATACGCAATATGTTAAAGTTCCACCATATGAAAATTGGAAAATGTTGATGGAAAGGTTAACTGGCAAGAACGACACAATTTATTTCTTAGTGGCTTTATTACGAAAGATACTAACTTTTCCTATATTACATGGGGAGTATTGGAATTGCTATTTTATGCGATAAAGTTTACTTCAATGCATTATGGAATGTACAACGAAAAATAGATATGAATCTTGAGGGAAAAGTCCTGTGCTGCCCACATCAAATTTACCTTATTTCGTTTATTGTTCCTTTATTTATTTATTATCCACATCTATCTGCTACGAAATACCAACTACAAATTTCATAGAAAAATAAGCACAGCTAATGGTCTGATAAGGGGTATAAATGATAAATAGGACATAACTTATGCGGGAAAAAAATCACCAAAAGAATTGAATTCATAATGCGAGGTCATGAATTCGTAATAAGAAATATTTCGTAATGACTATTATAGAAGATGAAATTTTAAAGCGAAAAAAAAAACAAGTAAAAACACACAAAAGCTCCTAATGGTTAAAAGCAAATATTCAATAAAAGGCAATTAAGAAATGCAAACATAATACTAATGGAGTTGAAACTTCGGGCCAAATCAAAGGCGGAGGTGGAAAACATGGACTTGTCCAAAAAATTTAAAAGAAATGTGAATATTTAAATCTCTTAATGTTAATGAATGTTTTTAATATGCATACCTGCAAATTAGAGTTCTGCATGGACCGAAATTTTAAAACTTTTACTCAGCTCCCTGATAGTAACGGAGGAAAATCGATTTTGTATGACGCTAATGAAGCTTAGACTTCTGGCCAAATCAGGGGAGCAGATGGAAGACATGGAATTGTGCAAAAAAATGTAAAATAAATCTGAATATTTAAATCTCTTAATGTTAATGAATGTTTATAACATGTGTACCTGCAAACTAGAGTTCTGCATGGACCGAAATTTTAAGACTTTTACTCGGCCCCCTGATAGTAACGGAGGAAAATCGATTTTGTATGACGCTAATGAAGCTTAGACTTCTGGCCAAATCAGGGGAGGAGATGGAAGACATGGAATTGTGCAAAAAAATGTAAAATAAATCTGAATATTTAAATCTCTTAATGTTAATGAATGTTTATAACATGTGTACCTGCAAACTAGAGTTCTGCATGGACCGAAATTTTAAGACTTTTACTCGGCCCCCTGATAGTAACGGAGGAAAATCGATTTTGTATGACGCTAATGAAGCTTAGACTTCTGGCCAAATCAGGGGAGGAGATGGAAGACATGGAATTGTGCAAAAAAATGTAAAATAAATCTGAATATTTAAATCTCTTAATGTTAATGAATGTTTATAACTGTGTACCTGCAAACTAGAGTTCTGCATGGACCGAAATTTTAAGACTTTTACTCGGCCCCCTGATAGTAACGGAGGAAAATCGATTTTGTATGACGCTAATGAAGCTTAGACTTCTGGCCAAATCAGGGGAGGAGATGGAAGACATGGAATTGTGCAAAAAAATGTAAAATAAATCTGAATATTTAAATCTCTTAATGTTAATGAATGTTTAAAACATGTGTACCTGCAAACTAGAGTTCTGCATGGACCGAAATTTTAAGACTTTTACTCGGCCCCCTGATAGTAACGGAGGAAAATCGATTTTGTATGACGCTAATGAAGCTTAGACTTCTGGTCAAATCAGGGGAGGAGATGGAAGACATGGAATTGTGCAAAAAAATGTAAAATAAATCTGAATATTTAAATCTCTTAATGTTAATGAATGTTTAAAACATGTGTACCTGCAAACTAGAGTTCTGCATGGACCGAAATTTTAAGACTTTTACTCGGCCCCCTGATAGTAACGGAGGAAAATCGATTTTGTATGACGCTAATGAAGCTTAGACTTCTGGCCAAATCAGGGGAGGAGATGGAAGACATGGAATTGTGCAAAAAAATGTAAAATAAATCTGAATATTTAAATCTCTTAATGTTAATGAATGTTTAAAACATGTGTACCTGCAAACTAGAGTTCTGCATGGACCGAAATTTTAAGACTTTTACTCGGCCCCCTGATAGTAACGGAGGAAAATCGATTTTGTATGACGCTAATGAAGCTTAGACTTCTGGCCAAATCAGGGGAGGAGATGGAAGACATGGAATTGTGCAAAAAAATGTAAAATAAATCTGAATATTTAAATCTCTTAATGTTAATGAATGTTTAAAACATGTGTACCTGCAAACTAGAGTTCTGCATGGACCGAAATTTTAAGACTTTTACTCGGCCCCCTGATAGTAACGGAGGAAAATCGATTTTGTATGACGCTAATGAAGCTTAGACTTCTGGCCAAATCAGGGGAGGAGATGGAAGACATGGAATTGTGCAAAAAAATGTAAAATAAATCTGAATATTTAAATCTCTTAATGTTAATGAATGTTTAAAACATGTGTACCTGCAAACTAGAGTTCTGCATGGACCGAAATTTTAAGACTTTTACTCGGCCCCCTGATAGTAACGGAGGAAAATCGATTTTGTATGACGCTAATGAAGCTTAGACTTCTGGCCAAATCAGGGGAGGAGATGGAAGACATGGAATTGTGCAAAAAAATGTAAAATAAATCTGAATATTTAAATCTCTTAATGTTAATGAATGTTTAAAACATGTGTACCTGCAAACTAGAGTTCTGCATGGACCGAAATTTTAAGACTTTTACTCGGCCCCCTGATAGTAACGGAGGAAAATCGATTTTGTATGACGCTAATGAAGCTTAGACTTCTGGCCAAATCAGGGGAGGAGATGGAAGACATGGAATTGTGCAAAAAAATGTAAAATAAATCTGAATATTTAAATCTCTTAATGTTAATGAATGTTTAAAACATGTGTACCTGCAAACTAGAGTTCTGCATGGACCGAAATTTTAAGACTTTTACTCGGCCCCCTGATAGTAACGGAGGAAAATCGATTTTGTATGACGCTAATGAAGCTTAGACTTCTGGCCAAATCAGGGGAGGAGATGGAAGACATGGAATTGTGCAAAAAAATGTAAAATAAATCTGAATATTTAAATCTCTTAATGTTAATGAATGTTTAAAACATGTGTACCTGCAAACTAGAGTTCTGCATGGACCGAAATTTTAAGACTTTTACTCGGCCCCCTGATAGTAACGGAGGAAAATCGATTTTGTATGACGCTAATGAAGCTTAGACTTCTGGTCAAATCAGGGGAGGAGATGGAAGACATGGAATTGTGCAAAAAAATGTAAAATAAATCTGAATATTTAAATCTCTTAATGTTAATGAATGTTTAAAACATGTGTACCTGCAAACTAGAGTTCTGCATGGACCGAAATTTTAAGACTTTTACTCGGCCCCCTGATAGTAACGGAGGAAAATCGATTTTGTATGACGCTAATGAAGCTTAGACTTCTGGCCAAATCAGGGGAGGAGATGGAAGACATGGAATTGTGCAAAAAAATGTAAAATAAATCTGAATATTTAAATCTCTTAATGTTAATGAATGTTTATAACATGTGTACCTGCAAACTAGAGTTCTGCATGGACCGAAATTTTAAGACTTTTACTCGGCCCCCTGATAGTAACGGAGGAAAATCGATTTTGTATGACGCTAATGAAGCTTAGACTTCTGGCCAAATCAGGGGAGGAGATGGAAGACATGGAATTGTGCAAAAAAATGTAAAATAAATCTGAATATTTAAATCTCTTAATGTTAATGAATGTTTAAAACATGTGTACCTGCAAACTAGAGTTCTGCATGGACCGAAATTTTAAGACTTTTACTCGGCCCCCTGATAGTAACGGAGGAAAATCGACTTTGTATGACGCTAATAAAGCTTAGACTTCTGGTCAAATCAGAGGAGTAGATAGATGGAAGACATGGAATTGTGAAAAAAAATGTAAACTAAATCTGAATATTTAAATCTCTTAATGTTAATGAATGTTTATAACACGTGTACCTGCAAACTAGAGTTCTGCATGGACCGAAATTTTAAGACTTTTACTGGGCCCCCTGATAGTTACGGAGGAAAATCGATTTTGTATGACGCTAATGAAGCTTAGACTTCTGACCAAATCAGGGGAGGAGATGGAAGACATGGAATTGTGCAAAAAAATGTAAAATAAATCTGAATATTTAAATCTCTTAATGTTAATGAATGTTTTTAATATGCATACCTGCAAATTAGAGTTCTGCATGGACCGAAATTTAAAAACTTTTACTCAGCTCCCTGATAGTAACGGAGGAAAATCGATTTTGTATGACGCTAATGAAGCTTAGACTTCTGGCCAAATCAGGGGAGGAGATGGAAGACATGGAATTGTGCAAAAAAATGTAAAATAAATCTGAATATTTAAATCTCTTAATGTTAATGAATGTTTATAACATGTGTACCTGCAAACTAGAGTTCTGCATGGACCGAAATTTTAAGACTTTTACTCGGCCCCCTGATAGTAACGGAGGAAAATCGACTTTGTATGACGCTAATAAAGCTTAGACTTCTGGTCAAATCAGAGGAGTAGATAGATGGAAGACATGGAATTGTGCAAAAAAAATGTAAAATAAATCTGAATATTTAAATCTCTTAATGTTAATGAATGTTTATAACACGTGTACCTGCAAACTAGAGTTCTGCATGGACCGAAATTTTAAGACTTTTACTGGGCCCCCTGATAGTAACGGAGGAAAATCGATTTTGTATGACGCTAATGAAGCTTAGACTTCTGACCAAATCAGGGGAGGAGATGGAAGACATGGAATTGTGCAAAAAAATGTAAAATAAATCTGAATATTTAAATCTCTTAATGTCAATGAATTTTTATAACTGTGTACCTGCAAACTAGAGTTCTGCATGGACCGAAATTTTAAGACTTTTACTCGGCCCCCTGATAGTAACGGAGGAAAATCGATTTTGTATGACGCTAATGAAGCTTAGACTTCTGGCCAAATCAGGGGAGGAGATGGAAGACATGGAATTGTGCAAAAAAATGTAAAATAAATCTGAATATTTAAATCTCTTAATGTTAAAGAATGTTTATAACATGTATACCTGCAAGCTAGAGTTCTGCATGGACCGAAATTTTAAGACTTTTACTCGGCCCCCTGATAGTAACGGAGGAAAATCGATTTTGTATGACGCTAATGAAGCTTAGACTTCTGGCCAAATCAGGGGAGGAGATGGAAGACATGGAATTGTGCAAAAAAATGTAAAATAAATCTGAATATTTAAATCTCTTAATGTTAAAGAATGTTTATAACATGTATACCTGCAAGCTAGAGTTCTGCATGGACCGAAATTTTAAGACTTTTACTCGGCCCCCTGATAGTAACGGAGGAAAATCGATTTTGTATGACGCTAATGAAGCTTAAATTTCTGGCCAAAACAAGGTTCGAGCTTTAGAAGAAAATTTGTATTCTAAAGTTTAATACCAACTTAGCCTGTAAATACATATGTGTTTCGACTCTATTTTGTGTTTTATCAAATGCTAAACAATATTCCTAGCGTTTCTCAAGATGAATGATGTAAAGCTCTGATTGAAATTGCACCGGAATATACTGCGAATTTTCGAAAAGTAAACAACGCTTTTACGATATGCCAGCTTAGAACAAAAATGAATAACTTGCTGTGCGGGAGAAATAAGCACTAAATACCATAGCAACGAAGGAAAGTAAATGTTCCAATTTGTCTGAAAATCGAATATGCCAATTACGTTTTTGTTTAATATTTTACAGAAAATTAAAAAATAAAATAATTACATTTTTTTTATTATTAGAAATCGAAGATTTAAATTCATGTTCATGTCAAAGGATAGAATTGCGTTTATCTCCAATTATTAGATCCGATGAAATAAAGATGAGATAACTTAAAACACGCATATTTCAATGTATTTAAAATAGTAAATAAATATGAAATAATTATCTGAAATAATTATTCCGGATTTGGTTCAAATATCGTTGGAAAGAGCGTTCTTTGATCTTTCCGATGACGCCAAGATGGAAACTCTGCGATAATATTTTTAACCGTTAAAGGACCGATTTGTGTGAAAACCGCTCAAAATTTCGCTTTTACATAAAATAACTGAAAAAAACTAATTCGAAATTTAAAAAGATCTGTCTAGGCCATGACGCCCAGGGACCTGAAGTATCCCTGTACCAAATATCATCGCTATTCAAAGCTTCGATTTTTCGTTGCAGATAACATATACAGATGTCCTTTTTGTCCTTTAGCTGAGCTGGACGGCATGGGTAATAATAATAATAATAATAATAATAATAATAATAATAATAGAAGATTTCCTTTTTGTTCATTAGTCTACAGCAGAACGAAAAGTCTGCAATCAAGTTCGGACATAAAAATTTGGATTCCGTAATGCTAATGGCAAGCCGTGCAATTTAATAAACAACAAACTTTCCACATGTTCGACAAGAATATGGTATCTTTTTTCAGTTAATATTAAATGTATACCGATGAAGCCACACTCGCATTCAAAAGACCTGCAAACTATAATTTTGGAATACGTTTTTGAATGTTCCCAATCTGTGGGCACGCTACGACCACCAGTATATAAATAATTCCTGTACGCATTCAATCATTCTGTGAAAGATAAATTAAAACATTTAAAGAGAGATTCCACGCAAGATCAATTTCAGACAGCAGCCATTCAGGTGCTTGGTTCAAGAATTTCGACAACTCTTTCATAATGTCTAAAGTTGACATTCCTTCCGTAAAAATTCTATTAATTTTAAATATTACTATCAATATATTATACTTTTAGAAAAAGTATATATTATTTTCCCCTTTCATTTGATTATGCCACTGTTTCATAATATTAAGTGTATAAATTTAGAGATTTTCTTTAATGGCATTTGGAAAAAAATTCCTAGACGTAGTTCGCCTCTACAAGAAAATACTGAAAAGTCGTTTCGGTTAAGGCTCCTAAATATACAGGCTGACGTAACAGCGGCCATCTTGACCCCCAGTTAAAGCGATGGCTGTACATGGCGAAAAGAAGGTCACTTTCTCGTCCTTTTTTTTTGGGATCTCAAAATATTCTAGACTACTTTCTTTAATGATTGTTTCAATTTTTTTAAAGCAGAAGCACCTACTATCCATCTAAATTGCGTATCAAATTTCATCCATGTAACATGCGCGCGCCATTGAAATAACACAGGCAGACGATAACTGACTGAACCGGTGGGAATCAAAATGGCGGTTGCGTCAGCCTGTATATTTAGGAGCTTTAGTTCCTGCCTAAAAGGTGTTGCCCGAATACACCACTGCCTCCAGAAAGACCTGGCCCTCATCAATACGTTATACCCAACAGAAGAAAATGTCTTTCTTTTTGCAGGCGATATCATGCATGTTTTAAAAATTGAAATGACTGGTAATTGGACGTTTCATGATTGATCGAGTAATGTCCTTCAGCGGCGTATCACAAAGCTAAAGACAGGTGCTGATACGCTAGGGCTTGACGTATAGAATGGTCCACTTTTGTTTTACATGCAGCAATCTCCGATCAGCGCGAGCTCGATTAACGCGAAACTCGATTTAGCGCGGTTTATAACTAGCAACTAAATTTCGATTCGCGCGATATTTAGCTAATGTCTACACAAGCATAGTGAATTGAAATTTTAGACCTATAGGTTACATTCATATAAAGCAGGGATGTTCAGTTACATAGATATTTTTTTATACAGGGTGTCCAGTGCTATCGGTGCCCAATAGCTATTTCCTCAACCATTAGTCACAGAGATACACTTCCAATTGCAAAAATGTTTTAAATTTTAAAATTAAATTTTATTTTAGAAACAGTTTAAATCAATAAATGCATTTCTGACAGAAATACGAAATATAAATTTTTATACAGTCCACCGGTCCTACCAATTATATTTAGAAAAATCATCCTCATACAATTTTATGCAAAATAATAAAAAAAAAAAATCATCCTTTTACGACCAAAATTGACCGACTTATAGCTGTTTAAATTTGGAACACATTTTGTTCTGAGAAATGGTCAATACGGTCTCTGGTTGGTTGCCTGGAGAAATGGTCAATACGGTCCCTGATTGGTTGGTTGCCTGAAACGGGACATTTTTATGCGTGGAAAAGCGACTTAAGTGATAAAGTTTAATGCTTCATAACTCGGTGAATTTTGGTCGTAAAAGGAAGATTTTTTTTTAAATTTAGCATGAGATTGTGAGGATGATTTTCCTAAATATAATTGGTAGGACCGGTGGACTGTATAAAAATTTATATTTCGTATTTCTTTCAGAAATGCATTTATTGATTTAAACTGCTTCTAAGATAATAGATTTTAAAATTTAAAACATTTTTGTAATTGGAAGTATATCTCTGTGACTAACGGTTGAGGAAATAGTCATGGGGCACCGATAGCACTGGACACCCTGTATATTGATGCGTCACTAATAATATATATATGTGTATACAGTATGTACTATACTGTACATTAAAACATTTTCAAGAACGTATAGTAAGTTAAACGTCAGTTCAGAAGTTCATAGTACTCAAAACAATTTTGCATTTTCGGTATATGATATACTTCAATTTCGGTATATGATGGTGTTTTGTGTGCTGCATGGGGCCCGAAATACCACCAGGCCTGGGCCACTCTTTAGATTAATCGGCCCTGGCTATAATGTAAGGTATATTAAAATTAGATACCTGCACGAACATAAATTTCACAATTTAAGATGTTTAAAAATTTGGAATTGCGTTACAATTGCAAAGACCAGCAGCGCCATGAGTGGTCCTTTTAACTAATTCCTAGTGTTCTTATTAATGAAATTTTAAGTAATATTATTACGGAACTTCCGGAGTTCAACATTCATAAATGCTGATAATATGCTTATATATCTCTCGGCCAATCCAATTAATTTATTT
The DNA here is from genome assembly GCA_951213105.1 of Amaurobius ferox. Taxonomy (NCBI): domain Eukaryota; kingdom Metazoa; phylum Arthropoda; class Arachnida; order Araneae; family Amaurobiidae; genus Amaurobius; species Amaurobius ferox. The sequence continues at coordinate 93,018,583 of OX578145.1, forward strand.
CTTTGGCATTTCTCTGGACAATAACCATGCATCCCAGGAAATTTGGACTATCCTCCTAAAATAATAAACGCCAGTGTGTTATTTTAGAAAGATAATCCAAAAATAGCACACTGTCAGATCAGATTTGGAAAACACATTTTCCAAATCTTCTGAAGATGAAATCAAAATTTGAAGCTTCTCAGCCTGAGGGGAGACAACTAAGCATGCGACCCGCATTTATTCAGAAAGTAAATAAAAGAAATATTTATCAACTTTCATTTATATTTGACATTATAGAATGATGTTACTTGTTTAGAATACAAGTCATTGGTTAGTCATTGATCAATGGAATATGTAGGCGGAGTTTGAACAAAATTCAAAATATTCATAATTCTTCAGAGCCAATAGTAAACCATATTCACTTAGACAAAAAAATATATTTTCCAACTTTCGTTTTTATTTGACATCATAGATTGATGTTATTTTGTTTGAAATACAAGTGTCATTGGAAAATGGAATATGTAGACGAAGTTTGAACAAAATTCAAAATATATATAATTCTCATAGACAATAGAAAACTATATTCCTTTAGAAAAAAATATTCTTCAACTTTCATTTTTATTTGACATTACAGAATGATGTTATTTTGCTTAGAATACTAGAGTCATTGGAAAATAGAATATGTAGGCGGAGTTTGAACAAATTCAAATGTTCATAATTCTCATAGCCAATAGAAAACTATATTCATTTAGGGAAAAAAAAAAGACATATTTTTAAGTTTCATTTTCATTTGACATCGTAGAATGATGCTATTTTATTTAGAATACTAGTCATTGGACAATGGAATACGTATCGGAGTTTGACAAAATTCGAAATATCCATAATTCTCATAGCCAAAAAATCATATCGCTTAAGAAAAAAAAGAAAAGCATACTTTTCAACTTTCATTTTTATTTGACATCATAGAATCATATTATTTTGTATAGATTACTAGAGCTATTGGACAATGGAATATGTACGCGGAGTTTAATCGAAAATCAAAATATTCATAATTCTTATAGAAATAAATACACACACAAGCGTAAACATGTTTCGGGAAATATTCGGTGCGAAGGCGTAGTATGGATTTCAAAAAGGAGGGGGTAGGGAGGGGAGTTATATACGAAAACAAAATACTATAAAAATCGATATAAATTACCCAGCAAATGCGATAAAAATCGTTATAAGACTTAGCCAGTCACCAATATTCTTTTCCACTGCTCCGTTCTGCCTATGTCTAAGTCTAATCAAAGATTCAAAGTGTTATATAAAACATACGTTGAGTGATTTTTCAAGATAACATTTCCGACACAGAATGCAGTCATATCTAAAGTATATACGATGCGTCATCCCGCTACCCGACGGTGGTGTATGTCTTCACACCGGACAAAGTCCATTACTCATGAAAGGCTGCTTTGTGCCTAAAACTTTCTCAGAAAAATAATCCCAGATTAAACGTTACTATTGAAGTTGTTGGGAATTGATTATTTTTATGTACAGCCAATTTGTGTTGGTGATGGATTTGCTGATTAAAAATTCAGCAAATTAAATTTTGGGTGGATTAAATTACAGGACGTTTCAGAAAGATTTCTCTATTCAATGTCTCTTGAACGATTGGTCGTAGCCCCGTGGATTCAGTTGCATTAATTAACACGTTCGAGAATGTGGGGACCAACATCGAACTTTCTGTTCGGCCGACGTCGGGCCCTGAAGACCGACACTGAATTTTCCGTTTAGTCGGCGTGGACCAACTGTATCGAATTTGATAAATGAACTTAATTTATGAAACACAGAAAGTACACTCACAAAACTTAATTCATATAACATTAAAAATACACTTACAAAATTGTAATTTGTATAACATAAGAAATACACTTACATTTCTTCAGTGTATTTTATTGAAATATTCCAAACATAAAATGAAATAGAATCTCTATTGCGTTGAGCGCGTTATCGTCTGTCTATATCTTCAGTCTATTATCTTTTGTCGCGTTATCTTCTGTCGGTCAAATACCCGATTGCCCTCTCTCCGCTGGCTGAACGGAAAATATATCAAAATCGGCTCCATTTCGAACGTGTTAAGGTAACTTATCCTTGTGCGCCAATTTCGATCATGTGATACCTTTCAGTAATTTTGATCGTGTGACACCTTTCAATAAAAATGTATAGAGTAAAAATTACAATTACAAAAATTCGTTTAAGCTGCAGCCTATAAATTCTAAAATAAAATATTTATGAAGCTACTTCAACCAGCTCCGGAGGCAAAAAGCAGACTCTTTCTTTTTTTCGAGATGAAAAGATAGATAAATCACACTGCCATGCGTCTATCAATAAATAGTTGTATCACGTGATCCTGAAAAGAAAACGTTGTCAAACGGAAAATAAAAAAACTGATTAATAAAACAGTCTAAGAGGAAATAAATAGAGAAATAAAAAGATTCAAAACCTTATTCAATGAATAAAACTATGAACTAAAGCGCCACATGATAAAAATAAATAGGAAAACAACCGGTTTCGAAGCTATGCGAGAGACATCACCCATTCATTTAAAAAAAACAAAAACAAAAAAAAAAACATGTGTAGAAATTATTGTAAAAATATTTGTGAATAAAAGACTTATGTTGTATGTAACAAGATGAAGAAAATAAGTTATTTTGGGAGTTAAAAGAGCTAACACGTAACAAGTTTTTTAATCCCCAGCCATTCTCTTTCCTTCTTAAATATTTTTTTTTTTTTAATTTTTTTGCTTTCCATCCTGGGTTACTTGTGCTGCAATTATTTATGGACAAACGTCTTACTTATGGGCTATGGATGTGTGTTTCTCTGCTTTTACATTCTGAAGAAGGTGGCTGTTTTCTGCCTCCGAATGCGGTAAATACTCTTAATCAACTGCGCATGGTATTACTAACTATTTTTACTTTTATTGAGAAAAACATTGTTTTCATGAAAATTTTGAATTTAGAGATTTTGATCTAGTGGATGTACCTTGTAAAACTTGGAATCAATTAAAATATTTTTTTCAAGCCCTTTAAAATGAAAGGTAATATGCTGTAATTGTGATCACTTGGAACAACGTTACAGATTTTTCAAATTTTTCTTTGAAAATTTGCAAGAAAAAAAATCACAAATTGCTACAAAATGCATTCTGGTATGAGAGTGTCCAGTTGAGCTACTACACTCCAATCAATATTTTCTAAGTTGAGCGATATTGAAATGTGTGGTGTTTGCATTTTTATCACTTTTAATGTAAAACGTCTTACCAGTTCAGTAAATAAAATTAAATTTATCTATACTGCTTCCCAGATTGATACGTATTTATAACTAACTATTCAAAGGAAGTTTCAAAAGTATATAAAAACAAGTGTTAAGAGATTTTCTCAGATTATTTCTTCCGGTGCAGCGCACCGTCTTATCTGGAGCATATATGCTTCGTCACCCCTGCTACCCAAACATATCGTGGTCAAATCCGAACCGAACGAAGTCCATTATTCATGAATGACTTTCCTGTGTAGAAAAGTTTCTTAGGAAGAAGTCGTAACATTACGGTTACAGTTGTTGAAAATTGATTATTTTTATGTTCTGTCAATGGATGCCGATGAGAGATTTGCTGATATTGAAGGAGAATTCAGCAAATTTAGTTTCTCCACTGTTTAAAAATATTGCGCTGTTTATAACTTGAATATCATATTTCTGAGATATAATATATGTCTTCATCGTTTTATTTTTACAGGATAATATGAGTGGCTAAGGCGCCAGTGGAATGGGGTCAAAATATGACAATCCGGTTTGGAATATATACAGGGTGGTTTAGCATGGATGACTTCGTTTACTGTGCTCCAGCAATCAATTCTAGACATATACTTTCAATTTGAAAGTTTGTTAAAATTAAATGCGAAATTCTTTCACATAAATTTTTTCCCGGGTAAATGCTGTTTTCCCAGAAAATAGGGGGTCTAAATTTTTATAGGGTCCCTCGAGCGAAAAAAAAATTAACAAGAAAAGTTGTACTGTGCAGTAACTAATCTAAAGGAAAAGAATTCTGGTGCAATTATCAGCAATATTCGGCAAGTTATTGCTTATTAAAAGAATCGGGAATTTCCCCCTACAAATCAGGGATCAGCTGCAATTAAAAATTGCACAGACACGTTTCATGCAAAGACTGGTTTTAATTTGCAATCAACCCCTGCAGCACGAGGATCATCAAAATCGAGGAATATCCCAATTCGAATTCTCCCATTTTAATTTATTTTGCTAATCTTTTACATTATTTCTTTTGTAAATATGTTCATGAATATTGTGGATAATTGCAGTTTTCTTTTCATTTGATTAGTTACTGACCCCCCCCCCATAGGGAGGGACGGATACCAATCCAGGGGAAGGGGGTCAAGGTTCCAAAGGGGGGCTATCAAAAAAATTTTTGGACCCTCAAAATTTTTATAAGGCTCGAGAAGACATGAAAAGTTTATAAAAGAGGGGGAAATCAAATTTGGAGAAGAGCTCACAATAAATATTCGTAGGGAGGCTTACAATTCGCGTGGAAGGCCCCGAGTTGCTAGCGCAACATTATAATTGATCTTTTTTTGCTCAATAGACCCTATAAAAATTTATGTCCTTTATTTTCATAAAAATACATTCCCCCAGAAAAAAAAAGTGTATGAAATAATCAATAATTAAAATAATTTTAATTAATAATTTAAATAATTTAATTTTAATAAACTTTTTGAAAACATGTTAAAATATTTTCTAGCAAAAACTGCAAATTTAGTAAACTGTATTTAAAAACACCACCAATGACGTACACGAAAGTTTACATTTTAAAGTGCCAGAGCGCTTTCTGACGTCATAACGTCCATCATCAGTGGCCATGTCATTACATTTGCCTTACATAACATTGCCACTGGTGATGGACGTTATGACGTCTGAAAGCGCTCTGCCACTTTAAAATGTAAATTTTCGTGTACGTCATTGATTGCACTTTTAAATACAGTTTACTAAATTTGTAATCTTTACTAGAAAATATTTTAAAATATTTGTAAACGTGTTTTTTATACTTACATATTGAAAGTATCGACGCGGTGGTTGAGCGGTCAAGGCGAGCGTAGTTAAGTCAACTAAGCTGAAATATTCACTATATGTTTAAAATATTCACTGAAATATTCACTATATGAATGAAAATTAGGTCTATTTAGGTCGCTTCATTAAAGTATCTACTGTGTTATGTTGCTGTTCTCGAAATATTGCTTGCGAATTTTAACTATCAGTAAAAGATCGGATTTGTTTAAAAATTCTTGTACTTTAACTCTGATATTTGGAGAATTAATTTGCATCAAACCTGACGTTGGTCATTTCCATTTCTCAGAGAACGGTATTGCTTGTTTTATTCTTCTTTGCCTTACAATCCGCCAGCGTCCTTAAAGAATTTCTGTTCAAGCATTCTTCAAAAATCCTTGGAAGCAATCTTGAAGTGCTCGAGAGTTTATTATTTTCGGTTTATTCACGAACTCTTGATGCATGGCGCAGATTTCTGGATGTTATCTAAAGGTCGTTACACATCAAGCGGGGGTTTTTTAGTTCGGCCAGTGTTATTCGGTTGTTTTTCTGGATAAGGCGCCATTATTGAGTGTTTATTTTAAGTACTCTTTAGGGGGGAAAAAAGAGAAAAGGACTCGAAATTCCGAAAATTTTGTCGATCACGAAACTCTTGAAAGCGGAATTTGATTTATTTTTGTAATCATTCAGCCCATTATCGTACGCATAAGTATGTTGTTGGAATGCTTCATGTCTTGTTTGCATATGCAGAGTTTTAACCAAATCAAGAAAAAAAAATTACATGCTTATAACTTTTCGCCTTCTGTTACATAAAACAAGAAACAATTTGTTTTATGTAAAAGGGGGGCGAAAAGTTTATAAGCATGTAATTTTTTAAAATGCTTAAATATTTTGTATGAAACTCAACTCCTCATTTGACTTTTAACCGGAATGGCGAAGGATGGCGAACTCCCAGGATGGCGAACTAAGAATTGCCATCCTGGGATTCTGGCCGAAAATGACTATCTAGATTAAAAATACCAAAATCCTGAGTTTTGGGGATTTATCCCAGTTAGTTTAATTTAAAAATAAAAAATTATACGGGCAGTACAAGACTTTCACTATATATTGCAATGGCTGTACTTCTTTCACAGCGAAATAATAATGGTACACAAAAACTATGGAACAATGTTTATGTCATTGAATTAACATACCATAAATTGATATTTGGAGAAATGGGAATGCTTTATCCCCCCCCCCCCTCCCCAGTTTTTTTCTGGCAACGATACTGCATTACAAATGCAAAAAAAATTCTTAAATATATTACTATCTTTAATAAAAAGTTTATTATATCCACACTCCAAATTCTTCGTACCGAAATTACATTATATGAAGTAGTATTAAATCGTTTACATCCGTGTCATATTGAGTGACAAATAAATCAAAACATAAGAGTTTAAAATATGGTTACATTTCCCCAGTTCTTCTGTGGGCTCCGCTACCCTCATAGAAAAATTTCACATGCCACCGCTCATTAGTCATTATTATGCATGTGTGTAGGTATGGGGGGGGGGGTATAATTTAAGTAGTATTAAATCGTTTACATCCGTGTCATATTTAGTGACAAATAAATCAAAACATAAGAGTCTATATAATAAAAGGCAATGTCTGTGTGTCTGTGCGTCTGTCTGTCTTATACACTATACGTTTCGCGACCGCGCGTCGGAGAGCTACGAAATTTGGCAATCGGAGACCCTGGGGGGTGGGAAGGGGACACGTGAAAACCGATTTTTAAAATTTTAATTATTTTTTTTTGTTATTTAATATTTTATGCGATTTCGACCGTTTTTTGACATTTTTGCCCTTTTTTCTCCACGATCCAGACATCGTAGAAAAAAACAAATCACACCATCGGAAAGAGCAGAGAATTTCGAGTAAAAATATATAAATTTCAAATCTCAGGGACAAATTCTAATATTTTTTTTATGATTTTAAAACAAAAGTCACTTTTGACTCAAAAAAACGATTTTTGGTTTTTAAATTCTCGCATAGTGAAAAGTATTCACAATTTCGACTAATAATTTACATTTTTAGAAAGCTGAAATATCTGGCATTCTTACAAGTCTAATTTGGTCCAGAAATAATGAAAATTGCCTTCAGGATCGCAATTTTAAAGACGCCATGATTTTAAATTTGTCGGCTACCGGCTCAGTTCTTCAACGGCATTTTCCCCCCATCCGCAGTAGTTTCTTCCCCGTCTCCATGGAGACCGCGCTTTCGGTTTTAAATGAATTACGAGCATAAGTGTTGTATACATCGGGCGAAATTATTATATTTATATGATATTTTAAATGGATATTTTAAATAATTTAAATGATTGAATTATGGTGGTTTGAATTGTGGTGATGTATTTGAAATTATTATATTTATGGATTGGTGGAACGATATGGATGATTTTTTGATTTTAAATGGATATTTTAATTTATGGATATTTTAATTTATAGATATTTTAAATGGATATTTTAATTTTATGGCTATTTTAAATGATAGAACGATGGAACGAGGATGGTGGAATTAAGAGCCTAGCATATGGTCATTATAAATTTAAATTAGCGCGCGGGAAGTTAGCGCGCGAGAATTGCACTCGGTAGGCCTGGGTTCGATTCCCGCCACTGATGCGGAGTACGATCACCTTAAACATATGGGTCGATAATTCCTTCCGAGAGGTTGGTGGCAGGGAAAGGAGGGTACGGTCTCTGTGGATGCCTCCCCCACTGGGTCCTGGTCCAAATTGGGTGAATAAAAAGAAAGTTATGGAGATTGTCGCGGAGGGCGCGGTAGCCCAGTGGTTAGCGTGCGGGAATTTCACTCGGTAGGCCCGGGTTCGATTCCCTCCACTGACAAAACTGCTGCCGTGTTCACGCGGAGTACGATCACGTTAAACATGTGGGTCCGTAAGTCCTTCCGAGAGGTTGGTGGTAGAGGAAGGAGGGTACGGACCCTGTGGATGACTTTCCCACTGGGTTCCGGTCTAAATTGGGTGAATAAAAAGAAGGTTATGGAGATTGTCGCGGAGGGCGCGGTAGCCCAGTGGTTGGCGCGCGGGAATTGCACTCGGTAGGCTCGGGTTCGATTGCCGCCACTGCCAAAACTGCTGCCATTTTCACGCGGAGTACGATCACGTTAAACATGTGGATCCGTAAGTCCTTCCGAGAGGTTGTTGGTAGAGGAAGGAGGGTACGGACCCTGTGGATGCCTCCCCTACTGGGTTCCGGTCTAAATTGGGTGAATAAAAAGAATGTTATGGAGATTGTCGCGGAGGGCGCGGTAGCCCAGTGGTTAGCGCGCGGGATTTGCACTAGGTAGGTCCGGGTTCGATTCCCGCCATTGCCAAAACTGCCGCCGCGTTCAGGCGGAGTACGATCACGTTAAACATGCGGGACCGTAAGTCCTTCCGAGAGGTTGGTGGTAGGGGAAGGAGGGTACGGTCCCTGTGGATGCCTCCCCCACTGAGTTCCTGTCTAAATTGGGTGGCACTTCCTGGCCCTCCAAACAGTTACCTTACACTTTACTGGTAGGTCGCGCCAGCGAGTGTGCCACGGTTAGAATTTGCCACGGTCAGAATTTTCAAGGGTAGCGAACAGGCTGGTCGCCAAAGGCGGCTAGTTTAAAATATGGTTACATTTCCCCAGTTCTTCTGTGGGCTCCGCTACCCTCATAGAAAAATTTCACATGCCACCGCTCAATAGTCATGTGTGTAGGTATGGGGGGGGGGGTAGTATTAAATCGTTTACATCCGTGTCATATTGAGTGACAAATAAATCAAAATATAAGAGTTTAAAATATGGTTACATTTCCCCAGTTCTTCTGTGGGCTCCGTTACCTTCATAGAAAAATTTCACATGCCACCGCTCATTAGTCATTATTATGCATGTGTGTAGGTATGGGGGGTATAATTTAAGTAGTATTAAATCGTTTACATCCGTGTCATATTGAGTGACAAATAAATTAAAACATAAGAGTATAAAATATGGTTACATTTCCCCAGTTCTTCTGTGGGCTCCGTTACCTTCATAGAAAAATTTCACATGCCACCGCTCATTAGTCATTATTATGCATGTGTGTAGGTATGGGGGGTATAATTTAAGTAGTATTAAATCGTTTACATCCGTGTCATATTGAGTGACAAATAAATTAAAACATAAGAGTATAAAATATGGTTACATTTCCCCAGTTCGTTTGTGGGCTCCGCTACCCTCATAGAAAAATTTCACATGCCACCGCTCATTAGTCATTATTATGCATGTGTGTAGGTATGGGGGGGGTATAATTTAAGTAGTATTAAATCGTTTACATCCGTGTCATATTGAGTGACAAATAAATTAAAACATAAGAGTATAAAATATGGTTACATTTCCCCAGTTTGTTTGTGGGCTCCGCTACCCTCATAGAAAAATTTCACATGCCACCGCCCATTAGTCATTATTATGCATGTGTGTAGGTATGGGGGGGTATAATTTATGTTCGTCATCTCAAGAAATATCGAGCAAAATAATTTTATTCTAAAAAGTCATGTGAACAATTTAATATTAAGTATTCAATATTATTAAATTTATTAATATTTTCTTCCTCCTGGGTTGGGAACCTATGCTTTATATCAAGTAAAATTAAATTTGCGATTCCGTGGATTCCAAGGATTGTAAACAACGTCCGGGATTATAATCTCAGTCGTTTAATCTGAAAAGATCCCCATCGCAAGTCGAGGTATGACTACTTATATAAAAATGCATCCGAAAATACGTCCGTATACACGCATTCCTGAAGAGCTTTCGGTATTATCTTCATTTCTCTTTCTGTATCCCAATTATTCCCCTTAATGGTTAACTGCTTCTCTACTCTTTGTCTGCCGTCGAGGCTAATGAGATGGCTTAAATAGAAACAAAAGAATCAAAATGGTTCGGGGAGACCTTTCCAGCATTTCTGCATGAGTGAAGCACAGACCTCCTGTAATTAATCGACGATTAGAGCTCACGATAATACGCCTGAGAGTATGCGTACAAAATGGAAGCTATTATAATTTAAGTTGGCAAATTCCGTCCTGGATTTTAATAGAAAGTAGTTCAAATGTTTTGTTGTTTTCAGTGGAGTAGCCAGGGATTATCTACTGGCCCAAAGCGGGCCTGAGCCTTCCATAAGGTATTTTAAGGCCTTGTGAGAAATTTGAATAAATGGAAAGTATATAAACTTTGGTTCCCATTTATAGACACTTTCGGTTCAAGGTATGTGGGGAATAAATTGAGTATCTGGATAAGCTGTAAAACATTCTATGACTTTTGCTCATTTTTCTTTTCAGCTACTTTGTTGATCATTTCGGCAAACTGATAAGAAAAGCCACAATTACAGGCGTTCATAAAAATTCCAGCTTCATTAATAATATAAACACCTTAATTTATCTGTCTGTTTATCTATCTATCTCTAGGTAACGCTTGGCGAAGTTTTGGTGTCGAAATTCGCGAAATATCGCCAACTTGGAGAAATATTTTAAATGTTGCCAAATTTACAAAAATGTCGCCAAATTGTTAAAAATATCGCCAACTTGATAAAAATGTAGCCAGATTGGTAAAAATGGCGACTAATTGATGAAAATTCAATATCTTAGAAAAAATATAAAAATTTATTATAAGAATAACCGTCTGTAACGCCTGGCCAAATTCTGACGACGAATTTTGGCGACATATCGCCAACTTGGCGATAAATGGCTTAAAGCTGCTAAATTGACGAAAATGTCGCCAAATTGATAAAATTGACTCTAAATCAATGAAATGACGAACAATTGACGAAAATTCAATATCTTGAAAATAGTATAACAAACGACAATGAATAACTCATTTCTCCGTCCGTTCGTAATGCTTGACGAAAAATTTGGCCGGATGTCGCAAACTTGGCGGCCTTTTTAAATATTGCCAAATTGACGAAAATGTAACCAAATTGTTAAAAATAACGCTAAATGGGAGGCAATAGATAAAATGATTGTGTATCTAGATAAAAATAGATAAAGTGATTGTGTACATAGATAAAAATAGATAAAGTGATTATGTACATAGATAAGAATTATTATTGGACGGACATAATTTGAACTATACAAATTTATAAAATAAACTTAAAGAGCTCAAAAACTGAATAATATTTTAATCGGTCATGTGTCTGCGTACGCCGTAGCCAATATGCACTGTCAAGTACCTGAGCGTCAGTTCTTGAGCTGATATTTCCAACTGTTTGCAAACAAGCTGGTGACTTATATGTTGCCTACACCAATGCCTTGTGCAAGGTTGGCAGTCCGAGGCAATGCTTTGCAAATTTTTAATTCCGTCATATGATAGGCATACCTTCTAGTTTCTGAAATATTAAGCTAATTATCATCTGCCAAAACGGGCGATAAGCTCATTTCTCTTTTGGATTGCGGGTTTGTTGGTTCTCTTGAACTGACGAAGGGGATCCAGCGTATCCTCGAAACAGCTGTATGCTGCATTATCATGTTATTTGTGCTTATTTACGTTGCTTTAGTTTTCCTCATCTTTCACACAAAATGCATTTTACTTATTAACGTTCTATAGATATTACAGTTTTTTCCCCTGAATTGGAGACGTTTTAAAAACACGCTATGTCGCTAAATAAAAGGAAAATATGTCATAACGAAAAATTATATGCAATTTCAAATAAATACTCATTATATTTGTTATTTTATGCGATGAAACTAAAATTAATGCAAGGCTCCAAGAAAGTATTTAAGCACATCGATAACTCTGCAAGGGGAGCTCGTTAGGTCTATCATAGATAAGTAAAGTCACAGTTTAGTAAAGTCAATATAGAAAATGACTGCAGTGCCCCCAGCGGAGAATTTCAAAATTTAGCAAACATTCTCGGCAACAAAGCGCGATAGACGAAAATGCCAATTACAAAGTTGTATAGTATTGCCTAAGTTGTATTGTATAAGTTGTAGAGTATTGCTTATCCTTTTCTGGACTTTGGGTTTGTTGGTTGTCTTGCACTGAGGAAGCGGATGCATCGCATACTCGAAACACCTGCTTTGTCGTGTTATTTGTGCTTATTTACGTTGCTCTAATTTTTCTTATCATTCGCATAAAGTGTATTACTTTCCTTACAATACATGGTAATGTATAGGGAAAGTATTGGAATCATGTCGAAAATCGCAACTCGAGTTTTCGACGGATCTACACATTTCGAGACCTCTAGAATACGAAAAAACTATTTTTAGCGTGACGTCTGTGTGTGTGTGTCTGTGCAATGTATGTATTCACTCTAACTCAAAAACTAATGGACCGAATTTCATAAAATTTGGTAGGTAAGTCACTTGGATGTGACCCTGGTGCTGAATAGTTTTTGATATGATTCGTAAAAACAGAACCCGCCTTGTTTTGCGAAATGGCCCGTAAAAATTTCATTTATCCGCTCTAGCTAAAATACTAATTTACCAAATTTCACGAGATTTGGTAGATAAGTTACTTGTTGGATACTCTGGTGCTGATTAGAATTTGGTACGATTCGGAAAAGAAGAACTCCCCTATTTTTACGAAATGGCCCGCAAAAATTTCATGTATTCACTCTAGCTAAAATACTAATTGACCAAATTTCACAATATTTGGTAGATAAGTTACTTGTGGGACACTCTGGTGCTGATTAGATTTTGGTACGATTCGGAAAATAACAAGCTTTTTTTACGAAATGGCCCGCAAAAATCGCCAAAATCTAAAAAAAAAAAAAAAAAACTACGTATGCTGAAATGTATCAATTAAATTCTTGTTTTATACGCAATTTTTGACGAGGAAAAGAATATAGCACATTCCATTATACTTTAGGATTAACCGTTCTCAAGATATTTGTGATTTTTTGCAATTTTGTTACGCCGCTATCGGAAAAATGTCCAATTACCAAATAAAAACAAAAAATGAATTAAAAATGCAAATTTAGTGTTATTTGGTGCAATTAAACTCAATCTAATGAATCATTAAAGAAATAAAGAAAACATGAATTTAAGTCTACAGGGAAAGTCATGTGCTGCCCACATCAGATTTTTTTACTTATTAAAATTAAGTATCTACTTGTGGTAAGTTATTTGGCTATTAGCCTCTTTGTTGTAAAGTTTGTGTGTGCTAATTTCTATGAATGGGCAATAAATTAAATTTGAATTGATAACAACGTACGCAGTTTTTCAAATTATCAAGTTATATTTGTATGAAATACAGTAGGTTTTAAAAATACTACAGTACTAAATATCTCTTGAATCATTGGCTGTAGTCCCATGGTTCCATGTTAAGAAATGCTTTTATTAAGGTAGACTATCATCGTGTATTGTTGATCGTGTGAAACCATTAAGTGAGAAAGTACAAAATGTAACTTTATGCGGGTATCCCAAGGGGAAAAATATTGTAAAAATATTTTCTATAACCAAATTTGTCGAACAAAAGAAGTTAGATTGTCATACATAAACAATTACCAAAGATATGATTAACTAAAGTTTTTGACGAATAACTGGGGATGGTACACTGTGAAACATATTGCAAACTTTTCTCATTTTTTTTCAGCTACTTTGTTGACCATCATTTCGGAAAAACTAACAGAAAGACGCAATTACAGGCGTTCATGAAAATCCCAGCTCCATTTCTGAACTATTTAGCTAATTATCGTATGCAAAGCGTTATTTTTGCATTTTTATATATCTGCTATCGTAACTATCAGGAACTTGACTTCCCATTAAGGACAGCTGATTCCCCTGAAATTTTCAGTAACATGTTTGCAAATGCTTTACAGTGTATAAAACTTTTGCTAAAGACAGGTACGCCCATAAGTTTTCGAATGTAAATTATGTTTCGAAATTCAAATTTGTAAGACCCATCTATGTTTTTATTTTTTTTATCGTGTCAAAGTAGCTTAAGTTTTATATCTTTCACAATTTTTCCCGGCCAATTTTCATATTAAAGAACCAGGTGGTTTTCTTTTTGCAAAATATCTTTAAATAAGGAACAATTTGCTAATGGGAACTTTCTTTGTAGATGGCCCGTATAAAAAGTCAAATTTTGTACACCCCCCCCCCCTAAAACGTGTCACGTGACCAAAACAATCGTAATCTGAAAGTTTATCATATGTGAAGCATTTCTTACATTGGAAAAAAGAGTCTGCAACCCACCGTTCAATAGATATTTAGTTGTGCAATCTCTTTGAAGCATCCTGTATAAGTTAATTTGATAATTCTACATAGATTTACATTTTGTCCTCAAGAAAAGCACTAAATGTTAATGCATACAATTCAAAGCCAAAAATATTACGCCGTATATTCGGTACATTAAGACTTCGCTATAAAAGAAGCAAAATCATTGCATAATGTAGAAAAGTCATGTACTGCCCACGTCAGATTTTTTTTCGCAAATGAAGCACCATTTACTGTTTTGTTCAGGCACCTTAATATGTTTAAAAGATTCTGAAGCATCCATACACACACGCATTTTTTCAAAATTGTTCAAAATGTCTTCAGTAGGTTTTAAATATGCCTTTCCATCAAAATCTCATATGTAAAATGTTTCGAAAAGCAACACCTGTCTCCATAGAATCCTAATGCAAACAAACTACTAATTTATACCCAGCAAGTTTTTCGATATGACCTCTGACGTACAATAAATCACGCTTATGAATATTTCATTGCAGAATACTCTTTTCATCGGTTTTATAATCACTTGCGATAACCATCGCCGAAATTATTTCACTTCACTTTTATCTCACAATCAACAAATTGATTCCATAATGAAGCCATTCCTATTATCATCCTGCTCATTAAGCTTTCATGTGGCCTGTTCTTGCTTTTTACCACATCCCAAACTCTTCAATGTTGATGTTATTAACATAATCCATTAACTGCCCACAGAACATAGTTGAATAATGGTCAGAATTCGAAGTTAAATAATCTGATGTTTCCGACACCAGTTTTTTCTACAGTTAGTACAGCACTTAATTCATATAAGGTATTAACGAAACCTCCTTCAGTATGATAACGCGCAGCAACTATCAGAGTCAAAGAGAGAGGTTTTTGTCCAAAATGTAATAAAAAAATCTGATGTGGGCAACACATGACTTTCCTTATATAATACAATGAATTTACTACTTTTACAGTTCAAAAAAATGTTATTCTTATAGTAGATACTTATATTCTTTCAAAGATATTGAATTTTCTTGAATTAGTCGTCATTTTCATTGATTTAGCGTCAATTTTATCCATTTGGCGAGATTTTCGTTAATTTGGCAACATTTAAAAATGTCGCCAAGTTGGCGACATTCCGCTAAATTCGTCGCCAAAATATCGCCAAGCGTTATGGACGGAGAAATAAATTATTCTTAATATCAAATAAATGACTATTGGCGTTCAAATACAAAAGTATTACTCAAAGTATCTTTTCTCGCGAATGGAACGAGTTAGATCCACGAGAATGATGTCACTAAATTTATCGCATGATATTACATATGAAAAGTGACCATGTTTCTTAACAGTTAATATATTTTTTTAATTTATGGGACTTTTTGACAAATTTATTTGAAAAATGTGCAATATCTCGAGAACGGTTCATGCTAGCGTTCTAAAATTTATGTCAATCGTTTTCTAAGGAAAAATTACGTAAGAAATGTTTATTTGCGTAATTTTATTAAAGGTTTTGATTTTTTGATGATTTTTTTCAAAATTTCACTCGAAAATTTAGGAGGGTTCTGAACATTCGATTGTGTTTTAAAACAATAGGCTTCCAGTATTCATGGATTGTGATTTTTGTACCAAATTTCATTCGAATCGCTCCATTCGTTCGTGAGATATCGTCTCCACAGACTCACTGACACACACACACACATACATCACCACAAAAATGTTAGATTCGTGGTCAGGGATGCTTGAAACGTGTTCTCCCGTTGAAAACTCGAATTCGAATTTTCGACCCCGTCACAATACTTTCCTTATACATTATGTATATAAGGAAAGTAATAGGATAGAAACCTCTTATTACTTTTCCTATATACATAGTATAATGTATATTGAAAGTATTGTGACGGGGTCGAAAAATTTCTCTCTCTCTCTGTGTATTTGTGTGTGTCTATGAAAAAAAAACCTGTTCCCCAATATGCAAAAATTGACCGTGGAAAAAATTATCAAAATCATAGAACTTAAATCACTTTTACTCAAACAAAAGTAATGGCGAAAACATAGATTTCTGGAGTTGTACAAAAATCGAATTTCGTTAGACAAAATTTGCATTTGAAAAACGTGCATGCATTACCTTCGGAAATTTTTTTTATACAGTCCCCGATTGCCTGTCGAAAACCTTAATTAATGATATCTTGGGTAATTTTAATCTTTTGACAATGGAACTTCTTTTATTTGATTAATTGGGCAATAGAAGATTTTTTATCATTTAAAAATGTTTTCTAGTGGGGGGGGGGGGGGTATGAAAAGTTACATTTTGTACTTTTTTTTTTTTACGGAAAGGCGTCATATGATCAAAATTTGCGTAGGCTACCTTAATTAAAGCATTTCTTAATTTGAATCCATGGGTTTACGACCAATCGTTCAAGTGACATTTAGTTGTGCAATCTTTTTAAAACATTCGGCATCTATACACCTTGTATCTGTAGCCCATTGGTTAGCGTGTTGGAGTTGCACTCGGTAGGCCCGGGTTCGATTCCAGCCACTGCCAAAACTGCCGCCGTGTTCATGCGGAGTACGATCACGTTAAACATGTGGGTCCGAAAGTCCTTCCGAGAGGTTGGTGGTAGGGGAAGGAGGGTACGGTCCCTGTGGATGCCTCCCACACTGGGTTCCGATCTAAATTGGGTGGCACTTCCCGACCGTCCAAACAGTTACCTTACACCTTTCTGGTAGGTCGGACGGTCTGGGTTTCAACAACAACACCTTGTATCTATACTTACGATTATGTATGCACAAAAATCTGTGATAAATTTTCAGAAACTTTTCTCAAGATAATGTATTCTAAAATGCATTTCGTAGGCAAACGCCATTTTTCAATTAAAATAGCCGAGTCAAAAAGTGTTCCACTGCCACTTATCTCTGATATATTTATTTTCAGAAATTTTTGTCGATACAATAATGCACGCTAAAGTGCATTTCGCAAACAATCGTCACTTTTCAATTAAAATAGCATCGTCAGAAAGTGTTTCACTCCCACTCATCTGTGATATATTTTCAGAAACTTTTGCCGAGACAATAATGCATTCTAAAGTACATTTTGTAAACAAACGTCATTTTTAAATTAAAATAGCCGAGTCAAGAAGTATTCCACTCCTACTCATCTACGATACATTTTCAGAAACTTTTGTTGCGATAATAATGCATTCTAAAATGCATTTCGTAAACAAACGCCATTTTTCAATTAAAATAGCCGTGTCAGAAAGTGTTCTTACTCCCACTCATCTGTGATATATTTTCAGAAACTTTTTTCGCGACAATAATGCATTCTAAAGTACATTTTGTAAACAAACGCCATTTTTCAATTAAAAAGCCGTGTCAGAAAGTGTTCTTACTCTCACTTATCTGTGATATATTTTCAGAAACTTTTTTCGCGACAATAATGCATTCTAAAGTACATTTTGTAAACAAACGCCATTTTTCAATTAAAATAGCCGTGTCAGAAAGTGTTCTTACTCCCACTCATCTGTGATATATTTTCAGAAACTTTTGTTGCGACAATAATGCATTCTAAAATGCATTTCGTAAACAAACGCCATTTTTCAATTAAAATAGCCGTGTCAGAAAGTGTTCTTACTCTCACTTATCTGTGATATATTTTCAGAAACTTTTGTCGCGACAATAACGCATTCTAAAGTACATTTTGTAAACAAACGCCATTTTTCAATTAAAATAGCCGTGTCAGAAAGTGTTCTTACTCTCACTTATCTGTGATATATTTTCAGAAACTTTTGTCGCGACAATAATGCATTCTAAAGTACATTTTGTAAACAAACGCCATTTTTCAATTAAAATAGCCGTGTCAGAAAGTGTTCTTACTCTCACTTATCTGTGATATATTTTCAGAAACTTTTCCCGAGACAATAATGCATTCTAAAGTACATTTTGTAAACAAACGCCATTTTTCAATTAAAATAGCCGAGTCAAAAAGTATTCCACTCCCACTCATCTGTGATACATTTTCAGAAACTTTTGTTGCGACAATAATGCATTCTAAAATGCATTTCGTAAACAAACGCCATTTTTCAATTAAAATAGCCGTGTCAGAAAGTGTTCTTACTCTCACTTATCTGTGATATATTTTCAGAAACTTTTGTCGCGACAATAATGCATTCTAAAGTACATTTTGTAAACAAACGCCATTTTTCAATTAAAATAGCCGTGTCAGAAAGTGTTCTTACTCTCACTTATCTGTGATATATTTTCAGAAACTTTTGTCGCGACAATAATGCATTCTAAAGTACATTTTGTAAACAAACGCCATTTTTCAATTAAAATAGCCGTGTCAGAAAGTGTTCTTACTCTCACTTATCTGTGATATATTTTCAGAAACTTTTGTCGCGACAATAATGCATTCTAAAATGCATTTCGTAAACAAACGCCATTTTTCAATTAAAATAGCCGTGTCAGAAAGTGTTCTTACTCCCACTCATCTGTGATATATTTTCAGAAACTTTTGTCCCGACAATAACGCATTCTAAAGTACATTTTGTAAACAAACGCCATTTTTCAATTAAAATAGCCGAGTCAAAAAGTATTCAACTCCCACTCATCTGTGATACATTTTCAGAAACATTTGTTGAGACAATAATGCATTCTAAAATGCATTTCGTAAACAAACGCCATTTTTCAATTAAAATAGCCGATTCAAAAAGTGTTCCACTCTCACGAAAACACGCCAATCACTGCTCTCAATCTGGTATCTACACATTCCACAAACTTCTCAACACGTAAAAAAAGTAATGGTATACATAAGCGCAAAAGTGCAACATCGGTTTTCTGAGGTAATGGACCATCCGCTAGAAGAGTATCGAAAAACTCAAAAGAAGAATTTCTTAGTACAAAACTTATTTCCTCGCGACCAGTCGTGCGTGTAGAACGTTGAAAAATAAAGAATTTCAGGAAGAAAAAAAAAATAAACTTTAAACATGCACGTAATACCGGATGGCTTAAACTTCGAGGCATTTTTGGAAATCGTGATTATCGAAATGTTTTTTTTTCCCTTTTTTTTCTGATCTTTACAAGGTGATAATAATCGATTAGAAAAACGTACGACCTGCGAAAAAGTAAGTATCACTGTATGGAAAACGTGGAATTTCAATTTCAGAAGTTTATATACACTCTATAACAAAAAATCGACGCACCAAGAAGGAGCTCTCCGATTGTGATAAAAAATGGTGGATATGAAGAACATACATAGAAAAAGAAACGATTAAAATTTCAGAACAATTTAATGATTTAGAGTTTGACCGTATACAAAGGGAGGAAGTCAATAAGGCGTTGGTCCACCTCTGGCCTGGATGCAAGATGTCACCCGGCGTGGCATAGACTGATAATGTTCACGGATGGAGTACTGAGGAATGTCTTGCCAAATTGTCTCCAATTGTCACACTAAATCGTCAACATTCCGAGATGGTTGCAATCGCTTTCTCATAACGTCCCAAATGTGCTCTATGTGAAAGAGATCAGGAGACCTAGCTGGCTAAGGAACTGTTGGGTAAGCTTGAAGGCAATTCATAGCAACACATGCCGTGTGCGGCCGGGCATTACCTTGTTGAAAAGTAAGTCCGGGGTGTCGCAAAAGGAACGATAACACAACCGGCCGTAGAATGCTGTCTACGTACCGCTGTGCTGTTGGTGTGTCAGAAATGACTACCAAAGACGTAAGATATCCGCAGTCGGAATGCAACAGAAATTTTGACCACAGATTTAGAATCGCTCCTTATATACACCTGCTGAATGCGCAGTTCCGATGCGCTGGAGCTCCCACTATTTATTCATTGGACACCAAATTTTATTCATTTGTATGTTCGCTCAAAATGTCTTTGCATACGAAATTTCATTACAATCGAACAACTCCTTCTTGGTGCGTCGATTTTTTTTGTTATAGAGTATATTTGAGGAGGTGTCACAAAGATTATGCGATGCAATATTTTGCTATAAAAATAGTTATAGCAAAAATTAAAAAAATTTATTATGTGAATTTGCTTTTGTATGTACTATCTATGTTTAACATTAAATATCCAGATCGTGAAACTTTGCTCAATTTTCTCATACAGGACGTTTCACTAACTCTCGCCCCTGATTATTGCTTATAACTTTCAAACTAATGGACATTATTCAGTGAAATTTCACATGAACTTGGTGTATGAGAAGCAGCTTTACTTTTTTTTGCAGCTCATTGAAGTGTGCATGTGGAAATCCCCCTTCCCCATCTCCTGCGAGAATTTACATAAGGACTTCCATAGGCGCCGACTTGCAAAATTATTGCTGGTTCAGAAAATTTTAAATCCAAAGACCTATGCATTCTTCAAAGGATTTAAGTCTAATTTGAATTTCATTTAGTCAGATTATCTGGTACAATAAGTCGCCTGAAATGCTAAAATGAAGCAAATTATAGTTAAGTACAAAAAAATGTATTTTTTTCTAGATAATTATTTATTTCATTTATTTCGTTTTGGTGGGCGCAACATTATTATAATACAATATACAGATACTGCGTAAATTTCAAACTCACCGATTTTTTTTATAAAAATAACAAAATATGTAAAATTTAATTTTAGGTATTTTTACCAATGCTTAAAATGCCAAATTTTTCTTTAAATCATTTCGGAATTAAAATCTTGTATTCAGAATACAATAAACAGTCTGCGTGCGGAGAAATTTCTATACACGCAACTTTATATATAGTAAACAGGGAATGAATAACAAAAAAACAAAATTTTATGCATGTCTGCATGCATTTTCAACTCACGGATAATAAAAATAGCAAAATATGTAAAATTTAATTTTAGGTATTTTTATCAATGCTTAAAATGTCAAATTTCTCTTTAAATCATTTCTGAGTTAAAGTCTTGTATTCAGAATACAATAAACAGTCTGCGGGGAAATTTCTACACACGCAACTTTATATATAGTAAACAGGGAAAGAATAACAAAAAAAACAAAATTTTATGCATGTCTGCATGCATTTTCAACTCACGGCTAATAAAAGTAACAAAATATGTAAAATTTAATTTTAGGTATTTTTATCAATGCTTAAAATGTCAAATTTCTCTTTAAATCATTTCTGAGTTAAAGTTTTGTATTCAGAATACAATAAACAGTCTGCGGGGAAATTTCTACACACGCAACTTTATATATAGTAAACAGGGAATGAATAATATCTGATGTGGGCAACACATGACTTTCCTTATATAATGTAATGAATTTACTAATTTTACAGTAAAAAAATAAGTTTTTCTTATAGTAGATACTAATATTTTTTCCATGATATTGAATTTTCGACAATTAGTCGTCATTTTCATTGATTTAGCGTCATTTTTATCCATTTGGCGAGATTTTCGTTAATTTGGCAACATTTTAAAAAGCCGCCAAGTTGGCGACATTCCGCCAAATTCGTCGCCAAAATCTCGCCAAGCGTTATGCATTAAGAAATAAGTTATTCTTACAGCAGATAAATGACTATTGGCGTTCAAATACAAAAGTATTACTCAAAGAATCTTTTTTCATGAATGGAACGAGCTAGATCCACGAGAATGATGTCACCCAATTTATCGCATGGTATTACATGTGAAAAGTGAACATGTTTCTCAATAGGAAATATTTTTTTTCTATTTTATATGACTTTTTGATAATTTTTTTAAAAAATGTACTAAAATTTCTAAAATATTCTAAAATTTATGTCAATCGTTTTCTAATGAAAAATTTCATAAGAAATGTCTATTTGCGTAACTTTATTAGTGGTTTTTATTTTTTGCCGATTTTTTCAAAATTTCATTCGAAAATTTAGGGGGGGGGGGTTTCTGAACATTCGATTGATTATAAAGACAATAGGCTTTCAGTGTTTATGTATTGTAATTTTTGTACCAAATTTGGTTCGAATCGGCCCATTCGTTCGTCAGTTATCGTCTCCACAGACTCACTGACACACACACACACACACTTTCACACACACACATACTTTCACACACACACACACACATACTTTCCCACACACACACACATACTTTCACACACACACACACACACACACAGACATCACTTCAAAAATGTTTGATTCGTGATCAGGGATGCTTGAAACGTGCTCTCCCGTCGAAAACTCGAATTCGAATTTTCGACCCCGTCACAATACTTTCCTTATACATTATGTATATAAGGAAAGTAATATTGTATTCAGAATACAATAAACAGTCTGCGGGGAAATTTCTATACACGCAACTTTATATATAGTAAACAGGGAATGAATAACAAAAAAACAAAATTTTATGCATGTTTGCATGCATTTTCAACTCACGGCTAATAAAAATAACAAAATATGTAAAATTTAATTTTAGGTATTTTTATCAATGCTTAAAATGTCAAATTTCTTTTTATATCATTTCTGAGTTAAAGTCTTGTATTCAGAATACAATAAATAGTCTGCGGGGAAATTTCTACACATAGTAATTTCTATAGTAAAAAATATGATGTGGGCAGCACATGACTTTCCTTATATAATGCAATGAATTTGCTACTTTTACAGTAAAAAAAATAGATTATTCTTATAGTAGATATTGATATTCTTTCCAAGATATTGAATTTTCGTCAATGAATCGTTATTTTTATTGATTTAGCGTCATTTTTATCCATTTGACGAGTATTTCGTTAATTTAGCAACATTTAAAAAAGTCGCCAAGTTGGCCACATTCCACCAAATTCGTCGCCAAAATCTCGCCAAGTGTTATGGACGGAGAAATAAGTTATTTTTACAACAGATAAATGCCTATTGGCGTTCAAATACAAAAGTATTACTCAAAGTATTTTTTTTCATGAATGGAACGAGCTAGATCCACGAGAATGATGTCACCCAATTTATCGCATAGTACATATTACATATGAAAAGTGAACATGTTTCTCAATAGGAAATATATATATTTTTTATTTTATATGACTTCTTGATAATTTTTTTAAAAATGTACAATATCTCGAGAACGGTTCATGTTAGCGTTCAATTTATGTCAATCGTTTTCTAATGCAAAATTACATAAGAAATGTCTATTTGCGTAACTTTCTTAGAGGTTTTGATTTTTTGACGATTTTTTTAAAATTTCACTCGAAAATTTAAGGGGGTTCTGAATATTCGATTGAGTATAAAAACAATAGGCTTCCAGTGTTTACGGATTGTAATTTTTGTACCAAATTTCGTTCGAATCGGTCTATTCGTTCGTCAGTTATCGTCTCCACAGTCTCACTGACACACACACACACACATACAGACATCTTTTTTTCACACACACACATACAGACATCACTTTTTCACACACACACATACAGACATCACTTTTTCACACACACACATACAGACATCACTTCAAAAATTTTCCATTCGTGATCAGGGATGCTTGAAACGTACTCTCCCGTCGAAAACTCGAATTCGTATTTTCGATCCCGTTACAATACTTTCCTTATACATTATTGTATATAAGGAAAGTAACAGGGAAAGAATAACAAAAAAACAAAATTTTATGCATGTCTGCATGCATTTTCAACTCACGGATAATTAAAATAACAAAATATGTAAAATTTAATTTTAGGTATTTTTATCAATACTTAAAATGTCAAATTTCTCTTTAAATCATTTCTGAATTAAAATATTGTATTCAGAATACAATAAACAGTCTGCGAGGAAATTTCTATACACGCAACTTTATATATAGTAAACAGGGATTGAATAACAAAAAAACAAAATTTTATGCATGTCTGCATGCATTTTCAACTCACGGATAATAAAAATAACAAAATATGTAAAATTTAATTTTAGGTATTTTTATCAATGCTTAAAATGTCAAATTTCTCTTTAAATCATTTCTGAGTTAAAGTTTTGTATTCAGAATACAATAAACAGTCTGCGGGGAAATTTCTACACACGCAACTTTATATATAGTAAACAGGGAATGAATAATATCTGATGTGGGCAACACATGACTTTCCTTATATAATGTAATGAATTTACTAATTTTACAGTAAAAAAATAAGTTTTTCTTATAGTAGATACTAATATTTTTTCCATGATATTGAATTTTCGACAATTAGTCGTCATTTTCATTGATTTAGCGTCATTTTTATCCATTTGGCGAGATTTTCGTTAATTTGGCAACATTTTAAAAAGCCGCCAAGTTGGCGACATTCCGCCAAATTCGTCGCCAAAATCTCGCCAAGCGTTATGCATTAAGAAATAAGGTATTCTTACAGCAGATAAATGACTATTGGCGTTCAAATACAAAAGTATTACTCAAAGAATCTTTTTTCATGAATGGAACGAGCTAGATCCACGAGAATGATGTCACCCAATTTATCGCATGGTATTACATGTGAAAAGTGAACATGTTTCTCAATAGGAAATATTTTTTTTCTATTTTATATGACTTTTTGATAATTTTTTTAAAAAATGTACTAAAATTTCTAAAATATTCTAAAATTTATGTCAATCGTTTTCTAATGAAAAATTTCATAAGAAATGTCTATTTGCGTAACTTTATTAGTGGTTTTTATTTTTTGCCGATTTTTTCAAAATTTCATTCGAAAATTTAGGGGGGGGGGTTCTGAACATTCGATTGATTATAAAAACAATAGGCTTTCAGTGTTTATGTATTGTAATTTTTGTACCAAATTTGGTTCGAATCGGCCCATTCGTTCGTCAGTTATCGTCTCCACAGACTCACTGACACACACACACACACACTTTCACACACACACATACTTTCACACACACACACACACATACTTTCCCACACACACACACATACTTTCACACACACACACACACACACACAGACATCACTTCAAAAATGTTTGATTCGTGATCAGGGATGCTTGAAACGTGCTCTCCCGTCGAAAACTCGAATTCGAATTTTCGACCCCGTCACAATACTTTCCTTATACATTATGTATATAAGGAAAGTAATATTGTATTCAGAATACAATAAACAGTCTGCGGGGAAATTTCTATACACGCAACTTTATATATAGTAAACAGGGAATGAATAACAAAAAAACAAAATTTTATGCATGTTTGCATGCATTTTCAACTCACGGCTAATAAAAATAACAAAATATGTAAAATTTAATTTTAGGTATTTTTATCAATGCTTAAAATGTCAAATTTCTTTTTATATCATTTCTGAGTTAAAGTCTTGTATTCAGAATACAATAAACAGTCTGCGGGGAAATTTCTACACATAGTAATTTCTATAGTAAAAAATATGATGTGGGCAGCACATGACTTTCCTTATATAATGCAATGAATTTGCTACTTTTACAGTAAAAAAAATAGATTATTCTTATAGTAGATATTGATATTCTTTCCAAGATATTGAATTTTCGTCAATGAATCGTTATTTTTATTGATTTAGCGTCATTTTTATCCATTTGACGAGTATTTCGTTAATCTAGCAACATTTAAAAAAGTCGCCAAGTTGGCCACATTCCACCAAATTCGTCGCCAAAATCTCGCCAAGTGTTATGGACGGAGAAATAAGTTATTTTTACAACAGATAAATGCCTATTGGCGTTCAAATACAAAAGTATTACTCAAAGTATTTTTTTTCATGAATGGAACGAGCTAGATCCACGAGAATGATGTCACCCAATTTATCGCATAGTACATATTACATATGAAAAGTGAACATGTTTCTCAATAGGAAATATATATATTTTTTATTTTATATGACTTCTTGATAATTTTTTTAAAAATGTACAATATCTCGAGAACGGTTCATGTTAGCGTTCAATTTATGTCAATCGTTTTCTAATGCAAAATTACATAAGAAATGTCTATTTGCGTAACTTT
The DNA here is from genome assembly GCA_951213105.1 of Amaurobius ferox. Taxonomy (NCBI): domain Eukaryota; kingdom Metazoa; phylum Arthropoda; class Arachnida; order Araneae; family Amaurobiidae; genus Amaurobius; species Amaurobius ferox. The sequence goes on from OX578145.1 coordinate 93,044,715, forward strand.
CTTAGAGGTTTTGATTTTTTGACGATTTTTTTAAAATTTCACTCGAAAATTTAAGGGGGTTCTGAATATTCGATTGAGTATAAAAACAATAGGCTTCCAGTGTTTACGGATTGTAATTTTTGTACCAAATTTCGTTCGAATCGGTCTATTCGTTCGTCAGTTATCGTCTCCACAGTCTCACTGACACACACACACACACATACAGACATCTTTTTTTCACACACACACATACAGACATCACTTTTTCACACACACACATACAGACATCACTTTTTCACACACACACATACAGACATCACTTCAAAAATTTTCCATTCGTGATCAGGGATGCTTGAAACGTACTCTCCCGTCGAAAACTCGAATTCGTATTTTCGATCCCGTTACAATACTTTCCTTATACATTATTGTATATAAGGAAAGTAACAGGGAAAGAATAACAAAAAAACAAAATTTTATGCATGTCTGCATGCATTTTCAACTCACGGATAATTAAAATAACAAAATATGTAAAATTTAATTTTAGGTATTTTTATCAATACTTAAAATATCAAATTTCTCTTTAAATCATTTCTGAATTAAAATATTGTATTCAGAATACAATAAACAGTCTGCGAGGAAATTTCTATACACGCAACTTTATATATAGTAAACAGGGATTGAATAACAAAAAAACAAAATTTTATGCATGTCTGCATGCATTTTCAACTCACGGATAATAAAAATAACAAAATATGTAAAATTTAATTTTAGGTATTTTTATCAATGCTTAAAATGTCAAATTTCTCTTTAAATCATTTCTGAGTTAAAGTCTTGTATTCAGAATACAATAAACAGTCTGCGGGGAAATTTCTACACACGCAACTTTATATATAGTAAACAGGGAAAGAATAACAAAAAAAACAAAATTTTATGCATGTCTGCATGCATTTTCAACTCACGGCTAATAAAAGTAACAAAATATGTAAAATTTAATTTTAGGTATTTTTATCAATGCTTAAAATGTCAAATTTCTCTTTAAATCATTTCTGAGTTAAAGTTTTGTATTCAGAATACAATAAACAGTCTGCGGGGAAATTTCTACACACGCAACTTTATATATAGTAAACAGGGAATGAATAATAAAAAAACAAAATTTTATGCATGTCTGCATGCATTTTCAACTCACGGATAATAAAAATAGCAAAATATGTAAAATTTAATTTTAGGTATTTTTATCAATGCTTAAAATGTCAAATTTCTCTTTAAATCATTTCTGAGTTAAAGTCTTGTATTCAGAATACAATAAACAGTCTGCGGGGAAATTTCTACACACGCAACTTTATATATAGTAAACAAAGGATGAGTAACAAAAAGCAAAATTTTATTGCATGCATTTTCCACTCTAAATATTGACAAAAACATTACGGCGTCGAGGAACCCACCACAAAATTATTGTAGGTTCAAAAAGTGTCTTGAACGAACGAAGTCGGCGCCGCTGAGGACTTCTGTGGGAAGACTAGCAGTCTGTTTTCACTTTTAGGCTAGAAAGTAGTGCTGCCACTCGTGTCCTTGTGTAACCACGCCTCTCAAATACCTTTGTCAAATTTTATTGCTCCCAATAACCACGCTTCTCAAATACTTACGTCAAATTTCATTCAATTGCGGTTTAAATTGCTGTATTCTCTTAACAACCGCTATGGAAGAACTTCAGTTTTTCTTTTGCGGTTGTTAAGAGAAGACACTGCATTTTCGTCTGAAGAAGAGGGCTATGAAACGCTCTTTAACCAAGTGTAGTCACCTAATTTTTATATTCCTGCTTTTTTTAAAGAATTATTGAAAATTTTAGGTTCTTAATTGCTTACAAAAATTTCAAAATTGGACACAATTTCAGTACGATCAAAATCAAGCTACTTTGTATCCTAAAATTATTACTATTTTTAAATGACAGCTAAATATGTGACCAGTTGCACAATACAGTAAAAACAAAAATTCTTTTTTAATATAGATTTTTAAACATCGCAAAAAAAAAAAATGTTTTTTTTATTATCTATGCAATTATTTTTTTTAAATTATCTCATCGGCGAAACTTGCTACAATCTGATCATTTAACTTAGTTAGGATCTAAATGCATTATTTAACTCTCTATGGAAATAAAAATTATATTTTTACCTTCATTTGGAGAATTTTGGCAATTTGATCGCAAATTTAAGCTACTGAAGATGTTTGATTCAAACACTAGCGCCGAACAACCGAAGAGGCCTCACAGTGGTCATATACGTGTCCGATAGCTACTGCAAGAAAGCTATTGCAAGTTGAGATTTTTAAAAGTGATACAGAATTGGTTGTTTAGGGCGTCAAGTTATTATTTAAAGAGAACAATAATTCTATATTTTTACTTTCCTTACATACATAATGTATAAGGAAAGTATTGTGACGGGGTCGAAAATTCGAATTCGAGTTTTCGACGGGAGAGCACATTTCAAGCATCCCTGATCACAAATCAAACATTTTTGAAGTGATGTCTGTGTGTGTGTGTGTGTGTGTGTGTGAAAGTATGTGTGTGTGTGTGTGTCAGTGAGTCTGTGGAGACGATAACTGACGAACGAATGGACCGATTCGAACAAAATTTGGTACAAAAATCACAATCCGTAAACACTGGAAGCCTATTGTTTTTATACGCGATCAAATGTTCAGAACCCCCTAAATTTTCGAGTGAAATGTTGAAAGAATCGTCAAAAAATCAAAACCGCTAATAAAGTTACGCAAATAGGCATTTCTTATGTAATTTTTCATTAGAAAACGATTGACATAAATTTTAGAACGCTAACATGAACCGTTCTCGAGATATTGCACATTTTTAAAAAAAATTATCAAAAAGTTATATAAAATAAAAAAAATATATTTCTTATTGAGAAACATGTTCACTTTTCATATGTAATACCATGCGATAAATTGGGTGACATTATTCTCGTGGATCTAGCTCGTTCCATTCATGAAAAAAGATACTTTGAGTAATACTTTTGTATTTGAGCGCCAATAGTCATTTATCTGCTATAAGAATAACTTATTTCTTCGTCCATAACGTTTGGCGAGATTTTGGCGACGAATATGGAGGAATGTCGCCAACTTGGCGACATTTTCAATTGTTGCCAAATTAACAAATATCTCGCCAAATTGATAAAAATGACGCTAAATCAATGAAAATGACGACTAATTGAAGAAAATTCAATATCTTGGAAAGAATATAAGTATCTACTATAAGAATAACATTTTTATTTAACTGTAAAAGTAGTAAATTCATTGCATTATATAAGGAAAGTCATGTGTTGCCCACATCAGATTTTTAATTATTTAGCAGTAAATTGCCCGGATTTCAATATAAAGGGAGTTTAAGCGATCAAAAAATATAAAAGTCAACATTTTTATGTGTCTATCACATTTGGCGACACATTCGGCATAACGCCGCCAACCTCACAGTTTGTGGGAAAGGACGAGATAAAAATAAAGAAAGATGGAATGATAAACAACAAACAAGAATTTGTAAGAATCTGTCAAAACTGAAACTCGATTTGATAGTGAAACATTTCAAAAGCAACATATTTTCTGCAGATCGATATTCTGGCTTTGTTATATTTTTGAATTTTTTTTTCTCTTCCCTTTACTTCATAACATTCGACCTTGAAAATTTTTCATGCTTGCTTCCATCAGCACCGATTGTCACTTAGTCTTGCTCAGATGATCACGTCGTGTTGCCACTCTCGAATTGCAACAGGTGACATGCATCATTTTCTGTTCTAAATGAGAAGTACTAAAAAAAGCGGTACTAAATATTTTTCTTGATTTTCCTGTCAGAAGTAGTTTTTCGATTTATGGTATAGAAACATATGTCATATTAGACACCTTTCTAGTCGAAAATGATTGCAGAGTAAAAACCTGGGTAAAAATAATTTGTTGTACCAGTCTAATAATCATATGCAAGTTCATGAAAAAAGGTGGTACTTGTGCAGCTTACTGACTTGCGTTAGCGCACTTTAAAAATAGCAGGCATTTTGACGCTTTAAAAATAATAGCCATTTTTTCGCTCAATCGGAAAGTACACGGTTGCCAGAAAAACGTAACGAGACAATGTATATAGCAACAAAACCCAAAGGGAAAGGGACATGGGCGCCCACAGGGGAGGGTAAGAGGGGAAACTTGACCCCCTGAACGTTCAAGGTCACAAAAGTGGGTATCAATAGTTTATGTTGTAAATCATACCATTCAGTTTGTCCCACTGCAGACAGTGGTTTGTCCTCCCCCTGGAAAATGTTCTATGGCCGCCCATAGAACGGGATGGCCCAGTGGGTAAGGCAAGGGGATCGCACTTGGAACGCCCGAGTTCGATTCCGGAATTGCCCCAAACTACCCCCCCCCCCCCCGTGTCTACATAGAGTATACGCACTTGTTAAATCTGCAGGTTCGAAAGTTCTTCCGAGAGGTTGGTTGGTGGCAGGAAAGACGGGTACGGCTCCTATGGAAGCCATCCCCCACTGGGTTCCTGTCTAAATTGGGAAGTACTAGGTGAAGTCAGACTTTTTACCATGGTGTACCTGGGGTCATTGGACCAGTAGAAGCTGCAATCTTCCCCTTAAATCAGGGATTTAAGTCTTATGGTCTTAGTAACAAAAGCAGAAAACACAAAATGATGGATATAGAGATTTAATTACATTAAATGGAAAAATCTAAATTTCTGAAAATTCGAATTAGGAATGACTGTGCGAAAAGACAATAAAAAAGAAAGATCAATCATGCATAAAGCATTGATTATGAAACATTTATCAACTGAAATGCAATTTTATTTAAATATCTTTAAAATGCGATACATCCAGAGCTGATATATTCTAAATTCTCACAGTATTACTACAATTTATTATATTTGAAAACTTAACACTTCATCGATAAAAATGAACTTTATTCAAATGAAGTCATCGAAATATAAATCGTCTGGCTCTCTATGTAAACGGAATAATGACAATTAATTGTTTAAATCTCCCGCTTATAACACTTTTTATTGTAATTTTGTAATTGGTTAATCTTTGATATCTTGTTTATAATACCATTTAATTGTAATTATTCCGAAGCTGATTTATGCAAATTTTTGTCTGCTGATTTGGTCTAAGCTTGTTTCCAAGGTAATTTTTCATATAGCCACTGACGAAGGGTATGGTGATGCCCAAAAGCGCTCTGGCCTTTTAATATTTGTACGTCTTATAGGACGGTTTTATTTGATTAAATGACCTTTTTATATACCAAACATATTATGCTGACATTTTTTTTATAATATATTTTATGAGATAATTTGAATATTTCCTAAAATTTTCGAAGCAATTTATGAATCTTAACATCGCTTAAAAAATGTTTGAAAAATTAGGTCCCATAGGGCTCAAGGTATTTCACTTTTTCAATCCGGGTTCAATTCAAAACTAATTGGGTGATATTATTCATTTACATTCCCATATGTCCCACAGACCGTCTCAACAACACACTAAAATTTCATTTTGATAAAGTCATTTTTACGGCAGTTATCGTGAGAACGGACAGATAAATAAAATGAACACAGTGATAAAAACTTTTCAACTAGGTTGGAAAGTGGTAAAAAACAAATGGAACCACTTTTTAGAATAATCGAGTACTCATACTCTAGCTAGAATATAGGTTTCAGTTGCATTCGATTCGTTCAGTCAATAGCTACAGAACCACAAAAAAAAAAAAATCTAATATTTCGAAAATTCGAATTACAGAAAACGAAGCGAAAATATATTAAACAAGAAAGATCAATCATGCTTAAAGCATTGATTATGAAACACTTTCCAACTTCAATGCAATTTTATTTTAAAAAGTCTAAAATGCAATACATTCCTCGGTAATATTTTAAAACTTATCACAATATTACATTAATTTATTATATTTGAAAACTTAAACCTTCACTGAAAAAAATGAACTTCATTCAAATGACGGCATTGAAATATAAATTGTCTGGTTTAAATATCTCTAAAATGCGATACATTCCACGGTAATATTTTTAAAACTATCATAATACTACGATAATTTATTATATTTGAAAACTTCATCGAAAACAACTGAAATAAATTCAAATGACGTCATAGAAAAAATAACACGCCTGGATCTCTCTATAAAAACAGCAAGCATTTCATTCATAACTTCCTCCCATTCATTTCATTCATCACAATATTATAATAATTTATTTTATTTAAAAACTAAGACCATGGAGCTACAAGTAATTAAACTCTATGCTTAAAACTTCATCGAAAGAAATCGTCCTTCTCCTTATAAAATCAATTAATATTTCATTCATATCAGCCGTGCAGACTCCATGGGCTAAATTACTTTGTGTTAAAGAAATACAGCAATTCTAATACAACTCATTCTACATATTTTGCTGTTTACATTTTACATAGGCGAAAAATAGGCTTCGTTGTAGAAATAATAAAATTTGGATAATCATTTAAAGTCAAATATATTGTATTTGCACTGTTTCAGTATGTAGAAGCACAGAATTTAAGCAAAAATAAAGTAGTTTTAGGACGGATACAACACTCAATATGAATTAAAAAGAACTTAAAAAATCACGATTTTGAAACAAGATGGATGCCATATATCATTTTGAAGTGGGTCATGTGATCTTTTCATATCGTGGTCTTCATATAAGAGGTGTAATTATTATTTTAATTTTATTTAAAAAACTACTGAATATATTTCGCTGAATTTTTTTTTATATATTTTATGGAACAATTTGAATATTACCTAAAATTTTCGAAGCAATTTGTGAATTTTAAATCTGCTTAAAAAATGTTTGAAAAATTAGGTCCCACAGGGTTCAATGTATTTCATTTTTTCAACCCGGGTTCAATCCAAAACTAATTGGGTGATATTATTCATTTATATTCCCATAGGTCCTACACACCGTACTAAAAAACATACTAAAATTTCATTTTGATTAAGTCATTTTTACGGTAGTTATCGTGCTAACGGACAGACAGACAGACAGACAGAATGAACAAAGTCATAAACACTTTTCAACTTTGTTGTAAAGTGTTAATAATAATAAAAATGTCAAAATTATTTAGTACTTCCAAATTAGTTAGAATCTTGTTTTCATCTGATTCCATCCATTTTAGCATCCATATCAACGGTAAAAGCGATTATTTTAAAAATTCGATTTAGGAGGTATTTTAAAAAAAAAAAAAAAAAAAAAAAAAAAGTACACCATCAGAAGTAGTAAAAATCCAATTTTATATCATTAAGCTGCCAATCGAAAAAACAAACAAACAAGAAAGATCAATCATGCATAAAGCATTGATTATGAAACACTTTCCAACTTCAATGCAATTTTATTTAAACATCTCTAAAATGCGCTACATTCTTCGGTAATATTATTATTATTATTAACACTTTACAAAGTTGAAAAGTGTTTATGACTTTGTTCATTCTGTCTGTCTGTCTGGCTGTCCGTTAGCATGATAACTGCCGTAAAAATGACTTAATCAAAATGAAATTTTAGTATGTTATTCAGACGGTCTGTAGGACCTATGGGAATATAAATGAATAATATCACCCAATTAGTTTCGGATTGAACCCGAGTTGAAAAAATGAAATACATTGAACCCTATGGGACCTAATTTTTCAAACATTTTTTAAGCGGATTTCAAATTCACAAATTGCTCCGAAAATTTTAGGTAATATTCAAATTATTCCAAAAAATATATAAAAAAAAAATTCAGCAAAATATATTTAGTAGTTTTTTAAATAAAAATTAAAATAATAATTACACCTCTTATATGCGATTACGTGACCATGATATGAAAATATCACGTGACCCACTTCAGAATGAAATATGGCATCCATCTTGTCTCAAAATCGTGATTTTTAAAGTTCTTCTTAATTCATATTGAGTGTTGTATCCGTCCTAAAACCGCTTTATTTTTACTTAAATTCTATGCATTTACAAACTGAAACAACGCTATTACAATATATTTGAGTTTAAATGATCATCCAAATTTGATTATTTCTACAACGAAGCCTATTTTTCACTTATGTAAAATGTAAACAGCAAAATACGTAGGATGAGTTGTATAAGAATTGCTGTATTTCTTTAACGCAAAATTATTTAGCTCATGGAGTCTGCATAGCTGATATGAATGAGATATTCATTGATTTTACAGAGAGAAGGACGATTTTTTTCGATGAAGATTTAAGCATAGAATTTATTTACTTGTAGCTCCATGGTCTTAAGTTTTTAAATAAAATAAATAATTTAGTACTGTGAGAATGAAATGAATAGGAAAATGTTGTGAATGAAATGCTGCTTTTATAGAGAGAGCCAGGCATGTTATTTTTTCTATGACGTCATTTGAATGAATGTCAGTTGTTTTCGATAAAGTTTTCAAATATAATACATTATTGTAGTATTATGATAATTTTAAAAATATTACCGAGGAATGAATCGCATTTTAGAGATGTTTAAATCAGGCAATTCATATGTCAATGGCGTCATTTGAATGAAGTTAATTTTTTTCGATGAAGGTTTAAGTTTTCAAATACAATAAAATAATGTAGTATTGTGATAAGGTTTAAATTTTACCGAGGAATGTATTGCATTTTAGAGATGTTTAAATAAAAGTGCATTGAAGTTGGAAAGTGTTTCATAATCAATGCTTTAAGCATGATTGATCTTTCTTGTTTAAATTATCACAATACTACATTGATTTATTATATCTGAAAACTTAAAATTTCATCGAAAAAAATGAACTTCATTCAAATGACGGCATTGAAATAAAAATTGCGTGGTTTAAACATCTCTAAAATGCGATACATTCCTCGGTAATATTTTTAGAATTATCATACTACTACAATAATTTATTATATTTGAAAACTTCATCGAAAACAAATGAATTTTATTCAAATGATGTCATCGAAAGTAAATCTCCTCTATATAAAAGCAGCATTTCATTTATCAGAATACTATAATAATTTATTTTATTTAAAAATTCGAAAAATTGTTATCTACCATATTTATTTTAAAATATAAAACCTTTCTCATATATAATTAAACTCGTGGAAAGATATTTATTATATTATATATCTATTTTTTCTTTCTGGAGGATATAACGAGAGTCAGAATTTAATGGAATTTATTTTTCTTCCTATATTAAATAATTTTTATTTAAAAAACTACCTAACATAATTTACTGAAATTTTTTTTATATATTTTATGGGATAATTTGAATATTTCCTAAAATTTTCGAAGCAATTTGTGAATTTTAAATTTGCTTAAAAAATGTTTAAAACATAAGGTCCCATAGGGTTCAATGTATTTCATTTTTTCAATCCGGGATAAAAAAAAAACTAATTGGGTGACATTATTCATTTATATTCCCATAGGTCCCACAGACCGTCTGAAAAACATACTAAAATTTCATTTTGATAAAGTCATTTTTACGGCAGTTATCGTGCTAACGGACAGACAGACAGACAGACACACAGACAGACAGAATGAACAAAGTCATAAACACTTTCAACTATGTTGTAAAGTGTTAAAAAATCCAATTTTATATCCTTGAGCTTTTAATCGGAAAAAAAATGAGACAATTCCATCATTCTGTGGCTTGAGATATTCAATATATTTTCTCAATTTAATACGTTAACAAAATTATGTAATGTTAACAAATATAGTGTTAATATGTTAATAAAATTATAAATTATTAAATCTGAAAGGGTTTTTGATATTCAGAACAGGTATGAACAATTTTTATTAAGAGTGTAGGTATCTCATTTAATGATCATCTATCGCCATTTCGAATGCGCAAACAACTGGGTGGAAGTAGCTAGATAAATATATATTTGAAAAAAAAAAAATTTTTTTTTACTTTTTAATAATTTAAATTTAAACAAGAACGATCAATCATGTTTAAAGCATTGATTATGAAACACTTTCCAACTTCAATGCAATTTTATTTAAACATATCTAAAATGCAATACATTCCTCGGTTATATTTTAAAACTTATCACAATACTACATTGATTTATTATATTTGAAAACTTAAACCTTCATAAAAAAAAATGAACTTCATTCAAATGACGGCATTGAAATATAAATTGCCTGGTTTAAACATCTCTAAAATGTGATATATTACTCGGTAATAATTTTAGAATTATCATAATACCACGATAATTTATTATATTTAAAAACTTCATCGAAAACAACTGAAATTCATTCAAATGACGTCATAGAAAAAATAACACGCCTGGCTCTCTCTATAAAAGCAGCATTTCATTCATAAACAATTTCCCATTCATTTCATTCGTCACAATACTATAATAATTTATTTTATTTAAAAATTAAGACCATGGAGTTATAAGTAATTAAACTCTATGCTTAAAACTTCATCGAAAAAATCTTCCTTCTCTTTGTAAAATCAATGAATATTTCATTCATATCAGCTAGGCAGACTCCATGAACTGAATGATTTTGTGTTAAAAAGAAATGCAGCAATTCTGATACAACTCATTCTACATATTTTGCTGTTTACATTTTACATAGGTGAAAAATAGGCTTCGTTGTAGAAATAATCAAATTTGGATGAGCATTTAAACTCAAATATATTGTAATTGCGTTGTTTCAGTATGTAGATGCACTGAATTTAAGCAAAAATAAAGTGGTTTTAGGACGGATACAACACTCAATATGAATGAAAAAGAACTTTAAAAATCATGATTTTGAGACAAGATGGATGCCATATATCTTTTTGAAGTGGGTCACGTGATCTTTTCATATCATGATCACGTGATCGCTTCAGAGGTGTTATTATTATTTTAATTTTTATTTAAAAAACTACTGAATATGTTTCGCTGAATTTTTTTTTTTATATATTTTTTGCAACGATTTGAATATTACCTAAAATTTTCGAAGCAATTTGTGAATTTTAAATCCGCTTAAAAAATATTTGAAAAATTAGCTCCCATAGGGTTCAATGTATTTCATTTTTGCAACCCGGGTTCAATCCAAAACTAATTGGGTGATACTATTCATTTATATTCCCATAGGGCCTACAGACCGTCTGAACAACATACTAAAATTTCATTTTGATTAAGTTATTTTTATGGCAGTTATCGTGCTAACGAACAGACAGACAGACAGACAGACAGACAGACAGAATGAACAAAGTCATAAACACTTTTCAACTTTGTTGTAAAGTGTTAAAACCAATTTGTCTATTCTTTATCGTTTTCAGTGTTAGTAGTCTTTAGTTTTTTTCACGATAATTTGAATGAAACATTTTTTTTTCTTTTCAGTAGAAAGAATTATAAAAATATTTTGTTAACTTTTCAATATTTAAAAAAAAATCTGATGTGATCAGCACATGTTTTTCCTCTATACAATACAACGAATTTACTTCTTTCACAGTGAGAAAATGATGTATAGAATCACAATGTTTTAAATATTGAATTGTACATCTGACGCTTTTCCAGATAACAGCATGTAAAACGATTTCAAAATTAACTTATATATTACGCAATTCTAAATTATAATCTACTTACACACACACATCACCTCAAAAACGATCGATTCGAGTTCAGGGATGCTTGAAATGTGCTCCTCCGCCGAAAATTTGAATTCGAATTTCCGTCCTCGTCACAATACTTTCCCTATACATTATACTATATACATAGGAAAAGTAATTCTAAGTTAAAAAGGTCACCCGCTGGATTTGTAATTAAAATTTATTTTATACGATTTTAAATTATAGTTATTTTAATAGTCGCATATGGCGTCTCTATCAATCCATTTTAATTCGAATGGAGATATGGACAATGCATCATGAACGTAAATCAAGAAAATGCGATTTCGGATTACCCAGAATGCAATTATCTCTCTACACCGCAAGAGTGGACAGGAATCGCATCAGTAATTCGCAGATATGCGCAGTAATGAATAAACATGGAAGAGGATGTTTTGTCCAGATGTGTCATTGATAGATGTAATTAGATACGGATCGGAAAGGACGTTGCTTCATCTCATTTCCATCTCAGTTTTCCATCCAACTCATGCACTTCATTCATGCAGTTGCATTGTAGGGTATGGTGACCAGCAGTGTTTCTTTCAGGATTTTTTGCCTGGGGGGGGGGGGTGAATGAAATTTGGGGGGGGGGGAGTTTTCTATTTGCCCTATACAAATATATCTAAATGCTGAAATATATCTAAATACATATATAGAAACTAGATTAACATAAAATGTTTCCGAGGGGGGAAGGGGGGGGGGTCGACAGAAATAGGTAATTGGATTAAAATTATTTTCAAATGTGTTAAAATTATTTTAGGCACACTTCATTGTGTTAGTTTATAGTAAAAAATCGCTAGAACCTTAGACCATTTACACTCCGTGTGCTATTCCCAGATGTGGAGGGAATGAGACTTCAAAATGAAGTCATCGCCAAATGAAGGCGCACGTGTTTGGTCTTGTTCAGATTTTCGCCTCGCGCTTTTCAAACTTTAATAGACATTTTTATTTATACTAACCGGCTACCCGTTGAAATTCAACGGTATCCCAATAAGCAACCTTCGAATAACGTTAATTTTTGAATGATTCAATTTTTCCAGTGGTCCTTTTCAAACGGTCCACCTGTGAACCAAATTTCAAATATCTGTTTCACTTCAGACTGGGTATTTCTCATTTTTTCAGCCAATTAAACATTTAAGTGTGCGTCATTCCTAAATTAGCAAATATTAGAAAGCTGAAATTATACATTTTATTGCTATCTAACCATCAATCCTTGCACCAATTTTAAGTCTTTATCATACTGCAAAGTCCGTTTTACTATCATTTCACCTCTCGAACGTTTTGGTGTGGAGCATCCTCCTCTACAGAACATTTTTGAAAAACTCGATTTTTTTTTCTGAGGGTTTTATTGAACAATTGACTTGTGTACTAAATAGCAAAACTCTATCTCACATAAAAAGGCGTTCTTCATTTATTCGGCAAATCGAACATTTTTAGCGTGCAGAACCCTTAAGATGTCACATTATGGAGAACTGAAACTATACAGGTTCTTCTTTTCCAACTATTTACCATTATGTCAAACGTAAAGTCTGTATCTTATCGCGAAATATGTTTTTCTATCATTGTACTTTTTGAACGTTTCTGTGTTGTGCACTCACTCCCTTAAATGGAATTTTTGAAAAATTCTATTCTTGCCTGTTTTATCAAATGATTAGCCCATATACCAAATTTCAAGCTAAATTTCACATTGTAAAGGAGGAGTTTTTCATTTGTTCGTCAAATCGAACATTTTAGTGTGCGGCACCCCCTACAATAGCAAATGTTGGAAAATTGAAATTGTACACTTTCTTCATTTCCAACTATATACCCGTACACCAAATTTGAAATCCCTATCTCATCTCAAAGCATGCTTTTTCTATCATGCCACCTTTTGAATGTCTTTGTGTGCAGTACTCACCCCTTTAACTGAACATTTTTGAAGAACTCCATCCAAATTTTCTATCACAATTTGGTTTTTTATCAGATGATTGGCCCATGTACCAAATATCAAGCCTCTATCATATTTTAAGAAGAGCGTTTCTCATTTATTCCGAAAATTTAACATTTTGGTATGTGGCACCCCCTAAAGCAGAAAATATTAGAAAACTGAAATTGTACACTTTCTTACTCCCAAACCATCTACCCGTACACCAAATTTGAAATCTTTATCTCATCCCGAAGCATGCTTTTTTTTTATCAATTCACCTTTCGAACGTTTTTCTTCAACACCCCTTAAACGAACATTTTTGAAAAACTATATTCGTCTTGGGTGTTTTCATCAAATGATTAGCCCATATATACCAAATTTCAAGCCTCTATCAAATTTTAAAGGAACCGTTTCTCATTTATTCGGCAATTTGAACATTTTGGTGTACGGCACACCCTTAAGTAGAAAATATCGGAAATCTGAATCATTGCACACTTTCTTCGTTTCGAACGATTTACCTATACCCCAAATTTGAAGTCGCTATCTAATCGCAAAGCATGCTTTTCTACCATTTCACGCTTCGAACGCTTTGGTGTGGAGCACCCTTTCTTAAGAACATTTTCTGAAAATACAATTTTTCCAGCGTTTTTTATCGAACGATCGACCCGTTTACCAGATTGCAAGTCTCTATCTATTCGGGAAGTGCCCAAAAAAAGACGGAGAGGGTTAGACGGACGGATAGACAGACAGACAGACGAATAGACAGACGGACGGACAGACAGACGGACACTTGGCAATTAGCAATCGTAACTTAATACGTATAACTGTTATAATAACAATAAAACTATTTTACCGTTCAGTAAAATTTTTGAAAAAAAGGCGCCGCAAATACCCCCGCTCACTCTGTGTCCCCATGTTTTGAGAGCTAGCTCATAAGCGTCGTCTAATCGTGCAGAATACCAGGACTTTTGAAACTGTTAATCCGCCATTGTATGAGGAAGTCGAGTGGAGCCTCACACTGCGATATTCTCTGTGGAATTCCTATTACTGAGGATGCAATTTTTCGATCTGATTGCAATAGTCACTCGCATCGTCAATTCGAAGATATGCAGAGTGGCTGGTTCTCTGTCCGATGAATAAACATAGAAGAGGATGTTTGCATTAGATGTGTCATCGATAGGTGTAATTAGATACGGATCATAAAGGACGTTAATGCCATCTCTACCGCACGGCGCTGGAACGCGTAATGAAATAGCAAATGAAGTGAAAATAAATTTGGAAGAAATTGACTCTGCAGTAACAATGGGAGAGAACGTAATGATGTTATTGGAAATTAAAAAAATAGCTATTTTTACAAGCCATTTTTACAATTTTTTATTTAACTTCAAACGGAGCAGAAATAATAATAATAATAATAATAATAATAATATATATATATTAGAAAAATACAATAATTATAACCAATTCCAAGTTATCATGAAAAATTTAAATCACCAAGGCAGTCAAACCAAGTCCACTATGCCAATAAAAGAAATGAACAGCAGCGACACAAAATCGGAGATTAACCAGAATTAAATTCATCTTCAGGTCTGTGCTTCTAATTCTAATTAACCCAAACAAATGCCTGTTTCAGATTTGGCAATAGTAAGTTACTATAAATGGCTAAACTCAGACTATAGACACCAAAAGAGGGAGAAATGAAGAAAAGAAAAATAGGAAATCAAGCATTACCATGCTTCATGCGGCATGAACTCTCGTGTATGTATATATATATATATATATATATATATATATATATATATATATAAATTGTTTATTTAAAAATGTAATTTATGTATGAACTACCGAATGTACTAATAACCCATATAATATACAGGGTGTTCGCGAACTCTTGCAACAAAAAAAAGAGGAGTGATATCAATCAACAAGATGAACAATATTTGCTATAGAACCTAGGGTTGCAAATTGCAATCCACTCATAGTGGCAGAAAAAATAAACGTAGCTCGTCCACGTTGATCCTTTATTAGAGAAATAAAATAGATTCAAGTAACGGATGTACTGCAGAATGCCATTCGCCCCCAGAGAATTACTTAAAGGAGCTGTTCAAAGTGGCGTCCGTGGGCTTCGTTACACAGCCAACACCGGCGAATGTAGGATTCCCGCACCCTTTCAAAGACCCCTGGTGTGATGCTGATCTTTTCCGCAGCAACAGAGATTCGCGCGATGTCCACCGGTGTCTCGTACATCAATCAACTCATTCATGTGTCCCCAGAAGAATTCCAGTGGATTCAGGTCCGGGGAGCGTGGAGGCCAAGCCACAGGTCCACCATGCCCAATTCGCCGCTGGAGATACGTCGTGTTTAGAAAGTGTAGGACAACTGACCTGGTTTGTATGTTGTGTTTTTGCCAGTATGAGTGGATTGCGACCTTAGGTTCTATGGCAAACATTGTTCGTCTTGCTGTGTACTATCACCCCTTTTTTTGTTGTAAGAGTTCGCGGACATCCTGTATATATTGTTACGGCGTACCCTCTTGAAGCGTGGACTACTAGGATACAAAAATGAGTCCAAATTTCTGGTTAATTAACGTTTTTATTTAAAAGCACTATTAAGTGTAAATACGAACTATATACAACGAATAGATCGATAACTATTTTACAAGATTATTAAATAATTGTCAGGTACAATAAAGCAGCAAATAAATGGACTAATAAACAAAATACATGATGCTATTCTCAAAATACTGACGTATTTCACAATTCCATTTGACTCGTATGACATTAACTCTCTCCAAACAAGTGATGTACTAAGTGAGATATATATATATATATATATATATATATATATATATATATATATATATATATATATATATATATATATACAGAGAGAGAAATATGTAGAAATTATATATATATTTTAACATGGCCGCATAAGATAAAATTTGACACAATTCTGCATAAAATGGGTTATTTGTGATTCAATGATCACGAAACTTCATCACAGAGAACGAAATACAGTTTCAATCATCGTAGAGAACGCAAAAGATACGATGCATACAATATTTGTGTTTGTGACGTCATTAATCCCCTATTAGATCACAAGCTACTTAAAGTTTACTATAAGAATAACCCATTTCTCTGTCCGTCTGTCTCTGCAACGTTTGGTGAAAAATTTGGCTGGATGTCGCCAACTTGGCGACTTTTTTACATGTTGCGAAATTAATGAAAATGTCTCCAAATCGATAAAAATGTCGCCAAATCGTTAAAAAATGCCGCCAAATTGATAAAAGATGTCGCCAAATTGATAAGAATGGCGCTAAATTAGTTGAATTAAATGTGTTTTGTTGAATCAATTAACGCTAAATCAATTAAATTAAATGTGTTTAAGTACAAGCTACTCAAAATTGGATTCTGGTACGAGAAAATCGAGTTCAGTCACACTCGAGTTAATTTTTAACTTGTGAAAGTGATCCCCCTCCCCTCGTTAAGCAATCTATCAATAGTCGCAGAGATAAAAATCTGACTTCGGAGCTCCCTCTCATGCCAAGTACGACATTTTACGTGTATTTTAACTGAAGAGTCTCATCAATACTGCATCGATGCAGTTACGGTTTATTTACTGATTCTGCAACTAGAGATGACATGTTTGTATGTGGACATTCCAGATATTTCGTTTCAACTTCCGTATATGCTAAGCAATGACTGGCGGTAATTCCCATCAGCACTTATTTAATCAAAATGTCAGGCGATTTATCATTTTTAGATGGATTGGTGCGCATTGTCATGTACATTCAAATTTTAAAAGCATTTAAAATTCTTTGAAATGATGAATGGAGTTATGATTGGCAAAATGGTTCAAGAAACTCTCAATATTTTTATTATCTCGATGTGTTAACGATATAAAAAATGTTAAAAATATCTTAGATGATGGTAGATATTTCGTTTTCCGAAACCGGTTGTCCCCTTTATTTGTATCTAGAAAATGTACCTGGAGTTTAAGAGGCAAACTTCTGTTTAAAATTCCTTAGGAAAATACAGCGAATTCTCGAAAACCAAACAACGCTTTTATGATACGTCCATTTAGAACAAAAAATAAATAACTTGCTGCGTGAGTATAATGCGCCCTAAATAAGCGTGTGGGTTTGCATACAATTCGGGTGTATGACCTTAGCTCAAGCTAAAAAGTATAGTCTATAAAACTAAGCTCTAGTATAATTAGAGGCTGATATTCAAAATTATCACACTAATGTATTTTTGTTGCTTTCAGAAAGCCTCACATCACGAAAATAAAACAATGCTATGGTTAATCCAGAATAAAAAAAAAGTTCATTTACCTGAGAAGTAAAAAAAAAAATTAAATGCTATCTCATCGAATTTTTATCAGAATTTAGCAGTTTTTTAGCACAATACTCATAATGATAACATCAATTCGCTGATTCAAATTCTCTAAGTTAGAAAACCAATAAATTCAATTTACTTCTTGCAAAAAAGCTATTTTCACGTTTCGACAAATGTATACTATCTGTCATTTTATCAAAATACCTGGTTTCGTATCTTTTGCATTTAAAAATTGTCTGCGCGAAAAAAAAAAGTTGATTCTAAAACAGAAAATTTGGCAGATTTTTGGTTTTAAATGTTCTTAACTTTAAAGCTAATTCGAATTTTAAAAGAAATCCCGCTGATCTGTATCGTTTGGAAACCTGTAATACGTCTGTACTGAATTTCGATGCTGTCCGGAGCTTTGATTTCCCGCTACAGATAACACAGATACACAGAACGACACACAAACATTTTCTTCTGTTATGTAGATTTATTCCTTTTCCTTGATGTAGTTTTCTAAGTTAATTGAAATTGGTTACTCCTAAATATTTAATTGGTCTGTTTTTTCTTATCTTGATGCAGTTAACCAATTTACTTTTGAAACCGGTCTTTTCCTTTAATTTGCTATTTGTCGCCTTTTTCTTTGTGGTAGATAGCAATCCATTTACCCTAGTAGCAATCCAATATTGGATTATTATTAATTCCAATATTGGCCTAATATTGGATTATTATTAATTCCAATATTGGACCAATGTTGGATTATTATTAATTCCAATATTGGACCAATATTGGATTATTATTAATTCCGACATTGGACCAATATTGGATTATTATTAATTCCGACATTGGACCAATATTAGATTATTATTAATTCCGATATTGGAGCAATATTGGATTATTATTAATTCCAACATTGTACCAATATTGGATTATTATTAATTCCAACATTGTATCAATATTGGTTATTATTAATTCCAACATTGTACCAATATTGGATTATTATTAATTCCAACATTAAATCACATTACACACAATCCAATTAAAATTGAGCGAGTTATATTTAATTGACAATTGAACATTATGAATGGGGACCCTATATCAAATTAGAAATGTAAATTTGTGACATATCACAAAAAAGATAAAACTGGATGATAATACGCAGGATACCCAACCGAGTAGTGAGTATACCACTGCTTTATATGATCTCTGTCTGTGTAATGCTTTATTTAGATGCATTTGTGATAAAAAAATTTGACACATATTAACGTATTTTTGATTTAAACAATTTCCATCGTCAATTTGTTTATGATCGTTATTTTCACTGATGAAACAGCCTTTCTCATGGTATGGCAAAGTGGCATAAGTCAGATTTTTTCCTTTATCATAATTCAGTTGATTTTAAAGATACAGGTATGCGGTTTAATGATCTTGTTGCATTAAAAATAAAAATTTTCGGATTGACCCAATTTGTCTAAGGGGGTCGTATAAAAATTCAAAAAGTGTAACTTTTTGAAAATGAATGGGAGGATTATTTCATTAACGTAGTCTTATTTCCTACCTTATTTTCAACATTTTTGCAATTTACATTGCCCACTTATCTCCAACAGGTAAAGGATTAAAGACCGTTTCAATTTTTTTGGGACACCCTGTCTATTGCGCAATATGTTGTACAATATATAATATGTTGTATTACACAGTTCAATGGCCTGTACTGGAGAACACGTCGAAATCATGGTTGGCGAGAAATAAGAAACCTGCGCTTATTATCATCAAGGCTTCAACTAGTTGGCGGGTGTAAAAAAAAATCTTACATTCTACGCTAAATATTATTTTTTTAGTTGACAATCACAAAAAATGACTGTACAGCTATTTTTAAAAAGAGATGCTTTTTCGTGTTGTTTTTTACTTTCCCTGCAATACATGGTAATGTATAGGGAAAGTATTGGAATCATGCCGAAAATCACAACTCGAGTTTTCGACGGATCTACACGTTTCGAGACCTGTAGAATACGAAAAAACCATTTTTAGCGTGACGTCTGTGCGTGTGTCTGTGTGTCTGTCTGTCTGTCTGTCTGTCTGTCTGTCTGTCTGTGTGTCTGTCTGTGTGTCTGTCTGTCTGTCTGTGCAGATTTTGTATCCACTGTAACTAAAAAACTAATCGACCGAATTTCACAAAATTTGGTAGGTAAGTCACTTGTGGCCGGGGCTAGTGCTGATTACTTTTGGGTACGATTCGGAATAAAATAACCCGCCTTTTTTTGCGAAATGGCCCGCAAAAGCTTGTATCCACTCTAACTGAAAAACTAATGAACCGAATTTCACAAAATTCGGTAGATGAGTCACGTATAGGTCACTCTGGTGCTGATTAGATTTTGGTACGATTCGGAAAAAAATAACCTGCCTTTTTTTGCAAAACGGCCCGCAAAAATCTTCAAAATCTAAACTAAACAACTTGGTATACTTAGATATATCCATTAAATGCCCGTTTAATACGTAATGTTTAACGACGAAAAGAATAAGACCAACCCCATTACACTAGGACTAGCCGTTCTCGAGATATTTTAGTTTTTCGTACTTTCCCTACGCCACCTTTGAAAATAAGCCCGGTTACCGAATGAGAACGAAAATTGAATTAAAAGTTAATTACATTTAATTGAAATAAATAGAACGTGGATATAAGTCTGCAGGGAAAGTCATGTGCTGTCCACATCAGATTTTTACTTTCCCTGCAATACATGGTAATGTATAGGGAAAGTATTGGAATCATGCCGAAAATCACAACTCGAGTTTTCGACGGATCTACACGTTTCGAGACCTCTAGAATACGAAAAAACCATTTTTAGCGTGACGTCTGTGTGTGTGTCTGTCTGTCTGTGTGTCTGTCTGTGTGTCTGTCTGTCTGTCTGTGCAGATTTTGTATCCACTCTAACTAAAAAACTAATGGACCGAATTTCACAAAATTTTGTAAGTAAGTCACTTGTGGGCGGGGCTGGTGCTGATTAGTTTTGGGTACGATTCGGAATAAAAAAACCCGCCTTTTTTTTGCGAAATGGCCCTCAAAAGCTTGTATCCACTCTAGCTGAAAAACTAATGGACCGAATTCCACAAAATTCAGTGGATAAATCACTTGTGGGACACTTTGGTGCTGATTAGATTTTGGTATGATTCGGAAAAAAATAACCTGCCTTTTTTTTTGCAAAATGGCCCGCAAAAATCACCAAAATCTAAAATAAAAAACTACGTATGTTCAAATATATCCATAAAATGCTTGTTTAATACGTAATTTTTAACGAAGAAAAGAATAAGACCAACCCCATTACACCAAGACTAGCCGTTCTCGAGATATATTAGTTTTTGTCGTATTTTTCCACCCCACCTTTGAAAATAAGTCCAGTTTTCAAATGAGAACGAAAATTGAATTAAAAGTGAATTACATTTAATTGAAATAAATAGAACGTGGATATAAGTCTGCAGGGAAAGTCATGTGCTGCCCACATCAAATTTTTTAATCTCTGAATAGCTTCTTAAATGAAAAGAACTGTCTTTTACAGCTGTTGTTTATTATCAATAACGTATTCTTTGTTGCAAGGTTAGTTAGAACAGAGTATAGTAACTCCAAAACATTTAAAAATATATTGGAAATGGGTCATGAAAGGCTCGTAAATAAAAATTGAATTCTCGAACGTGTGAATGCCAATGGTTAAATTCAATAAACGGAATTACCATATATCATGGCATTAACATTGACATTCGAAATGGCAAAATACAAATACTACATAAAATTAATATCTTCAGCCTGAAGTTAAACTTGCGGATATCCTTCCCAAATAACGAAATAGTAAGTTCTTCTCAGGAGAGTTTTGACGCGATTCTTATGTTTAAATCATTTCTGGACAATGGATGCAAATGAACTGTAACCTCCAGTTTTAGCAGCGATGGCTTTGTAGCAAATAAATAAGGTGTTTTCATGGTTCCTTCATTGATTCCTAGATTCATGTATATAAAATGGGGTATTAGTCTATATTCGTGACCATTTGGTTATTACTTCAAGTTGCGTAACAAGTTTTGATGTGAATAACATCAATCGTCCGGGTACCCGACTGAAATCGGAGCGTTACGAAAAATGTAAACACTTCAGACATTTATATCTCCGAAACTAATAGATAAAAATCTGATGTGGGCAGCACATGATTTTCCCTGCAGACTAAAATCCATTTCATCTTTATTTCATTAATAATTCATTAAATTGAGTTTAATTTAACTAAAAAACACGTACAATTAATTGAAATTATAGTGGATTTACATTTTTAATTTCGTTTTCATTTGATAACTGGACCTATTCTCAAAACCGGCGTAGTAAAAATGCGAAAAAAACTAAACTATCTCGAGAACGGCTAGACCTAGAGTAATGGGGTTGGTATTATTCTTTTGATTGTCAAAAATTACGTTAAAAACAAGTATTTAATTGGTGCATTTGAGAACACGTAGTCTTTTATTTTAGATTTTGACGATTTTTGCGGGCCGTTAAGCAAAAAAAGGCAGGTTCTTTTTTCCCGAATTGGGTCAAAATCTAATCAGCATCAGGGTAAATTACAAGTGACTTATCTACCAAAATTTGTGAAATTTGATATATTAGTTTTTCAGTTAGAAGGAATACAGACAATTTTTGCGAGCTATTTCGCAAGAAAAGGCAGGGTTTTTTTTTCCGAATCGTACCAAAATCTTATCAGCACCAGGGTAACCCACAAATGACTTATCTACCAAATTGTGTAATATTTGATCTAATAGGTTTTAAGCTAGAGTGGATAGAGGCAATTTTTGCGGGCCATTTCGCGAAAAAAGGCGGGTTCTTTTATCCCGAATCATACCAAAAACTAATCAGGGTCACACACAAGTGATTTACTTACTAAATTTTATGAAATTTGGTCCATTAGTTTTCGAGTTAGAGTATATACATATATTCAGGCAGACAGACAGACAGGCACAGAGACACACACACAGACGTCACGCTAAAAATAGTTTTTTCGTATTCTAGATGTCCCAAAACGTGTAGATCCGTCGAAAACTCGAGTTGCGATTTTCGGTATGATTCCAATACTTTACCTATACATTACCATGTATTGCAGGAAAAGTAAAAATGTAAATAATTTGTACTTGTTTTGTCCGAAATATCGCACCATTTACAGATATACAAAAAATATTTCACTATTTTAATATTTTGAACTAGTTTTGCCCAAATAAATAAATAAATAAAATGAAATAAAATAGAACTATTTTGTCCGAGTGAGTTTTGTATCACTTTGCTTACTTCCACTCGAAATATCCTATGAACTCTAACAAATAGATATAAACAGTACGCAACAAAAAGGCTCAGTAGAAAACTGAGTTTCTAGATCAATAATTTGTTTTATAAAGATCTTATAATTTTAGAGTAATCGTCTTGTCAAGTAGAAGAAGCTCGAAATTTTTTTGTTTTTTAAGTTTATCATACTTGTATCTCGAAAACTAAAAGTGCTAGCTATGAACAGTAAGTTGTTTCATTTTAAGTCGTTTCAATTAATGCATGTTACTTTAGTTACCGTAAGCCCATATTACCTGTTGTAGATAGAATAAACTTTTCGAACTTTGTTGTTTTATTCTACAAGACTTTGCAGAAAGACTTTGTGATACTTTTGGGATGCCCGAGGAATCTGTTTTTGGACCGTTGTTATTTATTATTTTTATTAATGATCTTGCTGATTGTGTTAAAAGTTGTTAATTTTCTTCTGATGCTATTAAATTTTTCTGTACTACTTTTGATTTTATTATAACAATATTTAGTTTGAGTTGTCACTCCTTCATAGGGGATATAATGATAACAGTCTTCATTTTATTATTGTGGTGTTTTTTTATACTCGTAGAAAAGTACATACAAATTTTATTTTCTTATAATACTTTGTTACATAAAAAGGATTATTCAGGATGTTCTAAATTTTGATACTGTTATGGTTCTTTTGAATGCATTGGCGAGGACGAAGCTTGAATTCATTTTCACCAAGTTCATATTAATAATACTAAAATTATTCAAAATAAATTTATGAGGTATTTATATTATAAAAAAAAACGTACTGTAATATTTTATCTGCTGCGTTTCTTTGATATGTGTTTAGTCTTAAAAGCTTACAGAAAACAAGGGATTAAATTCTGTTTTAATAATAAGTTCAATAACAATTATTTGTATCCCTGTCTTTAATAAGATCAAGTTCCATGTTCTTCAGTACTCAAGGACTTTGTGTGTATTTGCTGAGCGGAATTTGGTTCTGATATGGGGTGTTATCGTGCCATTAATGACTTCAAACTTTTAACAACATCTTTCTGATGATTTTTATATTTTTCATTCATCTGCAGTATTTTTAAAAATCATTTCTTGTAAATATTCTGCATCACTTCTTGCATGTTGTCAGTGGAATTTTGTCTTATAGTCTGTTAAAAAAATAAATAAAAACAAAAATGAAATAGACTCTATAGAGTTACTCATCCTGGGCACCGTTATCTGTAAGCTAGGAGCTGCTATAAAGCAGTTAATGGTGATGCTTCATCAGGATTAAATACTTTTTTAAACGAATTTTAAATAATTTTACCTTGAGCTGCGTACAATCAATATGGAAATTTCAGGAATTTGCCACTTACCTAAAAAAGAACGAAATATTATCAGTAAACACAAAAATAAAGTTTAATTTTGATACTGTAATGAACAAGCATTTAAGAGAATATGACACAGACTAAAAAATATTTATGGAATTCTTTATTTGTTCTAAATACTTACTCTGTTTGGAGGTAAATTCTACGTATAATATTCAGTGGTGTAGCAAGGAAATAAGAATGCTCGAGATTCAGATTCGGAGATGCGCATACATGAAAACACTTTTAAGAACCCCTAAACAATTTTATTCCGTTTTAAGAATTCTATATTTTCATATAATCTCAATATCGTTCTGCATATAAAATATATGGAAAAGTTATATTTCCTTTTTATAGTGGAACGATTTCCATATCTATAGACATAAAAGGTAAAAAATTTTGAACTGAGGTAAAAAAATAGAAAAACATTTCAAGGCCGCAATGGAAATACATCCTGCAGTCTGAACTTCAGTTAGAATTTACATCCACAAATCAAATAACTACGTTCTCCCGGAATGGCAGCATCCGGGCGATGACGTCACATCACGATGGCAGCTGTGTCGCGAGAATTCAGAATCAGTGATGCAACAACACGATGATATTCCATTTGGAAAAGAGAAAAATAGAGATACAGGTTACTAAAGTCATGTGGTGGCGGTCAAAATATTTGAAACAAGCACGAGTGGTATTAATTGAGAAGATAGAGGTGAAAGATTACGATATGGAATATGCAGAAAGGGAGGTAGAAGTTTCTGCAGGATTTCCTCAGCTGCGAGATTGGAATGACGGATAAAATGCCAGGATAGCGACTCATAAATGAAATATATCTCTCGATTTGACAATACCTGCGAAATATTCAAATACTAATACGGTCATAGATATATGTTTTGATGTTCGAATTATTTTTCTTTAGGTGAATATAAAAAAATATATATATCTGGAGTAAGAGTCTCCATTCGATTTTCTCATATGTTTATATTCTAGGTTGTTTGGCTCTATTTGTGACGCAATCAGTATATAAATACGAAAAAAAGTATATTTTTATAAGTTTTTGATCGCAAGTTATTATTAAAAATACATCTTAATGTATTTCGTAAAAATGCTTTAAATTTTTTTTTCAAGTTGGCAACAGCTTGGTGGCACCGATAGATAAATTTTAACTTATGTGTTAATATAAATAATTTTAAAATCATTAAAATCCATAGCATGGTTCAACTGATCAATTCCCTTCCCTTATACTAGCAGTTATACCCGGCTTTGCTCGCGATTAAAAATATGTGCAAATTATAATGCAGTGAAACCAGTCAAAAACAATGTTTTACGGACCTGGAAAAAATATCGTTATAGACATTAGGTTTGATATGTATATATACATTAGTACCCGAAATCACGGAAAATATCGTTATAGACAGGTTCATCGTTATAAGCAATATTGTTATAGCTAGATTTCACTGTAATTGTATTTCAAAAAGTTCTAATAAAATATTTTATTAAATTCCTCTAAAAAGAAGCATAAGAATCTCTGCTTTCGCTTTCAAAATTACATTCATAGGCAGATCTTGAAGTTTGTTTAACTTAACACACGCCAAAATGCAGATAATTTTATCCTGTAGCCATTTTTATTCTGTTTTAACAATCGTATTCTGTTTTAACAACAAATATAATAGAAAATAAATGAATTTGAAAAATCTTTGCTATAATAAAACGTACCCGACTTAAGAAATTGAAAATATCAACCATTTCCGTAATTTTATATCTCAAAGCAATAATTGATTTTTGAATTCATACTTTTTAAGCTAGGAAATTATGTCAAAAGTAAAATTAACTGCAGTGTAGCTCAACTCGACTTTCTTACACCAGAATTCATTTTTTTTTTCAAATTTTACAAGAAAAAATGCGAAAAATCGGTATTATGGGTCTAAATTATTACAACTATAGTATGTTACCCTTCACTTTAAAGGGTTTGAAAAAATCTGATGTGGGCAGCACATGACTTTCCCTGCAGACTTATATTCACGTTCTCTTTATTTTAATTACATTTAATTCACTTTTAATTCAATTTTCGTTCTCATTTGAAAACTGGACTTTTCAAAGGTGACGTAGAGAAAATACGAAAAAACTAAAATATCTCGAGAACGGCTAGTCTTGGTGTAATGGGGTTGGTCTTATTCTTTTCTTCGTTAAAAATTACGTATTAAACAAGCATTTTATGGATATATTTGAACATACGTAGTTTTTTATTTTAGATTTTGGTGATTTTTGCGGGCCATTTTGCAAAAAAAAAGGCAGGTTATTTTTTTCCGAATCATACCAAAATCTAATCAGCACCAAAGTATCCCACAAGTGATTTATACACTGAATTTTGTGGAATTCGGTCCATTAGTTTTTCAGCTAGAGTGGATACAAGCTTTTACGGGCCATTTCGCAAAAAAAAGGCGGGTTCTTTTATCCCAAACCGTACCCAAAACTAATCAGCACCAGATTCGCCCACAAGTGACTTACCTACCAAATTTTATGAAATTCGGTCAATTAGTTTTTTAGTAAGAGTGGATACAAAATCTGCACAGACAGACAGACAGACACACAGACAGACACACACACAGACGTTACGCTAAAAATGGTTTATTCGTATTCTAGAGGTCTCGAAATGTGTAGATCCGTCGAAAACTCGAGTTGCGATTTTCGACATGATTCCAATACTTTCCCTATACATTACCATATATTGCAGGGAAAGTAAAAATATTTTGATTGACAATGTACCCCTCGGGAATTACTTGACAATGTACCCCTCGGATAGATTACTTGACAGTGTACCCCTCGGGGGGTAACTTGCCCTCGAAGGAGGGCTAAGGACGTCACGAATGCAAAACAATTGCATCACGGCTATTTTTCACTACAATGATTGAAACTATTATGTCTCGTTATCATTGAGACACAAATAAACCCTTTTCTGCATGATAATGTTCAATTTTGTCCTATGCTGTTAAAAAAATATAAAATTTCGAATCGATTTAGAAGTTTTTGCTCGCATTAAAAAAAAATATTCTATCTAGTTCTACATTTTTTTAATAACGAACCCGGTTATAAAGTTTTGTTAAAATCCATTTATATTTCTGACCGCTATCTTGTACACAAGAAATCGACCACAGACATCAGACAGATAGACATCACTCCTAAAATAGTCAAAACTTGTTCAAGAGGTCTTAAACATATATTGACATCAAAATATCGATTTCGAAAGTTTTCGTGAAAGCAATACTTTCTCAATACTACGTATATGAGAGAGTAAAAAGAGAGAGATGATAAGAGAGAGATGATAAGAGAGAGATAACTAATTTGATAATGGTTTAATTTAGAGACTGACTGCGAAAACTGATAAAATAGCACAATAACACTATATATAAACGTTTTTGTAGAGAAAAGTGTTACTTTGAATTGTTTTCCCAACTCAGTACTATTATTTGGTTGCATTTCTTTTTAATTCACTCTCGAATTCAATGTGGCATTACCTGTTTTGGTGGGACATATAAATACGCTGTAGGCCTGTTTTTTTGCTTCAAAAATTATTTATTAGGATTGTCTTCTGTAAACCTCGTCAGACATCATCTTTCAAAAAAAACACCTTTTTAACTGTCTGTCTGTCTGTCGTCATATTGAGGTAGCCCTGTTTTCATCAAAGCTACTGAACCCAATGAAGCCAAATTTCGTACAAATTAATTCAGCTACACAGAAACGAAAACAACTTGGCGATGTTTTTGAAATTTGGCACAAATCGTGGGCAATACACGCAAACGTAACTAAAAATACATGGTAAATATCTCAAAAACTATCAGCCGAAGCAAACCAAATTTTGCACAAATACAGTCTGTTATATGCTTATAAAAACAATGCAGGGATTTTATTTTTAAATGTTGCCCCATGTCGTTCGTACTGTGCGTATGCACATTTCGCACTATGAAATATCGAAATCAATTTTTCTCCAAAACTATTCAGCCAACTGACACTGAATTATGTATGATGGTAGGCTTCACCATGCATATAATAACATACGTCACAACGTTTGTCCTATCGTGCGCTGTTATGATCTTAACGCTTAAAGAAATTTTGTACTTTATCGTATTATTTCATAACTACTCAACTAAATGATACCAAACTTGGTATAAAAATAGGCTATTACACAAATTCCATTGTCTCAGTAGTAATTTTTCGCAGACTTAAAATATTGTATATATAGTTGGGGAGGAAACTAATTCTGTTTTTGTAGTGCATCAAAAGACCTACATAACGTTCGCATGGTACTAGAAACACGTCCTTAGCCAATTTCGGTATAACTTAGAAAATTAACTGCAATGTGGCTCAACTCTACTTTCTTATACCAGAATCCATTTTTATGTAGCTTTTTTTTTATTAATTTTGCAAGAAATGTGTGGCGATTGGGCGTCGCCGGGTGCGGCAGCAAAGACATCTGATCAAAGATGGCACACGGAGCCTGTACCCGAATTATAAGAACAGAGGAGGAGCTAGCTTTTGCTCAGTGATTATAATGTCGGTCTTGTAACCAAAGGGTCCCTGGTTCGGGGCCCGGCGACGCCCAATCGCCACAAATGTTTTGAAAAATCATTATTGCGGATCCGAATGAGTATAATTATAGCGTGTCATACTTCACTTTAACCTTTTGCTTACGGGCGGGACAGCGTCAATCTCAAAAAAAAGAACCTCTCAAAAAGACAGGTATCCCAAACGAAGAACTTCTCAAAAAGACAGGTATCCCAAACGAAGAACCTCTCAAAAAGACAGGTATCCCAAATGAAGAACCTCTCAAAAAGACAGGTATCCCAAACGAAGAACCTCTCAAAAAGACAGGTATCCCAAACGAAGAACCTCTCAAAAAGACAGGTATCCCAAACGAAGAACCTCTCAGAAAGACAGGTATCCCAAACGAAGAACCTCTCAAAAAGACAGGTATCCCAAACGAAGAACTTCTAAAAAAGACAGGTATCTCAAACGAAGAACCTCTCAAAAAGACAGGTTCTTCGTTTGGGATACCCGTCTTTTTGAGAGATTCTTCGTATGGGATTGACGCTGTTCCGACCGTAAGCAAAAGGTTAAAGGGCATGAAAATTTTTTTTCGATTAATACCATACTTGATAATGCCCCTTCGTCATTAAATAATGCATAAAAATCAAATAATTCGAGTCTTATTTATGAGGATTACTACAATGCCTATTTGGTCCTAGTTTTTGATATAATGCATGTGCATATGAAAATTTCATGACGTGCATTCATTCTTGAATTATCGTATCTACATCTCACAGACATACACACAGGCATACGGGCATCGTTTGGGAAGTGTTCGAAATAGGTTTATCAGATCTTAAAATGCGCTTATCAATCAAAATCTTATATTCAATTTTTTTTCGAAAAGACAACACTTTCTCTCTGTACAATAGAATGAGAAAGTTATCATCAACCACCGGCCTTTCGATGGCCGCTCGTTTAAATGACCAGTCTGGTTAGGGAACCCAGTAATGACCAGTCCGGTTAGGGAACCCAGTAATGACCAGTCCGGTTTGGGAACCTAATAATGCCCACTTTAGACAGGTTTTGTATTTTACCCTATGCAAATTTTCTTCCATTATCTTTGCTGAAATATATCCTAAACATGCGGGCGCCAACATCGAGGAAATAAAACACAACAAAGAACTCCAAATAAAAACCTCTCTAAACACATTTAAAGATGTGTTTATGATCTTTAAAAAATTTTATTGACACACAAAAGAGCCAAACACCCGTTTTTAATAATCCCAAACTTAACTCTTCCCTTCCTGTTGCGTCTTCTTTTACACGCGTGATGGTCAGGTATTTGGGGCATGTAAATGAAAAGCGCCCGGGGGCCCAAGCAGTGAAAGCTACTTCTCAGCGAATGCTACTCGTACGCGGAGATAAAGATCGGGTGTTTTCCCTTTCCTACCTCCAGGGTTCTCAAGCTTTTTCCGCTCGAACGGATGTGTGGCCGACATCGATTCAGTTTTCGGTTGTCACGATACAAAATATAACCTTAAAAATAAAAGGAGTTGACTTCTCCCCGACATTTTGTTTCTAAAATAGACATTTTTACTTTCTCATTTGCTGTAGGCAGACATTTTGTGCACGGGTCGGGTCAATCATTCTGTACTCTCCCACCACTCCCCCCAAGGAAATATTGAATTTTTCAATTTTGATAAAGACCCTAAGACGCGTCTTAGCGAATTTTTTAAAAAT
Organism: Amaurobius ferox; assembly: GCA_951213105.1. Taxonomy (NCBI): domain Eukaryota; kingdom Metazoa; phylum Arthropoda; class Arachnida; order Araneae; family Amaurobiidae; genus Amaurobius; species Amaurobius ferox. The sequence continues at coordinate 93,075,461 of OX578145.1, forward strand.
TCTAATTAGTTTTTGAATTACTGTATGAAGTGGAATTTTGAGCGATTTTCACACAAATCGGTTGCTCACTGTAATATTACCACAGAATTTAAATGTTAACATCCTCGGAAAGATGGGTTTTCAACGAGATTTGAACCGAACCCGTAGAATAATTCCTTCACATTAAAAACTATTCGGAAATATATATCAAAATAAGAATATTTTCAGTCATTTCATTTCGTGCATCGGCGAATTGAATATTTTACGCGATACTCATTCACAGCGTGAATATGGAGTGGTATCTTCGCATTATAACACAGAAAAAATTTAATTGCTCTATTTCTCAACTTTCTATGAATTTTGAGGTGGGTATACGGAAAGTATTGTGAAGAGGTCGAAAATTCGAATTCAACGAAAGAACACGTTTTAGGCATCCCTGAACACGAATCGAGCGTTTTTGAGGTAGTGTGCTTGTGTGTATGTATGTTAGTCTGTGTGTGTACTCGTGAGTTTGTGGACACGTTTCTTAAGGGGGTGTCTGTGTGTGTATTTGTGTGTATGTATATATGTATGTGCGTGTGTGCATGTATGTGCGTGTGTGTATGTATGTGCTTGTGTGTATATATGTGTTTGTGTGTGTGTATGTGCTCGTATGTATGTATGTATGTGGGTGTGCACGTACGTATGTGGGTGTGTATGTACGTATGCGGGTGTGTATGTACGTATGCGGGTATGTATGTACGTATGTGGGTGTGTATGTACGTATATGGGTGTGTATGTACGTATGTGGGTGTGTATGTATGTGGGTGTGTATGTATGTGGGTGTGTATGTATGTGGGTGTGTATGTATGTGGGTGAATGCGATATCGCACAAACGAATGGAGCATTTCTAATATAATTTGGTACGATTATTACAATCGATGAATACTAGTACCTTATTGATTTTAAACGTGATTGAATTTTCAACCCCCCTCCCTTTAATATTCGAATAAATATTTTAAAATGTTAGATTAAAATTTAAAAGAAAGAAATATTTTTAATAGAGTTAAATAAATAATCATATGTGTAATATTTTTATAAGAAAACGAATGCCAGAAATTTTAAAATGTTAGCATGAACAGTTTACAATATATTGTACGTTTCTCAAACAAATTTAGGGAAAAAAAATCACACCTCTTAAAAAGTAGTAACTATCGTAAAATACATTCACTTTCCTTACGCAATACTATGACACACATTTTTTAATATCATTCTCGTAGATCTAGTTCGGCTCATTCCCGAGAGAGGATATGTTCTGTAATAGTACTGTATTTTGAAGCCAAAGAATTCGTCAATAGTCATTTATTTCACGGGGTATTACTGAAATGTCAATTACACCATGATAAGGAATTTGCACGTGGATATGGTAAGCTGTTTGGTTTGGACTAATAAATTGCTAAACGCGCCCAGTTTCGATTGACGTGATGTCAATTCAATGTCAAAATCATTGTGCCATGGACCATTATTTTGCTATTAAAGATGTATGTGCACCATTACTTTGCTGTTAAAGAAGTAGACATTGCATGATGTAGGACATGTCATGTCGTACCCGTATCAGTTTTTTTTTTACGTATTGCGTCTTAATACACCATTCCAGAACTTTGCGAAGAACACAAAATTTCCCTCTCATAATTTTTTTCAACGGCACACATACTTTTAACCTTAGCGTATTCCGATATTGAAAAAGTTTAATAAAATCCTCAAAACAAAATTGTGTCCTTCTTGGATACTTCTGTCTGACGGGCTGCCCTGCTGTGTTTTTCCTGCCACCTGACTGATAAATTGTTAAAAGTGGTCGTAGGAAAGAAAAAACAACAGGAAAAGGTAAAACTAATGAACTATCACTAATTACTGTTCTTAAAAAAAGCCCTGATCACCAGGTTAACCTTTTGTTTACGGGTGGGACAACGTCCATCCCAAACGAAGAACCTCTCAAAAAGACAAGTATTTGATCTACCCTGTCCCAAACAATTCGATCTCCTTTGCACCCGTATGCAAAAGGTTAATAATATCTTACTTAATAAAGGAAGATGTCTATGTGTGCAGGCTGTAGTGCAAAATCTAAGCGTTGTAAGACCATGAAATTAGGAAATTTGGTACACAGGTGCTTTAGGACCCGCATAGGTGCACCCTCGTTTTAAATTTCGAATTTTTTTAAATTTCGAAGCACATTTTTTAAAATTTCGAATTAGTTTATTTAGCTATTTTATGTTTTACCTCGATTTAGGCTATTTACACAAATAGATTCCTTAGTAACCTAAAAAATTATCAGAGTTTCCATCCTGATACCATCGAAAAGTTCGAAATAATCTCATTCAAACAAACTTTGAACGGAGATATATCTACTTTTCGTGCATTTTAAACCTCTCCGATTTCTATATTACGATATATTAAAATTGAAACGCCATCCAACATTCACTTTTTTTTTTTGCAACAGCTGCATATTTTCCCATTAGCAGGACCATTCCGAAGAACCCACAAGACTCTCTCGTTCTGTTTCAATCCGAAACAAAATGGTGGATACAGCACAGCCTTTGTTTTAAGGATCATTCTATATTCGCAAGAGACACATTAGTTCACAATGGATCTTTATGGGAAATGAATGGCATGTGTGTGGCCAGCGAGTCGTGAAGGAATTCAAGCACGGTGTTTGCATTGTTAACCCAAAGAAAAGGATGGTATCACTATAACTCCGAACAAGCTGGACGACATGCCTCATAAACAGTTTATTCGTGGATTATTTAATTAATGATTACACTCAGTGATGTCTTACGACGATTTTGAAATGACACCGTGACAGTGTCCATCAGTGAGTGAAATCCGAGTAAAGCACAATCTGCTCAAGACTGAATTCTGATAAATACACTGTTGTAGTCCCGAAAATCAGCATATGTTGAATCGAAATAAAAAAAATCTGATGTGAGCAACACATGGTTTTCTTTATATAATGCAATTAATTTACTACTTTTACAGTAACAAAAATAGGTTTTTCTTATAGTGGATACTTATATTCTTTCCAAGATATTGAATTTTCGACAATGAGTCGTCATTTTCATTGATTTAGCGTCGTTTTTATCCATTTGGCAAGATTTTAGTTAGTTTGGCAACAATTAAAAATGTCGCCAAGTTGACGACATTCCGTCAAATTCGTCGCCAAAATTTCGCCAAGTGTTATGGACGGAGAAATAAGTTATTCTTACAGCAGATAAATGATTATTGGCGTTCAAATACAAAAGTATTACTCAAAGTATCTTTTTTCATGAATGGAACGAGCTAGATCCACGAGAATGATGTCACCCAATTTATCGCATGATATTACATATGAAAAGTGAACATGTTTCTCAATAGGATTTTTTTTCTATTTTATATGACTTTTTGATATTTTTTTTGAAAAATGTGCAATATCTCGAGAACGGTTCATGTTAGCGTTCTAAAATTTATGTCAATCGTTTTCTAATGAAAAATTACATAAGAAATGTCTATTTGCGTAACTTTATTAGTGGTTTTGATTTTTTGACGATGTTTTCAAAATTTCATTCGAAAATTTAGGGGGGTTCTGAACATTCGATTGCGTATAAAAACAATAGGCTTCCAGTGTTTACGGATTGTGATTTTTGTACCAAATTTGGTTCCAATCGGTCCATTCGTTCGTCAGTTAACGTCTCCACAGACCCACTGACACACACAGACATCACTTCAAAAGTGTTCGATTCGTGATCAGGGATGCTTGAAACGTGCTCTCCCGTCGAAAACTCGAATTCGAATTTTCGTCCCCGTCACAATACTTTCCTTATACATTATTGTATATAAGGAAAGTAATAAAGTTAAAATCTGCAGAAGGTGGAATTATTTTTTGACAGATTTATTTTTAATGTATTTCAAACAAAGCCTGCGCTGTCGTATAGCAAACGGAAATGCACTAAAGAGCCGAGTAGAGAGCTTTTCATTTACATACAGCTGAGTGTGACTAGCGGATTGACTAAGGAATGCATTGAACAGCCCCAAACCGAAGAAAGGAAGAAACTTGAAATTTTGCATACACATGGAAATTGGCCTAAACGTAATGAGAAACATTTTAAATCTTGGAATTTAGCTGGAAAAATTTATAAATCTCGGAATGTTTCGTTCTAACATTCTTCCAGCTACAACTCGAGAACCGCTGAACTCATAAAATTCACTTTTATACCATCATTCGCAGAAAAAAATATCCTAATTTTTCTTAATTAACTCAATTTTTGTTCCTACTTCCATTTATGTTCCATTATTACTCTAGTTCACCCCTTCTGAGATGGATTTTCGAATTTACAGATTGAACGTGCCCATACTCGGATATGCCGGGGATCGAATCAGCAATGTATTACCCAAGTCTTTGACCAGGAAAAAGACAGATATAACAATAAAACAGAATAACACAGAAATACCAATAAACTCAATGTTTTACTGTTCAGCAAATTAACTGTAAATCCATATTGCTGGTCTTAGTAGTAGTTTTGAACTTATTTCGCTGGCGACTCAAAATGACCAATTATATTTGCCTTGACCCCAACATGTATTCTTAACAATAACACGTCCCATTTCGTGACTTTATCTCAAGAACTCTGATATAACATAAATGGTCTAAACTCAAATCGATAACCTTCATATATCTAGACACTTTATATATCTAGACGTTTCATCAATGGAGACTATCTATCCATGCTGTGAGAGAACATAGCAATTTCCCTCAAATTTAAGAACGAGGCTTCAACACTATCTCAATCAAACCATCTCGAAATTTTTATGAATTTAAAACAACATCTTTATAAAATTGTCGTCAAAATAATCAATAACACGTCAAAAATACGTCAAAATAACGTTAAACACGTCAAAATAATCAATACTTTAAAAATGAAGACAACCAAAAAATTGGCCATAATTAAAAGTCTTTTATTGAAATCTCCTTTAACGACGTGCTAAAATTATATAACAACAGCGATTTCGGGTATAACCATGCCCTTCATCTGTGGCACAGTGAAAATAGGTGGCGAACATGAGTTTAAATACAGGCCATAACTGCGAGAAAAAATTTACATATTATTCACTTTACGTTTTTAAATACGAGGCATTTAAACAATAATTTAATTATAAAAAAAATCTGATGTGGGCAACACATGACTTTCCTTACATAATGCAATGAATTCACTCCTTTACAGTTAAAAAAATGTTATTCTTATAGTAGATACTTATATTCTTTCAAATATATTGAATTTTCTTGAATTAGTTGTCATTTTCATTGATTTAGAGTCATTTTTATCCATTTGGCGAGATTTTCGCTAATTTGGCAACATTTAAAAATGTCGCCAAGTTGGCGACATTTCGCTAAATTTGTCGCCAAAATCTCGCCAAGCGTTATGGACGGAGAAATAAGTTATTCTTACAGCGGATATATGACTATTGGAGTTCAAATACAAAAGTATTACTCAAAGTTATCTTTTCTCATGAATGAAACGAGTTAGATCCACGAGAATGATGTCACCCAATTTATCGCATGATATTACATATAAAAAGTGAACATGTTTCTTAATAGTTAATATATTTTTTTTAATTTATGGGACTTTTTGACAAATTTATTTGAAAAATGTGCAATATCTCGAGAACGGTTCATGCTAGCGTTCTAAAATTTATGTCAATCGTTTTCTAAGGAAAAATTACATAAGAAATGTCTATTTGCGTAACTTTAAGTTTAAGTAACTTAAGTTTTTGATTTTTTTATGATTTTTTCAAAATTTCACTCGACAATTTAGGAGGGTTCTAAACATTTGATTGTGCTTCAAAACAATAGGCTACCAGTATTCATGGATTGTGATTTTTGTACCAAATTTCTCTTTTTCATTCGAATCGTTCCATTCGTTCGTGAGATATCGTTTCCACAGACTCACTGATACACACACACTCACACACACACACACACACACACACAGATATCACCTCAAAAATGTTCGATTCGTGATCAGGGATGCTTGAAACGTGCTCTCCTGTCGAAAACTCGAATTCGAATTTCCGACCCCGTCACAATACTTTCCTTATAAATTATGTATATAAGGAAAGTAAAAAAGTTCATAAATTAAATGGTAGCCAATGGAAATGTCGTCAAAAACAAAATAAAGCATCATCTACTAAATATTCAGAAAATCATATAATGGTTTAACACGTAGTGAGTCGAGAACGAGACGCCAAGCATAACTAAGGGTTTAACCATTGGGATTTTGCTCGGAGAGCATGATTTCAAATTAATAGATAAGTTTAAGAATTTCATAAGCGAAATTTACGATCTACCACTGTGTCAAGTAATTTTTGCGCCAAACCTCTGAAGCATAAAAAGTTTATAAAGCACTTAGAACGCCTCCATTTTATAACCCTTCACCTGGAATACAGTTTCATAAATATGTTATTCTTTTTTCAGCCAACATCTGTGCGCTAAGGACGACATTCATCACACTAGGTTCGCAAACGACGGGTGGTACTGCTGCACCCACATAAATTCCAGTCATTTAACCTCATTCTGCAGAATTTCCTTAGTGCAGTATTCAAATAAGGGTTCAAGTAAATAAAGACAAACAAACCCAGTTCTACCCCTTTAACCCAGTATGTTCCAAGGTGAAGCAACTAACATGAAGCCAATAAATTTTGCATATTAATAGAGAAGCACTTATGGGAGTTTGAACAAGAAAGCGTTTCAAGCAATCAATAGAGCAAAGAAAGGTGAGGTATGGATTTGTCAGTCTCATTGCAACATATAGGTCTGATAGAAAGTTCTATAAACAATATTGGTAAGAACGCTTCTGAAGAGAACGTATGTGTTTGTTTATTTCAGGTAAAGCGAGTTTAAAAGAGAAGGCAGTGAAGAACATCCGTTAGCACCCATTAAGTGTAGATTAAGTAATAAATGATGAAATGAGTATAACTAGTTTTATTCAACTCTACCAATTGTTAGAGGATATAAACTGATAAAAACTCCTTTTATCCGGTTATTGAGAATTTTGTTTCATACGCAATTTCAAATTTTTCTGTTCGTTTAAATTATTCTGTTTAAATTTTTTTGATTTACTTTTAAACGGCCCGACTCGATCCGAATTTTTTTTAACCTGATCCGGGCCCGGTAAGGCTTGTGAGCAGGGCCGGGTGTAAGTCAACGAGCCAAGCTCGTGTAGACCTTTAGTTCAAATTGTCCTTAAAGCCGATTAGAATAATTTGCTGCGCAATGCGCTTCTCTATTAAGATATTCATTCACCCAGTGGTTTTTAACCTTTTACTGGTCACTCTTGACTTTCGTATTCCACATTTCCTGCGGATGGACACGAAGTACATTTTTTGGATCATGAAATAACACTCATCCATGCTAGGAACATGTACTTTTGGATTTCAAGGCAAATGTTTCAAAATATTGATGAATATGAAAAAGGAAGTGATGCATATGTTTAATTCTTCCAATCAGGTTCATAAAAATTATGTTGTATGTCGATTTTAATTAATTTTCAGAACTCACAACGCGAACTTGGATCCCTGGTTCTGATTTTCTTTACAAAATTATATTAGAGAATTTGCTCTGGCATGTTTTGATAAGTAATACTTCATAGTCAAGTTTTATCAGTTAGATATCTCTGCAGAATACTTTGACAAAGAATATTGCTATTATAATCACCAGTATTTGAAGTTGATCTTTGTAAATCCGGAAAATTTCAAACAAAAGGAGCTACGGTTGTGCAAAGAACAGCTGAAGTAGCACGTCTTCTGACGTTTAGGGAAGCCTCATATATCTACATAATATGAATTTTTAAATAAAGTTATGTACCCAATGATCATGATTATGATCATTAGGATTTTTGTTACAATTCAGAGAAATGTATTTTGGATCATAATTGAAATGAAATTAACAGTTTAAACTAGTTGGGGAAACCTTATGGCGTTTCTACATACTTTTCAGAATTTATTTTCGAATACAGTGATCATTTTTAGGATCATTGTTGCAGTCATTGCGATTGTTACGATCATTCAAAGAAAAACTGTTCCGAATTTACAAAGCGTAGTTTATGCTGTGTATAATTTGAGGAAGCAGTATAGTATTTCCACACAATTTGAATTTCCGAATCTATTTTTGAATACAATGATCATGCTTATGATGCATGCATACACGCGCTACTAATGTATGCATCACATAAACCATGGTTCCTCCGAGGCGAAACTGCACCCACTGAAATACCTCTCACCCAGCCTCATTCTGACGATTTCCTCACCAAATACAGTATCTTGCTGCATAATATTCAATCCGCGTCCACCAAGAACAAAACAAAACACCTTTACCTCACTCTCTCCAACCTAATTTTTCTCAAGGAGAAAGAATCGAGCGTCTGAGATGGAAAAATCAACAAAAGTTTTTCTTTTTCTCGCAAAAACTAGTTCTTTAACTTGGATGCCTTTTGCGCGGCCATATAGAAGCAACTGGAAAAACCTGACGACATTTGGTTGGCGACACAATGGGTTTGATGGCTGATGAATATCTCGCCGTTGTTTCCCTTTTGATTTTTTGGTTTCCATTAGGACCAACTTGTTCGACTAATTGTTATTCGTCCAGAGCGAAGGTCGGTCGGTCGCTCGACATAAGGGCGTTGGATCGGAAAATAGTTATGTAGAGATAACCCTTTTGCTTCTCCTGTTATTGGTAGCTGTCAGTTTTAATAGTTATGGGGAAGTACAGCGATTCCGTGAAGGAATTCGGATCAAGTTTCTGAGAACACAGCTGCTGGAGTTGGTCTTGTTGTTTAAAGGAGTCCCCAGCATAGAACCCAACATCTTGTAGTAAAAAATTTAAAATAATGAGCACTTGGGGATGATTGCAATTTCACGGGGAGTCTTTATGGAATGAGTCTCGGTGTCGCTCCTCTACCGTTGTCAACACCTGAAAAACGTTTAAGTGGATAATTTAGGTCTTTTAGAAAATTTCCAGCTAATGACTTCGGGATAAAGAAAACGGACACATGCTCCAATGGAATGAATGGGACTTTCACCCGACCTTGAAAAGTTCTAATTTTGGATGGTAGATTGTGGTGCAAAATAAGAGAAAAAGAATTGATAGTCCATTGTTATCAAACAATTAAAAGAGCGTTTTTAAATTCAGGAATAGCAATTCGAAGAATACGAACATTTTTTTTTTTCAGTTCTAATTTGGTTTGGGAAATCGAATGAAGCGATGCAACCTATTATCCAAACGACGTTCCGGAAAATGTTTAGATTTCCGCAAAAGTTTATCTTATTGTCCCTGTTGGTAAATTAATTATTTCTCAAAATGTTGCATTCAATGATGCATGCAGTCATTTTGTCAAATGTTTATTTAGATAGAAGCTATTTTTTTTTTCAATCCTGTCAAACAAATGAATGTAAATGATTTATACTGCCAGTTAGAGAGTTTATTGTGAAAATGCCTTTTATTTATTTATATCGGTCGGTGTTTGTTTATCCTTAATAAGACATATAAGAAACGCTTATGCAAATGCATATATATCATTTAACGGTGGAAAAAATCTGCGCACTTGAATATAGTTTCTTTGTTGCACTAAGAGGTGGGTGTATTAGATTATACAATGAGTGATCAAGTTATTATGACTACTAGGCATTTTTTGCAATGTACATTTTACTAATTTTTCAATTAGTAAATTTTGTTAATTTTTACTTTCCTTATATACATAATGTATAAAGAAAGTATTGTGACGGTGTCGAAAATTCGAATTCGAGTTTTCGACGGGAGAGCACGTTTCAAGCATCCCTGATCACGAATCAAACATTTTTGAAGTGATGTCTGTGTGTGTGTGTGTGTGAAAGTATGTGTGTGTGTGTGTGTGTGTGTCAGTGAGTCTGTGGAGACGATAACTGACAAACGAATGGACCGATTCGAACGAAATTTGGTACAAAAATCACAATCCGTAAACACTGGAAGCCTATTGTTTTTATACGCAATCGAATGTTCAGAACCTTCCTACATTTTCGAGTGAAATTTTGAAAAAATCGTCAAAAAATCAAAACCGCTAATAAAGTTACGCAAATAGACATTTCTTATGTAATTTTTCATTAGAAAACGATTGACATAAATTTTGGAACGCTAACATGAACCGTTCTCGAGATATTGCACATTTTAAAAAAAAATTATCAAAAAGTTATATAAAATAAAAAAATAATCTTTCCTATTGAGAAACATGTTCACTTTTCATATGTAATACCATGCGATAAATTGGGTGACATCATTCTCGTGGATCTAGCTCGTTCCATTCATGAAAAAAGATACTTTGTGTAATACTTTTGTATTTGAACGCCAATAGTTATTTATCTGCTGTAAGAATAACTTATTTCTCCGTCCATAACACTTGGCGAGATTTTGGCGACGAATTTGACGGAATGTCGTCAACTTGGCGACATTTTTAATTGTTGCCAAATTAACAAAAATCTCGCCAAATTGATAAAAATGACGCTAAATCAATGAAAATGACGACTCATTGAAGAAAATTCAATATCTTGGAAAGAATATAAGTATCTATTATAAGAATAACATTTTTTTTTAACTGTAAAAGTAGTAAATTCATTGCATTATATAAGGAAAGTCATGTGTTGCCCACATCAGATTTTTTTTTATTACTAAGCAACGTAAATTGCTTAGCAATCGCGAAAAATGTAAATCGCGAAAAAATGAACTTGAAAGCGCCACCTCTGGTACAGTTCTAAAAATATCACAAGAACAACAGAAATACGTCTTTTTGGACACATTTTAAAGTCCAGTCTATTTCTGGTCCTATTCTAATACAGTATGAGACTCACCCACAGAGGAATGTTACATTATCCCACACGTTGCACAATGTCCTTTAAATTTAAATACTTATTAAAGTCAGAAAAACCACGATTAGTAATAGCGCTGATCCACTGCTTAGAAAATTACATATTTATTCCATACTTTTCGGTGACTGGTACAGCAGACTGCAACCTTCGGCGGTGCTTGCTTTCTCCTTTTAAAGATCGCGACATCTGATCCTGAATTATGCGAAAATTAACATTCGCTTTGATTTGGAAGTGCTCGCGTGAATGAGGTTTAACCGTGTGGTGAAAAATTCTAATTTTGTGCTAATACACGCTCGGCCTGTGTCCTTGCTTCCACGGCGTGGTTCAGAGGTATGCACTGCAACTGTTTCCTTGAGCATTATAATTGAGTTAATTACTAAACTAACGAACAATAAAGAGTTATGCCTTTGTTTGGCATCACTTTCTGCAGGCTGTATTCCAAACCATTAGTTCTACACATTTACTTCTTCCATTTACTTCTACACATAGATGAATATTCTTATTGCACCTTATGTAATTGGTGACAGAAATTTTGTGATACCATTGTTACTTTCCCTGCAGTACATTACCATGGGCAGGGAATGTAACAATGGTATACCGGGTGATTCAAAAGTTCGGATCAAAAGTAAAACGCTATAAAAAATATCTATGGGTCGGAGAGACATGCGGTTTGCAGATTAATATTCTCCGTGGTGGGGGATTTTGTGTGGCATGAAAAAAAAAATAGTTCAAACTCTCGACACTCGGGGGACTGCGGCAGATAAAGCCATGGAGGTGATTGCACACATGACTGGCCTGCGAGATTCCCAGGTAATGTATAGTGAAAGTATGTATAGTGAAAGTATTGAAATCGTGTCGTAAATATGTATGTATAGGTAAAGTAAATAAGTATGTAAGTATGTAAGGTAAAGTAAATAAGTAGGCAAAGTAAATAAGTATGTATAGGTAAAGTATTGGAATCATACCGAAAATTTCAACTCAAGTTTTCGACGGATCTACACGTTTTGCAACCCCTAGAACAAGAAAAAACTATTTCTATCATGGAATTTGTATGTGCAATGAATAAATCCACTCTAGCTCAGAAACTAATTGACCGAATTTTATAAAATTTTATAGGTAAGCCACTTGTGGGTGATCCTGGTGCTAATTAGATTTTGGTACGATTCGAGATAAAAGAACCTGCGTTTTTTTGCGAAATGGCCCACAAAAATTGTCTGTATCCACGCTAACTTAAAAACAGATTGATCAAATTTCGCAAAATTTGGCAGATAAGTTACTTGTGGATGACCTTGGTGCTGCTTACAGTTTGGTATGATTTGGAAAAAAAAACCTGCTTTTTTTTTTTTGCGAAATGGCAAGCAAAATTCGTCAGAATATATAAAAGAATATGTATGCTCAAATGCATTAATTAAATATTTGTTTTATATGTAATTTTTTTATGATAAAAACACTAAGACCAACCCCATTAGTCTGAAACTAGCCGTTCTCGAGATATTTTAGGCCTTTCGCAATTTTGCTATGTCGATTTTGAGATTGAATCCAGTTACTAAATGAAAACGAAAGTTAAATTAGTGGGGTTACTGAGTTTATGGGTTTAATTAAGAATTTCCACATTCTGTTCTAGAAATGTCACATTCTGTTTCTCAGAATGTGTACGACTGTACGACGTAAGTGTGCAAAAGGGTATAAAAATGCTTTGCAGTTCCGTCGGAAAAGAAGTGTAAACACCACTTGGCACCATATGAAAAACCCTTCACAAATTTCTTGTTTCTATATTTCGTTTGGTATAAACGAAAATCTGATGTGGACAGCACATCACTTTCCCTATATAATATGATAAAATTACTTCTTTTACAGTGAAAAAATGGTATATAAAATTAACGGCACAATATTTTTAATGTTGAAATGCACATTTGGCACTTTTCCGGAAGACAACATGTAAAATTATGTCGAAGTATCCAATTAACTTATATTTCACGCAACTCTAACTATCATCAATATTGATAGCAAACGCAATAAGCAATAGAGTTTACATATTAAAATATTTTAATAATTAACTCATCAATTTGGCGTAATTTTAGTTGACGTAGCGTTATTTTTGCAATTTTAACGATATTTTCATCAATCTTTTTCGCTAAATGAGTCGTCAAGTTCGTCAAATTTATCGCTAAGCTTTAAAGACAAACGTAGAAAGAGTATTTTTTATATATAAACGACTGTTGGCTAATTATTAGGCGTCAAATGCAAAAGCTATTGCACAAAGTATTTGCTGTCGTGAATGAAATAAATTAATTCCACGAAAATGATGTTAACAAATTTATCGCATAATATTACATATGAACAGTGAGCATATTTCACAATAGTTAAATTTTTTTTACTTTCCCTGCAATACATGGTAATGTATAGGGAAAGTATTGGAATCATGCCGAAAATCGCAACTCCAGTTTTCGACGGATCTGCGCGTTTCGAGGCCTCTAGAATACGAAAAAACTAATTTTAGCGTGACGTCTGTGTGTGTGTCTGTCTGTGCAGATTTTGTATCCACTCTAACAAAAAACTACTTGACCGAATTTCATAAAATTTGGTAGGTAAATCACTTGTGGGCGAATCTGGGGCTGATTAGTTTTGGCTACGATTCGGGATAAAAGAACCCGTTATTATTATTTTTTTCTTTTTTGCGAAATGGTCCGCAAAAGCCTGTATCCACTCTAGCTGAAGAACTAATGAACCGAATTTCACAAAATTCGGTAGATAAGTCTTTTGCGGGCTACCCTGGTGCTAATTAGATTTTCGTACGATTCGGAAAAAAATAACCTGCCTTTTTTTGCAAAATGGCCTGCAAAAATCATCAAAATTTAAAATAAAAAACTACGTATGCTCAAATATATGCATTAAATGCTTGTTTTATACGTAATTTTTAACGATGAAAGGAATAAGACCAACCCCATTGCACTACAACTAGCCGTTCTTGAGATATTTTAGTTTTTTCGTATTTTCTCCACGCCACCTTTGAAAAAAATCTGATGTGGGCAGCACATGACTTTCCCTGCAGACTTATATTCACGTTCTCTTTATTTTAATTAAATTTAATTCACTTTTAATCGTTCTCATTTGATAACTGGACTTATTTTTAAAGATGGCGTAGAGAAAATACGAAAAAACTAAAATATCTCGAGAACGGCTAGTCCTAGTGTAATGGGGTTGGTCTTATTCTTTTCTTCGTTAAAAATTACGTATTAAACGAGCATTTAATGGATATATTTGAGCATACGTAGTTCTTTATTTTAAATTTTGGCGATTTTTGCGGGCCATTTTGCAATAAAAGGCAAGTTATTTTCTTCCGAATCGTACCAACATCTAATAAGCACCAGCGTGACCCACAAGAGACATATCTACCAAATTTTGTGAAATTCGGTCCATTAGATTTTTAGCTACAGTGGATACAAGCCTTTGCGGGCCATTTCGCAAAAAAGGCGGGTTCTTTTATCCCGAATCGTACCCAAAACTAATTAGCACCAGATTCGTCCACAAGTGACATACCTACCAAATTTTATGAAATTCAGTCAATTAGTTTTTCAGTTAGAGTGGATACAAAATCTGCGCAGACAGACAGACAGACACACACGCAGACGTCATGCTAAAAATAGTTTTTTCGTATTCTAGAGGTCTGGAAACGCGTAGATCCGTCGAAGACTCGAGTTGCGATTTTCGACATGATTCCAATACTTTTCCTATACATTACCATGTATTGCAGGGAAAGTAATAAGTCCAGTTACCAAATGAGAGCGGACATTGAATTAAAAGTGAATTAAATTTAATTAAAATAAAGATAAAGTGGATATAAGTCTGCAGGGAACGTCATGTGTTGCCTACATCAGGTTTTTTTTTACAAATCTCATTTACTGATCTCGCTCAAAGAAATCGTTTATAAACAAAGAAAGCACTATTTTTTCAAGATGCTCACACTAACGGATAATTACAAGACGAACACGTAAAATTAATGGTAATTTAACAAGCATGTAATGCTCAATTAAACTGCAGTTTGAACTAAACAAGCGTATACTATTCAATAAATAAGAACAGTTGTAGCTGTACTATCATAAATAACAACCATAGAAACTTCATTGTTTAGATCAAGGAATTTAAATCTAAAGGACGAATTTGCGATTAATATTTATTAAAACATTCCGAGTCAAAAGATTATGCAAATGTGACCTCTTTCTTCCATAAGCAATCTATCGCTTCGCTTTTGATTTTATTGACGTTAACCTGATTTGATTACATTCGAAGGATGCCATAGAACTAATTGATCATGCCATCCTTCGAAATCCATGAAATGAATAGGTCGATTAGTTACATGGGTTTCGCATGTTTCCCACAGAATATGCATTAGATTAAAGTTTAATTATTTTAGAAATTATATATTAAAACAAATCAGTTGCCTTTACACTGTAAGACATTCGCAAACGTGTTACTGAAAGTTTCAGGGGAATCAGCTGGCCGTAATGGGGAGTAAGGTTGCTGGTAGTTATGATAATAAATATATGTGTATACATATATATATATATATATATATATATGTGTGTGTGTATATATATATATATATATATATATATATGTGTATATATATATATATATATATATATATATATATATATATATATATATATATATATATATATATATATATATGTGTGTGTGTGTATATATATATGAAAAAATGAAATTGAAAATGGAATAATACAATTAAAAGTTGTGTGTTTACGGGGTTGTAGAGAGGTCAAGGGGGATTGCGACCCCTTTTCCTGGTTTAAGCATGCTTTTAATCCCAGGAAACACTCCCAGAAACCACTACACGCCCGAAACAACAATCAACAGTATGCCAGGGGAAAAAACGGAATCCCGAAATGAAGACCTTAAAGTCACAAGAACATATAAAAGCATATAAAATGAAACAAGTATGATTAAAATATATATTCTAACCATGTAAAAAGTGTAAAAAGTTTAAAAAGGATGTTCGTAGATGCGCTATGTCGTTAGAAGTCCATAGACGAAACCCATGAAAAATACCAGATGTAAAGATACTTTAAGTCACAAGAAGATCTTAAAGTCACTAGAACATATAAATCATGAATCTAGATCAAAAAGTTTGGAGACTGTGCTGATATCTCCAACCCTGATTGGAGGAGAGGGGAACTATTTTACCATGGCGTAGAGGCACATGTGACACAAGATGTGAAAAGGAAGAAGTAGATTCGCAGTGCAGGGTTTTTACCGACAATGCGTGTTAGTGAATTGTAGTCGTTCGCGTTCGCCAAAAACGGAAATGGCGTTTGAAGAACAATGCGCGAACATTGCATGCACCTGCTGCAGCAGGTGCAATGTTTCTGTTGGCGATTTCCCCAAACACTGGCAGAATTTGATACTCGCACGTTGTTCTTCAAACGCCATTTTTATTTTCGATGAACGCGAACGACTACAGTTCACTGACACGTATTGTCTGGGCACATCTCGCGTCACATGTGCCTCTACGCCACGGTAAAATAGTTCCCCTCTCCTCCAATCAAGGTTGGAGATATCAGCACAGTCTCCAAACTTTTTGATCCTACCTTGTATATATATATATATATATATATATATATATATATATAACGCTTCGGCAGACGATAATTTGCTGAATATTTCAGAAAAGAAACTGGAATTTTCATGAACGCCTGTAATTGATAAATAACGCCTGTTTTACTGATAGTTTGCCAAAATTATCAACAAAGTAGCTGAAAAATGAAGCAAAGTATGCAGATTGTTTTATAGTGTGCATTGTTGTTCCCGTAAGTATCCTATAAGTGAGACATTACTTATTTTTAAAAAAAAAATTGATGTGGCCAGTACATGAGTTTTTTACAGTATGCAATGATTTTGCTTCTTTCATAGTGAAATAATGATGTACAGAATATACGGTACAATATTTTTGGCTTTGAATTGTACATTAGTCTTTAATGCTTTTCTTGAGGACATCATGTAAATCTATATAGAAGTATCAAATTAACTTATACAGGGTGCTTCAAAAATTTTACACAACTAAACATCTATTGAACGATGCAGTAGCAGACTGTTTGTGCCAATGTAAGAAATACTTCACATATGATAAACTTTCAGACTACGATGGTTTTGACTACGTGATACGTTTTAGGAAAAAAAGTACAAAATTTAACTTTTTATACTGGCCATCTACAAAGGAAATCCCAATTAGTAAATTGTTCTTTATTCATGTAAAAATGTTTTGCAGAAAAAAAAAATTCACATGGTTTTTTAATATACAAAATTGCCGGGAAAAAATTCTGAAAGTTATAAGACTTAAATCAATGTGGCACGATCAAAAGAAACTGCGAAAACATAGATTTTATGGGTCTTACAAATTTGAATTTCGAAACATAATTTCCATTCGAAAACTTACATGTTTACCTATCTTTAGTAAAAGTTTTATACACTGTAAAACATTTGCAAGAATGTTACTGAAAGTTTCAGGGGAATCAACTGTCCGTAATGAGGAGTAAAATTCCTGATAGTTAGGGTAACACACACACACACACATATATATATATATATGTATACAAAAATAACGCTTTGGTAGACCATAATGAGCTGAATATTTCAGAAAAGAAGCTGGGATTTTCATAAACGCCTTTACTGATAGTTTGCCAAAATTATCAACAAAGTAGTTGTAAAAATGAAGCAAAGGTTGCAAAATGTTTTACAGTGTACATTGTTGTTCCCGTAAGTATCCTATAAGTGCACTTAGTTTTGGTGTAACTTTTGCTCGAAGTTGTTTCCAAACCTAGAGCAATGTTCCGCTTAAAATTGGTGGAAATTTTCATGTTCGGAGCTTTTTGAACATATCAAACTAGGATCGTTATCTAGTAGTTATGAAATGAGGGCACTAAACAGTGCGGTTGTCTAAAATAAATGTCTTAAATAATAATTCTTTGAATCAGAATTTAAATCCAAAAGACAAATTTACGATCAGCATTGATTAAAACATTCCCAAGTCAAAAGTTATTTAAATGGTGACCTCCAACTTCCATAAACAACCTATCATGCCGCTTTTGACTTTATAGCCGTTCACCTGATTTGATTTACATCCTGAGGATGCCACCAAACTAATTGAGATCGAAAGATTCCCACAGCTAACGTACCAGATTAAACTTGACTCATTTTGGAGACGCAATTAACGTCAGATATCCCGCTGTTACTTCTGGAAAATTTCCCCGGGAACATCGAAAACTATTTTGAAGCTAAAGGGGTTAGTGGACTTGGGATTTGACATTTCAGTTATTCGCTTCCTTGTTATTTACATCGTGGAATGTAAAGAATTTGATAAGATAAAGAGGTAAACATGGAAAGTTTATGGTCGGTTTTAAATGTAGTTATGAATTTATCTTTCCGAGAAACACTTTACATATTAATGTAACACGCATATTCTTGCCTATAGGTGACTTTATTAATACTACAGCAATACATAATTCTCAAAGCATTATGATACTTTCAAGCTAATTCATCCATGGAGTTTTACCTCCATATCTCTAACTCCATATGCAATCTCATTGCATATGTTAGAAAGTTAGAAAGAAGGAGATAAAACTCTATGGATGAAACGCTTGAAAATGCCATAATGCTTTGAGAATTATATGTAGGTGTCGCAAGTGTTAGTCAAGTAGTTGGTATTGTTAGTTGACACAACAGAAAGGCGTAGTATTTAGTATATGCAATTTTTAATACTTTACAACATAGTTGAAAGTGTTTATGACTTTGTTAACACTTTAAAACACAGTTGAAAGTGTTTAGGACTTTGTTCATTCTGTCTGTCTGTCTGTCTGTTAGCACGATAACTGCCGTAAAAATAGTTTTATCAAAATGAAATTTTAGTATGTTTTTCAGACGGTCTGTGGGACCTATGCGAATATAAATGAATAATATCACCCAATTAGTTTTTTATTGAACCCGGATTGAAAAAATGAAATACATTGAATCCTATGGGACCTAATGTTTCAAACATTTTTTAAGCGAATTTAAAATTCACAAATTGCTTCGAAAATTTTAGGAAATATTCAAATTATCCCATAAAATATATAAAAAAAAATTTCAGTAAAATATGTTAGGTAGTTTTTTAAATAAAAATTATTTAATAAAGGGAGAAAAACAAATTCAATTAAATTCTGACTCTCGTTATATCCTCCAGAAAGAAAAAAGAGATATATTACATAATAAATATCTTTCCAAGAGTTTTATTATTTTATATATGAGAAAGGTTTCACATTTTAAAATAAATATGGTAGATAACAATTTTTCAAATTTTTAAATAAAAAAAATTATTATAGTATTGTGATGAATTAAACGATTGGAAAAATGGTTATGAATGAAATGCCGTTTTTATATAGAGGCGATTTATATTTCGATGACGTCATTTGAATAAAGTTCATTTGTTTTCGATGAAGTTTTCAAATATAATAAATTATTGTAGTGTTATGATAGTTTTAAAAATATTACCGAGGAATGTAATGCATTTTAGAAATGTTTAAACCAGGCAATTTATATTTCAATGCCGTCATTTGAATGAAGTTCATTTTCTTCAATGAAGTTTTCAAATATAATAAATTAATGTAGTATTGTGATAATTTTAAAAATATTACCGAGTAATGTATCGCATTTGAGAGATGTTTGTATAAAATTGCATTGAAGTTGGAAAGTGTTTCATAATCAAAGCTTTATGCATGATTGTTGTAATTATTTTTTCATAATTTATTTTTACAAAATTGACAGTTTAAATAAATATCTTAGGCCTTTCGCCATAAAAATACGTACAATGTAGGACTACTTATCTTACCCCAGAGTCACCTAAATTGTCTCAAAAGATATTGGCGTTTTCTTAATATGAAGTTTTAACTCCTTATTTTTACCTCCATGTGTAGTAATTTCTCTGGTGTTATGCATTATGATCATCAGTGTTGATGTGTATTTTGAAAGTTTCGCTACCAATCTCAGTTGAACAATATTTGTTACTAGTCATATCACCGGCGCTTTATGCATTCTCAATGGCTAGTGGTCACGAATGATACCCACACACTTATTCAAAGTTGTTGCCAATCAGTTTCAATTGTTGGTCACGAACGCAAAAGGTTGGTTAATTAAGGTTTCTTGACAAAGATGATAAACTGATCCAAAGAGGATAAGCTGCGCCAGACGTGTGGTATCAGAACTGTTAAAATAAGCAAGTTAACAACAACGACAAGTGTATAATTCAAAAGGGTGATAATGTGGGAATAGAACACGACAATGGAAAATGCACAACAGTGGAAACGAGATGATCTAGAGAGTTAAAATATTATAAAAGGTGAATTAAATGTGATAGAAAAAGTAGATGGCCAGTAAGAAAGAAAAAACAAGAAAGATCAATCATGCTTAAAGCATTGATTATGAAACACTTTCCAACTTAAATGCAATTTTATTTAAACAAGTCTAAAATGCAATACATTCCTCGGTAATATTTTGAAACTTATCACAATACTGCATTAATTTATTATATTTGAAACCTTAAACCTTCATCGAAAAAAATGAACTTCATTCAAATGACGGCATTGAAATATAAATTGCCTGGTTTAAATAATAATTTCCTCGGTAATAGTTTTAGAATTATCATAATACTACGATAATTTATTATATTTGAAAACTTCATCGAAAACAACTGAAATTAATTCAAATGACGTCATAGAAAAAATAACACGCCTGGATCTCTCTATAAAAACAGGATTTCATTCATAACTTTCTCCCATTCATTTCATTCATCACAATACTATAATAATTTATTTTATTTAAACATTTTATTTAAGACCATGGAGCTACAAATAATTAAACTCTATGCTTAAAACTTCATCGAAAAAAATCGTCCTTCTCTTTATAAAATCAATTAATATTTCATTCATATCAGCCATGCAGACTCCATGGACTAAATTATTTTGTGTTAAAAAAATACAGGAATTCTAATACAACTCATTCTACATATTTTGCTGTTTACATTTTACATAGGTGAAAAATAGGCTTAGTTGTAGAAATAATCAAATTTAGATGAGCGTTTAAACTCAAATATATTGTCATTGCGTTGTTTCAGTATGTAGATGCACAGAATTTAAGCAAAAATAAAGTAGTTTTAGGACGGATACAACACTCAATATGAATTAAAAAGAACTTAAAAAAATCACGATTTTGAAACAAGATGGATGCCATATATCATTTTGAAGTGGGTCATGTGATCGTTTCATATCATGGTCACGTGATCGTTTCCTATAAGATGTGTAATTATTATTTTAATTTTTATCTAAAAAACTACTGAATATATTTCGCTGAATTTTTTTTTATATATTTTATGGAACAATTTGAATATTACCTAAAATTTTCGAAGCAATTTGTGAATTTTAAATCCGCTTAAAAAATGCTTGAAAAATTAGGTCCCATAGGGCTCAATGTATTTCATTTTTTCAACCCGGGTTCAATCCAAAACTAATTGGATGATATTATTCATTTATATTCCCATAGGTCCTACAGACCGTCTGAACAACATACTAAAATTTCATTTTGATAAAGTCATTTTTACGGCAGTTATCGTGCTAACGGACAGACAGACAGACAGAATGAACAAAGTCATAAACACTTTTCAACTTTGTTGTAAAGTGTTAAAAAAACCCATAAGAGAACTCGAAAGGGCACCACATTGTGCATTTATTGTTTTTCAGAGGTAAAGAAGGGATTTATTTTTTTCAAAATCACTTTATGTCGCCGCAATAAATTCAATTTTTTCATAATTTTCGAGTTGATCTGGAAATTGAGATGAATCGTAGGAGACCTAAACGGATATTCTGACTCGAGAAAAGGTACTTTATCACTCTGAAAGTTATAGTTTTGAATTTCTTATATATCCATTCGTATCGTCACCCCAAATTCGAGTTTTCGAAATATTAGATATCTCCATGGACCTGGAAGCGGAAACGGATCGAATGAAACCAAACACAAGATTCTAGCTTGAGTGGAAGGCCTCGATCATTAAGCAAACTGATCTTGAGTTTTTGATTATTCCTTTGCACTGTCACTTCTGATTCGAAATTTTAGATTTTCTCCCTACATCTTGGAGCTAAGACGGATCGAATGATACCGACATTAAGATTCTAGCTATAATGAAAATACTTGATATATCATCCTCTCAGACAGTCATTTTCAGTGCATTCAGTATTGTATTGATATTTTTGTTTCAGTCGTTCACAACATTTTTACAGCTAAAATTGATCCAGATATTTTTAATATTAATAGCCAGGGCTTAATGTCTGTAAACTTCGCAGCTCACGAGGAAACCACACGAAGTGCATTCGAGCAATTTAAAACAAGAAATATCAATCATGCGTAGAGCATTGATTATGAAACATTTCCAACTGCAATGCAATTTTATTTAAACATCTCTAAAATGCGATACATTCAGCGCTGATACATTTTAAATTATCACAGTACTGTAATAATTTATTATATTTGAAAACTTAAAACTTCATCGAAAAAAAATGAACTTTATTCAAATGATGTCATCGAAATATAAATCTATAGCTCTCTATGTAAAAGCAGTGCATTTTATCGTTTCATTCATACACTTTTATTCCATACTCCAGTGTTAAATAATCTTACGTGAAAAAAAATCAGCAATTCTTATACAACTCGTCTTAGAATCACTTCGTTGTAGAAATAATCAAAGTTTGATGATCATTTAAACTCAAAAATATTATAATTGCATTGGCACAGAATATAGATGACCAGATAATATGCAAAAATAAAGCGGTTTTAGGACGGATGTAACACTAAATGTAAATTTAAAGTAACTTTAAAAATCATCATTTTTACACTGGGAAAAAGAGACGGATGCCATATTTCACTTTGAAGTGGGTCACGTGATCTCTTCATATTCTATGGGTGTAATTATTATTTTAATCTTTATTTAAAAAACTACCGAACATATTTTACTGAAATTTTTTTTTATATATTTCATGGAATATTTTGAATATATCTTAATTTTCGAAGCAAATTATGAATTTTAACTTCGCTTAAAAAATATTTGAAAAATTAGGTCCCATAGGGTTCAATATATTACACTTTTTCAACCCGGGTTCAATCCAAAACCAATTGGGTGATATTATTCATTTACATTCCCATATGTCCCACTGACTGTCTCAACAACATAGTAAAATTTCATTCTGATTAAGTTATTTTTACGGCAGTTATCATGCGAATGGACAGACAGACAGAATGAACAAAGTCATAAACACTTTTCAACTATGTTGGAAATGCTGAAATAGGCTTGTCCATAGTCTGAAAGCACCTGATACCAAACAAGTAAGATCAATCATGCTTAAAGCATTGATTATGAAACACTTTCCAACTTCAATGCAATTTTATTTAAAAAAGTCGAAAATGCAATACATTCCTCGGTAATATTTTAAAACTTATCACGATACTACATTGATTTATTATATTTGAAAACTTAAACCTTCATTGAAAAAAATGAACTTCATTCAAATGACGGCATTGAAATATAAATTGCCTGGTTTAAATATCTCTAAAATGCAATACATTCCACGGTAATATTTTTAAAACTATCATAATACTACGATAATTTATTATATTTGAAAACTTCATCGAAAACAACTGAAATAAATTCAAATGACGTCATAGAAAAATTAACACGCCTGGATCTCTCTATAAAAGCAGGATTTCATTCATTTCATTCATCACAATACTATAATAATTTATTTTATTTAAAAATTAAGACCATGGAGCTACAAAAAACTACTGAATATATTTCGCTGAATTTTTTTTTATATATTTTATGGAACAATTTGGATATTACCTAAATTTTCGAAGCAATTTGTGAATTTTAAATCCGCTTAAAAAATGTTTGAAAAATTAGGTCCTATAGGGCTCAATGTATTTCATTTTTTCAACCCGGGTTCCATCCAAAACTAATTGGGTGATATTATTCATTTATATTCCCATAGGTCCTACAGACCGTCTGAACAACATACTAAAATTTCATTTTGATTAAGTCATTTTTACGGCAGTTATCGTGCTAACGGACAGACAGACAGACAGAGAGACAGACAGACAGACAGACAGAATGAACAAAGTCATAAACACTTTTCAACTTTATTGTAAAGTGTTAAAAAAACTAGACCACAATTGATTTATATTAGGATTTGCGGGCAAATTTCCAACCTTCCTAAAATGTTGTTTATTTACTTGAGCAATCGATCTAGATCAGCGGTATTGTGTAACACCCAAGTACCGCTTAATCTATAACCCGTATGGGTATGCGTATTATCTGCGTTGCCTAACGGAAATTACAATGCGTTGCACAAAAGGATGTGGCAGCTTCGCTTTTACTAGATTTTAATAGACTTTTTGATTATTTGTGTTTGATTATGTCTGTTGGGGGATATATTATATCGATTATCTAGATTGATCAGTTTGCTCAGGTAAAAAAAATAACGGTTAGAAGTCTGTTAGCAGCCTGTACCGTTACAGACGGAAGGAAGTCTATAACGTTAGAAGTCGTAGTATAAAAATATTGCAGTTTTTTAAGCTTTTTCAACATTTATTGGTGATATAAACTTTGCCATTCAACTGTTTTGACTAAAAAAATTTTCTATGAAACATCTCTTCCTCAGATCTGCTATAGAGAGAGCTTAGATGATGACTGATATGTATTCAGCATAATATTCTGGAGAAGAAAAGGGATTCACTAAGGATTTCTACTTCCGTTACTTTGACCATTTCCGGTTCAAAAATTTTCATTTTAATTGAAACATCTATTTCTTAAAATTGACTATAGCGTTTAGATGATAACTGATATGGATTCAACATAAAATTCTGAGAAGGTAGAGTAGACTAAGAGTTCACCAAGAATAGAGTTCACTAAGAATGTTCACTTCCGGTTAAAAAATTTTCCTTCAAACATCTGTATCTCAGGATTGGCTAAAGCCTGAATAATGACTAAAATATATTTAGTATTAAATTCTGGTGGGGTAGAAGGACTCACGAAGGGTTTACACCTTCGATTTTAGATATGCCATTTTTAATTGAAAAAATTGTATTTTCTTCGCAACATATATTTCTCAAGATTGGCTCTATATTTTAGGTGATGACTGATATGGCTTCAGCATCGAATTTTGGAAGGGGTTGAGAGGTTCACTAAAGATATCCATCTCCGGTTCTAGAAACGTCAAGTTCGGTTTTTCGAAAATTTGTATGACTTTATGAGAAATGTATGCAAAAGGATATAAAAACGCTTAATAGTTTCGTTGAAAATGAAATGTACAGACCACTTTCCAAAATATGAAGGATACTTCATAAATCTCTTGTTCCGATTGCGACAACCCTCATTTTAGAAAGAGATATCAGGTGTGGGAGTAACCCAAAAAGACATAAAAAGACTGCTCAGTTTTAAGTAGAGCCTTCTTCTGCGAACGCGAAAAAAAAAAAAAAAAAAAAAACTTCAGAAGAGGAAATGAATAGTAGCATCAAGCGATATGTCGAGTTGAAACAAATTCTCCATTCTTTAACATTGCCGGAAAAAGCGCTAAAAGGTGATAAATTTTCCCCCCACATGTCATCTCGAAGACAATGCTTCTGTGACTCTTTGGAAATGGAACATTTCTTCCTCACTTGGAAACAACCCTCCTGCCTCATTAAAGGAATGCCCCAAATATGAATCCAAGATTAAGTACGAACTTCCAGTCGAGCTCTGTTGTTTCCCCGAGAGCTCGAAAGGTTAAGACCAAGCAAACGAACACGCCTTCAAGAATAATAGATGGCAGAATTGAGCAAAATGAATTGGCAACAGTTTTGTTGGCGACATTGCGACGCCCATAGGCGTCTGATTGCTTTAAAGGGCATAGGTCTGTTCAACGCAACTCTTTCGGTAAATAACTTTTGTGTATTCGATAATATGTGGAGGAGAAATGCCCACAGTGACCACTGACCAATAACATCACTCTACCATTGCAGATATAAATAATACATAAATTTATATATATATATATATATATATATATATATATATATATATATAATAGAAGTTTGAAAATCCAATGAACGAAAAGTAAGAAGATGTAACACGATAAACCTAACTTTTTAAAAACACCCACAGAATAAAATATAATACAGCAAATCATCAATCAAATGGATTAAAAATACAAAACACTAGCTATCAAGTTACAGAAAATCAACCAAATTAAAAGGTATGGAAGCAAAAAAAGAAAAACTTAAACTAAATTCAACTATCTAACTGGCGTACAAAACAAATGTAAAAATCAATTAATCCTCAAGCATATGGAAAAAATAAAAAAATTAATATCGAATCAACAAGTCAATGAAAAATATAATACAAAGGTATGGAATCGAAATAAGTATAACAAACGAAATCAAGCACAAACGCCTTACACGTGGACGAGGCTCTAAGCCTAAATCATGAATTGTTAACCTCTACAAAAATCTAATCATGTCCAAGTTTTTTGTAGAAGCAAACTCAAAAATGTATGTTTCTGAAGAAATAGATAGATTAAATCTATGAACTATTTCTACTTGGACGACATACATAAAGATGGAATAAAAAAGAAAAAATGAATACCTGGAAAAAGCACAGCATGTGTACAGACGATTCATTACAGGGATCGAGGGAACACTGATAGAAGAGACCAGTGTTGCCATTCGTAAAGAAAAAATAAAAAACCATTTACTGTTGCCATTCATAAGAATTGAAAAACTGAGAAGCGAAATGTAAAGAAAAAGTATTAATATACAAAAAGAGCTACTAAAAAGAGGGGCAAATAAAGGTAATGCTGAAGTGGGAAGTAAATGAAAAAAAAAAAAAAAAAAAAAAAAAAAAAAAATGGAGATGACTGGCTAATATAAGATACTATGAATAGAATTATATGATACTATGGAAAGAATTATAAAAATCCAGCTATTTTAAATTTTTTAACAATACTATTTACTAAATAAGTGGGATATTTATATAAATTACTAGTAATTTTGAGATTATTGATATGCATAGCATGAAATTTTTTATCAGATAATCTATAAATTCTAAAAAGCTGATTGAGTATAATATTTCTAAACAATTGAATCGAGTTACAGGAATTAAAAGGTAAGATTTTATTAATATTAAAATTATAAAAGTCTTTTTTATCATATAAATTTGTAACAATTCTATTAGAAGGATCAATAAAAAGATTTAAATCCAAAAAATTAACATTTTTATTAATAGTAGCTTCATTAGGTATTAATTCCAAATTGTCTGGATAGTAATCTATATCTATGAGATAATTTTCTGTATGTACTAAGCAAATCAGATCATCAACATATCTGTAAAAAGTATAATCTATTGAAGTAAATGACATTTCATAATGATAAAGGTATAAATTAGCTAGCATACTGCTACTACAGCCACCCTGTGGAACTCCTGAGTCTATATATATATATATATATATATGGAAAGGGGGTGAGGGGAAGATGAGTATACAAAAATCATAATTAAAAAGGAATATATATATATATATATATATATATATATATAGATATATATAAAGAAGGGTTCATGCCGCATGGTAATACAAATTTCTTAATGTATCCTATTTTCATTTTTTTGTTGCCTGTAGTCTGAGTTTAAGCATTTATAGTAATGTACTATTGCTTAATCTGAAACAGGCTTTTGTTTGGGCTAATTAGAATTAAATACTCAGACCTGAAGATGAATTTAATTCAGATTAATCATCGAATTTAGGACGGTGCTGTTCTTTTCTCTTATTGGCATTATGGCCGTGAATTTGCTTCTATGGTGATTTTAATATTACTTGAATTGTATTTTTATTTTTTTTATTTTTACATAATTCTTAATATTACATATTTCAAATATATATATATATAAAATAAAAAAGCAAACACGGCAAAAATAAGAAAAGGTAATAATAAATAGCTCAAGATTGAAGATCAAGACATGGAAAACAATTAACTGAAACTACACAAAAAACGACCGTTAGTTCGAAATTGCATTCTCGTCAGGACAGCCATACAATTCGAATTAAAACCGATAGAATAGCCAGTTTCTGACAATGGCGATAGTATATATATATATATATATATATATATATATATATATATATATATATATATATATATATATATATATATATATATATACATATATATATATATATATATATATATATATATTCAGATTACTAAAATTCTACTTTATTATATGACACTCGAAACAGATATAGTTACATAGGCCGGCCGAGCTCCTGATCGTCGACCAGCTCTCAAGAAATCTCAATGCAGTCTGCGTTGGTTCATACAATGTACAGTTACATCGAAGGGGGAGGTATGAGAAAGATGCTGCCTTTCTTTATGCTTTAAAAATGTGATGGGAAAGCAGTTTCATATGAGAAATTTTACGCAAAGGTTAAGATTAGTGACTATATATGGTATGGCCGAGGAAAAGAGGAAGTGCTGGCAGACTTTGTTAATATTAGTGGCGTGGGATAGAATTTAATATAGCTGCAGTACGTGCTGGAGGACATGAAATAGGAATTTAGAATAATAATTATACAAGAAAATGGTGCGTTATTGGGGAAAGCTTAAAATTTCTGAATCATATATATATATATATATATATATATATATATATATATATATATTCCATACACCACATAGTATCTATGTGGTGGATGGAGTATGGATGAATAGGTTTGGCTACATTCCTATCGCCTTGACGTCAACGCTGTAATATAATAGACGTAGAGCTTAATAAAGAAGAAAATAAAACTTCTAAACACCCCGAGAGTTCAAGAATAGAAGAACAAATAAAGCTTACTAATGAACTCTAGTAAAAGAGCTTAGGAGATGAACACTCCAAGAGTTCAAGAATATATGAGAACGTAAAGCTTGAACACTCCTAGAGTTCAGAAATAAAAGCGTGATTACATCTTATGTAAGGAACACTTCTAGAATTTGTAAGAACCCAGCAGCCCCATCAGGGAATTAAACCACAGATATTCGTACTGACCAGCTGATGTTCTACCACTGAGCTACTGGGAAGGAATTGCAAGATTTCATCGTCAAAGTGAACTCTGCATTCTCCTCCCGGTAATGTCAGATTGACATACAACTTGATAATCTGACTGACCACCTCCTGTTATTTTACCTCAGTTAGCCTCCTGATACCACTATTTTTACCCAAGTTAGTAAAATAGATGAGAAAGAAAAGCTTACATAATGAACACTTGGGAATAAAAGAAAAACAGATTATGTAACGAACACTCAGAGTTAGCTGTGTTTTCTTTTTCATTCCTTAAATCTAGGAGTGTTAATTACATATGTTTTGCTTTCTCATATATTCTTGAATTTTAGTGTTCATGACATGGCATAAGTTGTGCTTTCTCTTTTATTCCTTGTTTAATGAACACTTTTAGATTTCAAGAACAGATGAAAAAGAGAAGTTTACGGAATGCAGATTCTTAGAGTTTATGAGCAAAATAGAAAACTTATGCACTGAACACACCTAAAGTTACAGAATGATTCAAGCAGTGCGTGCCGGCCTGCCTGTGTGTGCATGTTAACACGATAACCCTAAGAATGAATGCATTAACGTATGACATTCTTATGTGCAAATACCTTTTGTCAAAAAAAAAAAGAACCAGATAGAATGTTTTGTTATACGTATTATGGGAACATGAATTAATTATTTTCCACCCCATAGAGGTTAAACATTAACATTAATAAAATTTCAAATCTTCATATTTGTAACGATAGGACTGGCGATTAAAAATCATATTGAGTTTCAGTTTTACACGCAATTAAAAATATGAAACACGCATTTATTTATGCTTTCATCGCTGAACTTTCAGTAATAATCGGAATCCAGAAAGGAATAAGACGAGTACAGGAAGGTTCAAAACATCGAATTCGAAAAGTTCCTGGTTTATTTTCTATTCTATGATAAAGTTGAATTAGAAACAGTGGACTGCTAATCCATGCTAATGAAATGAAATACCTCAATAATAAACAGTTTAATCTGAAAGAATTTTTAAATGCGCGCAAAAATAGACATTTATTTTTCAGATTCCTAATCCTCTTATTAATTATCCGATTAAAATCGGTCTCCAACCTTAATTATTGCTGCAAGTGACGCGCCGTTTGAAATGTTTGTTTCCCCAAGCGATAGATTATGGCAGTTCACTTTTGGAACGATTGTTATTGTTAGAAAAGACCCTCGAGGTAAAGCGGACGTTAAAAAATGACTTATTTGTAGATGGAGGAATGGTAAAAACTATTCCAAAAATAAATGTGCTACAAAACTAATTGAATAGAATATACGTAAACAAGATAAGAATGTATTAGTAAGAACAGAAGAAAAATAATATTGCAAAATCTGAATAGAACACTATAAAATCTAAATAGAAGTTTGTATAATATGAATAAAACACTATAAAATCTAAATAGAAGTTTGTATAATATCAATAGAACACTATACACTGTAGAACACGATATAAAATTTGAATAGAACACTGTAGAATTTGAATAGAAGACTACATGGTCTGTATAAAATATTGTAGAACACTATATGGTCTGAATAGAATTTAAATATAACACTGTAGTATATGAACAGAACACTATACACTGTAGAACACTATACACTGTAGAACACTGTTGTTGTTGAGACCTAGATCGTCCGACCTACCAGAACGGGTGTAAGGCAACCGTTTGGACGGCCGGGAAGTGCCACCAATTTAGACCGGAACCCAGTGGGGGAGGCATCCACAGGGACCGTACCTTCCTTCCCCTACAACCAACCTCTCGGAAGGACTTACGGACCCACATGTTTAATGTGATTTTACTGCGCATGAATACGGCGGCAGTTGTGGCAGCGTGCAAATCCAGCGCGCAAACCACCGGGCTACTGCGCCCGAAATGTGCCAACAGCAAGCGGTGTTCCCAGGTGGTCACTCACCCAAGTACTAACCACGTCCGATGCTGCTTGACTTCAATGATCTAACGAGAACAGGTGTTTTCAGCACGGTAGGGCCGTTGGCTCACTGTAGAACACTGTATAAAATTTGAACAGAACACCGTATAATCGTAATAGAAGACTACAAGGTCTGTATAAAATATTGTATAACACTATACGGTCAGAATAGAATCTGAATAGAACACTGTAGTATACGAATAGCATATTATATAACCTGAATAGAACACTGTAGTATACGAATAGCATATTATATAATCTGAATAGAACACTGTAGTATACGAATAGCATATTATATAATCTGAATAGAACACTGTAGTATACGAATGGCATATTATATAATCTGAATAGAACACTGCAGAATCAGAACAGAATAGAAATGTATTACAAGTTTAATACAAAAAGTATACATTTTTAAAGATGGAATCTTTCCAATCTAAAAATCTTATATCGACTGGAAGAAATAAATAATAAGAGAATAAATTATAAAATAAAAAATAGATTTCATAGTATAAACGTAACTATCAATAACATAGATAGCCTCATATTTCTCTTTAAGTTCTCTTTAATTTCGATTTATAAAGACATACACCATAAGTAGCACATTAAACGAAAAATACTTTTGAGATACAATATTACAAAAAAAGTTCCACATCAGAGAAACCAAATGACCTAGTATACAACCAATTTGCACTAACGAGAAAATATAACAGCAATTTTTATGTGAATGGGTAAAAAATTTAATAACTTAGCTACAAAAGAAGTAAAAAAATCGTTTAGCTTTCGTAAATATAACAAATGCTTTATAAACTGTTTGGTGTTATATGCCTCGATCCCAAGAAAATAATGGTAGTACTTTATACATACACATATATCTTAAGGGAAGAATATTTAAACTATAAAATAGTGAAAATGAACGTGCAAAGAGAGTTCTAGAATCAGAATAAAACATTACGCGGTCTGAATAGAATATTATAGACTCTATACGGTCTGAATAGAATAGTGTAGAACTTTATACGGTCTGGTTAGAATCTAAATAGAATACTGTAGAACTTTATACGATCTGATTAGAATCTGAATAGAATATTATAGAATTTGATTAGAACATTATAGAATTTGAATAAGACACTATACACGGTAGAACACTGTAGAATCTGATTAGATATTATATAATTTGAATAAAACACTATATACGGTAAAACACTGTATCGGAATAAAACATTACACGGTTTGAATAGAATATTATAGAACTCTATACGCGGTCTGAATAGAATACTGTAGAACTTCATACGGTTTGGTTAGAATCTGAATATAATACTGTAGAACTTTATACGATCTGATTAGAAT
This sequence comes from Amaurobius ferox, assembly GCA_951213105.1. NCBI lineage: Eukaryota > Metazoa > Arthropoda > Arachnida > Araneae > Amaurobiidae > Amaurobius > Amaurobius ferox. The sequence continues at coordinate 93,107,796 of OX578145.1, forward strand.
CTGAATAGAATATTATATAATTTGATTAGAACATTATAGAATTTGAATAAAACGCTATACACGGTAGAACACTGTAGAATCTGATTAGATATTTTAGAATTTGAATAAAACACTATACGCGATAGAACACTGTAAAATCTGAATAGAATGATATAGAATCTTAATAGGATGGTGATTCATATACTCATTAGGAAATTTTATACAACTTTGTAATTGGTTTTCATTGTCTATCTCGCTTTGTTATCGATTTCGTTATCCTAACTTTGAAAATGCTTCACTAGGGGCGCTTTAATCTTTTTTTTTTCACTACTCATTTGTTTTTTAAATAAAAATGACAACAACGTATCACAAGATACTTTTCTAGCATAGATTCTAGAAGTTTTCCTCCATTGACAGTTATAATCTCAATGACATTGCAGGTACCAGTGTTACAAGTGTCAAAGTGTTTATTCTGATACGAGCTGTGCCAGTTATTCAGGTTAGCTGACGACAATGCGGGAACTACACACAAGAAAATATCCGACTAAGTATGTGGTTCCCGCTTATGTAATTTTGGATGTAGATATGTGTGCGGATTCCCCTATATAACATTGCGAAAGATAATATATTAATAAAATCTGATGTGGGCAGCACACGACTTTCCCTATATAATTCAATTAATTTGCTTCTTTGACAGTGAACAAACAAATGATGTATAATATCCAGGGCACAGTGTTTTTAACGTTGAATTATACATTTGGTGTTTTTAACGTTGAATTGTACCCGATTAACTTATATTTCGCGCAAACTCTAAATTGACAATTATCTGCACTATCTGTCGCATGGTAAACCCATGAGCCAATATTTTCGGGAATGCGACCTAGAGTCTTCTTATTTATTTTGGGGGTCAGCCTTTTCGTTCGGCCATCTGCACTCGAAATAGAAAACCAGGATGCCGAAGTTGCTTTGGATCTCGGATTCGTACCGAAAGATTTAACGGGCGTCCTGTCCTTTTCGGAAGGGTCATAGGGTCCTCGGCGACTTTGAATTAGTGGCCGAAGGAATATCAGTTTCGCAGGGGCTTGAGAAGGGGCTTTTTGTTTTTGGAAGGCCTAAAGCCAATGGCGGTGCTTTGGGGTCAAGGGGTTAAGACCCTGAATCCAATGGGATGTTTGTATGCGCCTCAGGGGCGTGTTTTAAAATCTTGGAGAGAGAGAGTTTTTGAGAATTTAAAAGAGGAGCGAGGAGAAGGAACTGGGTTTGGAGTGAGTAAAGAAGGGTTCATAACAAGGTCCTCTGAAAAATGCTGTTCAGAGAGATGTCGTTAATTCGGCGATTGTTCGGTGAGTTCCACATTTAAGGGCCTATGCCCGATTTGCATATTTTCTCTCTCTCTCTCCGGATTTAAGGATATTTAAAATATTGCATAGGATTGTTTAAATTTAATTTTTAATTACCATCTTTCACATTTTAGTCTATGAGACTACATATACGTTTGTAATTGTTTATTTGTTATCTTAAAGGGGTATACTTTCATTTTGAATATTTTGAATCAATTTTGTTGTAAATATTTTATATAGTGTAAATAAATTAATGTTTGTAAATAAAAAAATAAAATAATTTGGTGCCTTAGACCAAGATGAATTTGGTTGGGTTCAGTAACGAAAGAAAATAAATTGACGCCAACGAACTGGATAAGAATTATGTTTGGTTCAATAACCAAGGAAAATTTTTTTTTTGAAAGATGGTAAAAATAAAGCAAATAATAGATGTCAATATCTGCAATAATTTTTTTTCCCTAGTAAAAAATAAATTTTAATATGAGAAATTTAGAAGAAATTTTTAAACATTGGATAAAAGTAGAAACTGTTTCATTTGCCATGAAAATATGTGCTATTTTAATGTTATATTGATAAAATACAAAGAATTAAAATTTGTGAGAGTTATGTGTATATATATATTTTTTGGTTTATATAATATGTCATTGATTGCATCTTACATGTAAATGGGGAAAGTTTAAGAATTTTTTTGGAATTTAAGAATTTTTGGGGAAAATGGTAACATCAAGAAATTTTTTGGAAACGAAATTAGATAGAGGCTATTTTAAGTACAAAAAAAAAAAAAAAAAAAAAAAAAAAAAAAAAAAAAAAAAATATTTTCTTGAGTCTATTTGAAATAATTTAGATAGAATGTTTTTTCCAAATTTATGTAGAGATAAAAAGCGGTTTCTTTTTCCCATGGGAATTTATTCAATAACTGGGTTTGGATAATGATTTTATGTATATCGAGAGGAGTTGTGTTTTTTGTGAGTCAAACTTTTTGGGTCCACGATATGGTTTGAAAATTTTTGTTGGTATTAATCTCTTTGTATATTTCTTAAATTTTGTATATGTTTTTGATTATGTATATTCTTTTGGTAGTGTATTTTTGGGAAACATTTTCATTTTTGGGACAAATTTTCATTTTTGACATTTTATAATTTTGGTCGCGAAGATTATTTAATTAATACACATTTGAGTGATTTTAGTTTTAGAACAAAATTTTGGCTGAAATTAGAAGTAATGTGAGATTATATTAAACCTTTTATATGTTATGGGTACGAGTTTACAAAAATTTTACAAATGGTTCTGAAAATGAAATATAGAATGCGAATGGGTTAGATAATCGAATTTTTAAAGGCAGCAGAATTTGTTTTCAATTTTTATCTCGGTTAACTTTGACGGTTCCATTTTATGGCAAACACAAGGATTTCCAAAAGTTTCTTGTTCACACAACACAGATGTTTTCAAAGGGGGGCAACATTGGTTGAAATTTGATACGTCGCAGTAGGGTTTCTTCCTCACTCCAAAAGGAGGGTCATTTTCACAGACAAAACACAAGACCCGCAGAATGGTTACAAAGAAAAAAGGAGTGGTTTTAGCAGATATATTTTACGGGAGCTGGGAGTTAGTTAGCGGAGGAGAACATAAATTTCAAAGAGGGATGGACGACACATACAAGTAGAGAGACTGCCTTTCGTTTGGATAGAGTTACTGAGTGAGTAATAGAATGGCGTTGCAGCTGGAGTTAGTTAGGTTATTGGGAATTAAAATACATAAAGTAATAAGTATATTGTTTTTCGAAAAAAGGTAATAATAATAATAATAATAAATAATGAAAATAAATAGATATTATATTAATTCAAGTGGTAACAGAAATGGAAACAAAATTTTGATTACTAAGGAAACTTTCGTTTACAAGGGAATTCTAATAAAGTGACAAAGATAACAGACAAAGTACAAACAACAAAGAGTAAATTTTTAAGTTTAATAAACAAATAAATAAATAAATAGGCCTTTTAACAATTGTTGATAGGATATATAATTTGACCTTAGGCACATATTTTTCTGCGGGCAGAATTGTGTGATGTTTGGGATTTAGAGTGTATATTTCTATATTTTGGGGATTGAATCAAACTGTTTGGGTGATCAACAAAGGGTTTTTTTCATCTCCTGATGACACATAACGTTGAAAGGATTTATTTTAAATAAATAAGCAAAAAGTATTTCATTTTTTTTTTGTATCTCTTAACTTTTTTATTCAATATTTTTATCGTCTATAAAGGGTACTTTCCTACATTCACTTATATTTTACTTTTGTTAAAACACACATAATTTAATAAATTATTCGGAATAGAAAATTGATAGGTTTGTTAGATGGTTAGGCTCAAAAGGGAATCAATTTTTGTATACAATAATTTTCTTAAATCGTTACACGTAGTACTGTAAGTGACAGTTGCCGGCATATTTTCTGAACGCATGGAGATTTTTTTTAGTTTCTATGGGTAGTTTAGTAAAGAAAGGTGAGATTTGCTAGTTTTTTTTTCCTTCGGGTATGTTGAACGCTAACAAAGCATTGGAAGATAAAAAGTTATAAAATGTAGTTGTGGGAGAATGCAGTTGGATAATAATATCACTAATTTAGCATTTTTAAGTAGTGTTTCTAAAAAAAGAAAGAAAAGAAAGGAAAAAAATATGGTGTTTTCTCTTGTGATTTGGTTTTTTTGTTAGGGTGTTTTCTCTTTACCTACATAAATGGTCATGGTTAAATATGTATTTTTACAGTTAATAATAGGCTAGGATATAGTGTGGTTAGAATGATAGGGGTATTTTTTCATGATAGATGGAATGGATAAGATATAAAATTGAAGATCAATGGTATTTCATTTTAAAAAAGGGGGAAATTTATATTTTTAATGTGAGGCTAGTGTTTATTTGAGGAAAATATGGCTTAATGCATAAAGTGGTGAAAGTATTAATAAAAAGTGTGATAAAACCTTTTTTGTAAAGAAAATAAAGGAAGTGAGGAAATGAGTGAATAAGATGATTTTGCTTAGTGAAACAAAATTTTAGCACTTAGAGTAAATTTTCCCTTCGAATGTAAGAAAAGGATTTTCGTTTATCAGGCAAAATTTTGCGAGCTGTGGTTTTATTTTCTGAAAGGTACACGTTTGGGAGTTATTCTGGTTTTTTTTCATACAAACTAGCGAATAAATAGAAGAAAAAAAAAAAAAAAAAAGAGTTTTTTTTTATGCAGTAAGACACTGTCATTTTGAGATAAAGTCAAGTTTTAAGCGACGGGTTAGACATAGCTAAATGAAAAATTTTCGAATGGGTTGGAAACATTCTTTTTTTCGCAGGGAATGTATAATTTTCTGTAACTTGCAATTAATGAGATATTTTAATGTGTTGGATGATTTTTTTTTTTTTTTCTTTGGATAGAAAATTTTTAGTTTAGATCATGTAATTTAATTATGAAAATTTTGTGTGATATTTTATGGTTTTGAATTTTTGAATTTCATGGTATATGAAACATGTTTTTTAACGTAAAGTTGCCTTTGGCAGTAAGGTTTTTATATGTAAGGGAGTAAAATTTTATACATTTTTACTTTCATGTTCATGCATTTAGAAATTTTGCATTTTGTTTTAAAATATTTTGTTCTCGGAGGGAGAGAAGAATAAAGTGCATATTGGCTAGGTCTCTTGGTGGTAACTTTGCCGTCACTAAGGCCAGTCTATATATATATATATATTTTGTATTTTGTAAAAAAATTTTCATAATACTGTTGAAGCAGTTTGTACAGCACGTAAACTCCAAGGTGATGCGCACGGAAGGTGCTATATGATATGTTCATTATGATATGTTCATATGATATGTTCATTTCAACAATTTTCATCTCGGGTCAGCAGGTGACCGGATGTTGGCACATGCCAACACTATATAAACAATTTTTGATGACGGAATAAGGCTTGTAATATGTCGATATGTCGTACAGATCAACACAGAGTCAATTACTGTGTTGGTTTTCCTCTATGGACGGAGTGCAGAAGATTCCACCGGTGTTTGTTTTTTCCTCTACGGACGGGGTGCAGAAAGTGCACGATACCACACGAAAGAACTGTGTCCTGAACTGTGCGGGTTTCTGCGTTCTTTTCTGCGTTCTTTTCAGTACTGATGTTAAAACTGTCACAATACGCACATTGGTCACAAAAATATGTAGAAATGTGCTACACAATGGATAGCAATTTTTGCCATTATAGAGCATTTGGCATCAGTTTTTTTTTTTTTTTTTTTTTTTTTTTCAGTTTATGCCAAGTACAAGGCGTATAAACATTTATAGCCACAGACATGCCTTTCGTTATAAACAATTTACATGTATCAGACTTTGTATACAGAACAGGCAATTACACGTTCCTGGGATTTCTACCGTCTGTTTTCTACTGTTTCCGTGATTTCTACTGTCTTGTTTTACAATGTATACATTTACACGTTTCCAGTTTTCTACAGGACAGTTTTCTACAGTTTTACATATTCCAGTTATATATACTGGGAAAATTTGCCTACGTTTTCAGTTTTCTACAGTTTTCCACTTTCCAGTTTTCTACGGGTCCAGATTCCAGTTATTTTTATTGCTGCCACACATCAAACTTTGTGTTTATTTGTTTACAGTGCAAACGGTTCCAGATGCCAGTCAATTTGATTTCGTAAGGGCAGACATCGGACATTGTGTTCAATACTTTACTATGTGTTTATGGGGTGTGCACAGAATAGACACTCCTCATCATTGCTGTCAATCAACAACAACTTTTGGTGATAAACTTTCTACACAGTGGTAAAATTCCATAATCACTTATCATAAACAAGGAACATATGCAGGTATGATAATTTTTGTAACAAGAAGTGGCCAACAAAATACACAACAAATTTTCAGGGATGCCTGATCCCAATGCTTTTGCCTTTTGGTGGACAATTTGAAAAAAACTTTTGGAGAACTAAAAAACATTATCAGTGAGAAAAGTAACTTAGTTTGAGTGACTTTGTACAGCCTAGTGCAACACAATTAACAGACTTTCTGATTTGTTGTCCTGAATTCACCAATTTGTTTTATATTTTAATTTTATTGTATTGTGTTTATATTGACAATTGTTTTTTTTTTCTTTTATGTGCAATATGATTTTTTTTTTATGTGTTTTATTATACAGGAGGAAACTTCTGTTTTCAGAGGTTGGTTTCTGTGTGGCTGGAAGGAAAGCAGATTACGCTCCAGCACATTTTTGATTTTTCTTTATGATTTTGATTGTAAAATTTTTTGTATTTTGATTTTAAATTTTTTAAATTTTTGGATTTTGGATGTTTTAGTGGGGAAATGGAGGTATTTTTGGAAAGGCGTATTGCGCCCCAGCATATCGTAATTTGCTTAAATTTTTTTGATGATCAAATTTTAAAAAATATTTTAAATTTTTGAAATTTTAATTTTTTAATTTTGGAATTTTTAATGGGGAAATGGAGGTGTATTGTCGCATGGTAAACCCATGAGCCAATATTTTCGGGAATGCGACCTAGAGTCTTCTTATTTATTTTGGGGGTCAGCCTTTTCGTTCGGCCATCTGCACTCGAAATAGAAAACCAGGATGCCGAAGTTGCTTTGGATCTCGGATTCGTACCGAAAGATTTAACGGGCGTCCTGTCCTTTTCGGAAGGGTCATAGGGTCCTCGGCGACTTTGAATTAGTGGCCGAAGGAATATCAGTTTCGCAGGGGCTTGAGAAGGGGCTTTTTGTTTTTGGAAGGCCTAAAGCCAATGGCGGTGCTTTGGGGTCAAGGGGTTAAGACCCTGAATCCAATGGGATGTTTGTATGCGCCTCAGGGGCGTGTTTTAAAATCTTGGAGAGAGAGAGTTTTTGAGAATTTAAAAGAGGAGCGAGGAGAAGGAACTGGGTTTGGAGTGAGTAAAGAAGGGTTCATAACAAGGTCCTCTGAAAAATGCTGTTCAGAGAGATGTCGTTAATTCGGCGATTGTTCGGTGAGTTCCACATTTAAGGGCCTATGCCCGATTTGCATATTTTCTCTCTCTCTCTCCGGATTTAAGGATATTTAAAATATTGCATAGGATTGTTTAAATTTAATTTTTAATTACCATCTTTCACATTTTAGTCTATGAGACTACATATACGTTTGTAATTGTTTATTTGTTATCTTAAAGGGGTATACTTTCATTTTGAATATTTTGAATCAATTTTGTTGTAAATATTTTATATAGTGTAAATAAATTAATGTTTGTAAATACACATAAATACACACGGCCTTTTTTCTTCTTCGCGCTCTTACCGGGCGTGTCCTAAAAAGGAAGTTACCTTAGGACACTATCCATCGTTTTTTGCTCCACAATTTAAGTTTTAATAGTAATTTTATTTATCAGCATATAAATCTCATAGAATGTTCTTAGTAATTTTAATAAATATTATATTTAATTTAATAAATATTATATAATTTTAATAAATAATATTTTAATAAGTTTTTATCCTGTTTCTTATATTGTTACATAATTCGAGTATATGGTAATACTAGTGAGATCGGCGGACATTCTACCCTATAAGTAATAAACAAAAAACACGTAAAAAAGTTTCCCACTCTTGTTGAGTTTGCTTACCGAGTTGAGTCGTATATCTCAAATAAAAATTTATAAAATGATAAGAAATAAAAGAACATCCTGGATTCACTTTCAGTATCTGATGTCATACGCTACGTAAAACTCCATGGTTACATTGCAGTTTTTGCTGTGAAAGAAGTACAGCCATTACCTTATGTAGGGAACGGGTTGCCCACATCATGGACTCACTTTCAGTATCTGCTATCATACGCTCGTAAATCTCTAGAGTTCATGAAATGTTTATCCGTGATTGAAACACGTTTGGCAGCATTTTGTAGCATCGCTACCCAGAGATAGATATATAGACAGATAAATCAAGGCGTTTATATTATTAAATTGTTCTGAAGAAATTTAAATACTGGACTTTTATGCCATAACTTTGCGCCAACGTGCCAAACAAATAAAACATTTCTTGTTTTTATAAATCCGTAATTAATCTTTCGAGTTTTCGTATCACTACTTTTAAAAGTGTGACAAAACACGACAAAACAGATGCAAAATAGAGTTCAGACTATTTTTAAAAATGTTTTAAAAGTTTTAATATATCTATGGTCACACATACACACACAAGAATAAACAGAGCCAACTATAGATTTAAGCATCTATATATATAAAGAAGAAAAGTATGTATGTATGTATGATCCAACATGACGGGAGAACGGCTGAACCGAATTGGATGAAATTTTAATTAAAAATTTGGTGGTAGTCTTGAAATAGCCCCACTTAAAATTGAGTCCATGTCTCGAGTTTCTAACACCAGGGGTTATCGCGTTATTAATGAAAAACAAAACTTTCGTTTGTCTCATAATCACGGGAGAACAAACAGATGCACCGAATTTAATGAAATTTTTTGGGTAGCTTTGAAATAGCTCCCTATAAATTTAGTACAAGTTTTGCGTTTCTAAGACCAGGGGTTGTCGAGATATTAATGGAAAACGAAACTTTTTCCTAGAAGTTCTACTCTTTAACTCCATGATTCCCAACGAAAAAGGTTGGAAGGTTGGAAATCGTTGGTTTAAAACGTGTAAGTCAATTGAATCTCTGAGTTTTGTGGGAGTTTATTGAACGTATTAGTCACTTCTGAAAATCGCAGGTTTGAAATATGAACTTAAATGGAAACTATCACCATGGTTTATTTTTCACAGACATACTCAACAAATTTTATTAGTTTGAATAATAAATAAATGAATATAAAAATATCTATCTACCTATATACAGGGTGGTCATAAAAAAAAACTTCCCCGATATATGAACCCCTAGCGGCTTATCCGCTCAACCAATCGAAAGGAAATTTTAGATATTGTTATTTGAAGCTATGCGCTCGAGATTGTGATGATTTCAAACAATTGAGCTCTCACTGTTACGGTTACAGTGAAAAAATTTCGAAATTTTCGAATGGCAATACCCACTTTATTCCTGCACAAATTGATCAGCGCACGGAAAAACCATAAATGGCGTTGGAACGATACACGTATGACGAAAATCGGCGGCGTAAAACATTTGCAAAGAAGAGCATTGTAAAGGACCAATGACGGTGGCCACGAAACTGCGAAGTTACGGAAGATGACTCTATCACCAAAGTTCTGTTGCAGCACTTGTCGAACACATGTAGTGACGTGTGGAGGAGCACCATCTTGCATCCATACAATATCATTAACGACATTTCGCTACTGCAATTCTGGAATTACGTAATTCTGTAACATTGTTTTATACCGAGGACCTGTGATGGAGCACGTTTGCATACCATTGGAAGTGACCTCTTCGAAGAAGTACGGACCGAGAACGAATGTGCTTGTGATGTCGCACCACACACTCACTTTAGTTTCATGTAAAGGCACTGGTGCCACATCGTGAGAATTTTCGTCAGCCCAGTGAACGCAGTTCTTAGAGTTTACGTTCTCAGTTAAGGAGAAATGTGCTTCATGTTTTCATAATATCCGCAGCGGCCACCTGCTATCTTCATCATATCTGATGAGGAAAAAATTCGCAAAGTCGACAAGCTGTTGCTCGTCTCCAGGTTGCAATATCTGGACGTGCTGGAATCGATAAGGAGATCCGCGGAACAGAACGCAGAAGCTTGAGGACTGTGGTTTTCGGTATATCCAAATTGCGGGCAACACTTCTTGCAGTACGCAATGGACCTGCAGTAATCGTATTATGCACTTCCGCAACAACTTCAACAGGAACAGATAGATGATCGTCCGGATCGCGGTCTATCACATCTGCATCCAGTTTCTTCAAATTGTTTTACCAAATCACGTGCAGTTAGCACGGAACATGGGCCTCATCTTAGCTTATGATTTCGCCGATAAACTCGTACTGCTTCGGCAGCATTTTATCCGTTCAGATAAAACAGCTTTATCAATTCACCTCGTTGTTTCCCTGTAAGTGTCATCTTGTTAGCACGTTCGAACACCTGATGGAAGAAACAATCTTCCCACACTGCTTATTAAAGGTTTTCCACAAGCAATGCTTTGCACATGGTGTTCTGTGATTGGTGCTTCTACTGTCTGTCCCTGTGAATTATGCAAAGTACGTCAATGCACCTCTTCTCTGTGTTGTCACTGGTCCTTTACAATGCTCTTCTTTGCAAATGTTTTACGCCGCCAATTTTCGTCATACGTGTATCGTTTCAACGCCATTTATGGTTTTTCAATACGCTGATCAATTTTCGTAGGAAAAAAAGTGGATGTTGCCATTCGAAAATTTCGAAATTTTTTCACTGTAACCGTAACCGTGAGAGGTCTATTGTTTGAAATCATCACAATCTCGAGCGCATACCTTCAATTGGTGAAATTTCCTTTCGATTGGTTGAGCGGATAGGCTAGAGGTTCATATATTGGGGAAGTTTTTTTATGACTATCCTGTATATAAAGAAGAAAAGTATATGTATGTATGTATGATCCATTTTTTTTTTCTTACATAATGCAATGAATTTACTTCTTTCACAGTGAAAAAACAATGTTTAAGATTCACGGCCCTATATGTTCCAGTTTAATTTTTTATCAGAGTTTTGCATCGTAAATCCCGAGCAACGACAGGTAATCTCTGTTAGCATTATACTATAATAAACATCATTACTGTTATGCTTAGCTGCAAATTTGGCGTTAGATGTGTTACAAATTGGTGATATTGTTGTCATAGAAATTTAACGTAATATCGGTTTCCCAAAGTGTTTTCCCTTACCATAAAAAAAAAAAAATTCTCACCCCCTTTCCAAAAGTTCTGGCTAGGTCACTAAGGGATTAACAATGTTTGTTTTATATGTAATTTTTAAGATAAAATAAATAGAGGAAGCTCATAGCACTAGGATAAACTTCTTTAGAGATTTTTTGTAATTTGGTGCAGTTTCGGAATGTTATAAGTTGCCATATGAAAAATGAAATTTATTGGATATAACTTCCATTAAGTACCCTATGTCTTGTATGTGCAAGAAATCTTAAATGACTGCATTGCGGAATATATGAAGAAAAATCAATACGAGTTTGTGGTGAAAATCATGTGATGTCCACATCATATGGAATACTAGCATTTAGGCCTGCCCTGCTTTACTAGTATTTAAGACAGGAAAACTAACACTCTAAAAATTTAAATTGCAACTTATTTTTTTAAATGTATGGCGCTTAGTTGTTTCAATCAGTAATCGGCTCAGTTAGGATTTCTTCCTCTTAAGGTACTATAAATGGTCGGTACTATTCTTTGATTGATAGCATAAATGTGCAAAGTTTGAGCCTCCTGGGCTATATGGGGTTTCTAAAGGGTCTAGAAAGACTTTTCGAACCCTATTTTGTCCGCTGCCCCCGGGAAAAAATCGAAAATCCTGTTCTATTAGGTTTTTCTGCACCATGATCGATACTATGAATGTGAAAACATTTAGCTTGTTAATTCAGGGGACTTCTGAAGGGTCGGGAAACATTTTTGTAAAACCCCATTTTCTCCACTCCCAAGAGGGAATTCGAAAATCCGACTTCGTTAGGTTTTGTTCAGAGGTCGATACTATAAGAGTGCAAATATTCGGTCTTCTAAGTCACTGAGGGGCATTCTGGAGGGTCTAGAAAGACTTGAAAAAATATTTTCTGCGTCTTCGGGATGTGAAATAATAAATTCGGATATGTTAGGTTTTGTCCCGTTGTTGATACTACAAGTGTGCAAAAATCCAGTCTCCTAGATCACCAGGGAAGGGGAGGGGGACTTTGGAATCTGGAAAGATACAGACACGTTAGATAATTGAATGTAGTTTTGCTCCTGCATGCTGTAACTGGGACTACGTCCTGTTGCTTGCAGTCTTTGTAATAAATAAATAAATAAATAAATAATTATGATGTAGATTAGTGTAAGAAGAAGTCGAGTGGACCATCAAATATTTTACATTGGTTACATGAATTTTTTTTTACAACTCCAGTGGCGGTAAAGCTATTTCTTTCTCCGAATCGCAAACCTAGTAGGAGGATCATAGACGGTAAACATTTTAATGACCTACAAATGACACGAAAAACCCATCTCTGCAAGTAACGTAAATCTGAAAGTGGCAACCGAAAGTGTCCATTTCGATTATTCAAACACTTTAGCGACACTCGTTTTTCCTATCCAGCATCCTCATCCCTTTCGAACAAATGCGGCCGCGTTCCAATTTTCCCTCTCGACGTTCCATTTCCCCCCCCCGGAGGGAGGTCGGTGCAAGGTCGGCATGCGGGTCGCAAATCAACGCGTGTTCTGAGGAAAGGCGGATACGGTGCGCGTGGGAGTTGGTCATTTGTCAGGGACTGGCACGCGCGCGTAGTGGACAGGTTTTCCGCGAAAAAAGAAAAAAACAAGCTGCTGAAATCTAAAACGCTTCTGTGAATGTGTGTGCGTGTGTGTATGTGGAAGGGGGGGGGGCGAAGATTTGTTCTCATAAATTCGATGAGGAATGTAGAGAATGTTTATAATTTTATATATAAATAATAGGGAAATGTGTTGAGGGAAAACTGAAGATTTAGCTTCCAAAGCGAAAACGCTTAGGGCCCTTTTTACTTTCCCTGCAATACATGGTAATGTATAGGGAAAGTATTGGAATCATGCCGAAAATCGCAACTCGAGTTTTCGACGGATCTACACGTTTCGAGACCTCTAGAATACGAAAAAACTATTTTTAGCGTGACGTCTGTGTGTGTGTCTGTCTGTCTGTGCAGATTTTGTATCCACTCTAACTAAAAAACTAATGGACCGAATTTCACAAAATTTTGTTGGTAAGTCACTTGTGGCCGGGGCTGGTGCTGATTAGTTTTGGGTACGATTCGGAATAAAAGAACCCGCCTTTTTTGTGAAATGGCCCGCAAAAGCTTGTATCCACTGTAGCTGAAAAACTAATGGACCGAATTTCACAAAATTCGGTAGATGAGTCACGTATAGGTCACCCTGGTGCTGATTAGATTTTAGTACGATTCAGAAAAAAATAACCTGCCTTTTTTTGCAGAATGGCCCGCAAAAATTATCAAAATCTAAACTAAAAAGCTACGTATGCTCAAATATATCCATTAAATGCTTGTTTAATGCGTAATTTTTAACGAAGAAAAGAATAAGACCAACCCCATTACATTAGGACTAGCCGTTCTCGAGATATATTAGTTTTTTTCGTATTTTTCCACGCCACCTTTGAAAATAAGTCCAGTTATCAAATGAGAACGAAAATTAAATTAAAAGTGAATTAAATTTAATTGAAATAAATAGAACGTGGATATAAGTTTGCAGGGAAAGTCATGTGCTGCCCACATCAGATTTTTACTTTCCCTGCAATACACGGTAATGTATAGGGAAAGTATTGGAATCATGCCGAAAATCACAACTCGAGTTTTCGACGGATCTATACGTTTCGAGACCTCTAGAATGCGAAAAAACTATTTTTAGCGTGACGTCTGTGTGTGTGCCTGTGTGTCTGTCTGTGTGCCTGTGTGTCTGTCTGTCTGTGCAGATTTTGTATCCACTCTAACTAAAAAAGTAATTGACCGAACTTCATAAAATTTGGTAGGTAAGTCACTTGAGGGCGACTCTGGTGCTGATTAGTTTTGGGTACGATTCGGGATAAAAGAACCCGCCTTTTTTTGCGAAATGGCCCGCAAAAACTTGTATCCGCTGTAACTGAAAAACTAATGGACCGAATTTCACAAAATTTGGTAGATGAGTCACTTGTGGGTTACCCTGGTGCTGATTAGATTTTGGTACGATTCGAAAAAAAATAACCTGCCTTTTTTTGCGAAATGACCCGCAAAAATCGTCAAAATCTAAACTAAAGAACTAGGTATACTCAAATATATCCATTAAATGCTCGTTTAATACGTAATTTTTAACGACGAAAAGAATAAGATCAACCCCATTACACTAGGACTAGCCGTTCTCTAGATATTTTAGTTTTTCGTATTTTCTCTACGCCACCTTTGATAATAAGTCCGGTTACCGAATGAGAACGAAAATTGAATTAAAAGTGAAATAAATTTAATTAAATAAAGAGAACGTGAATATAAACGTCTGCAGGGAAAATCATGTGCTGCCCACATCAGATTTTTATATTTCTTTCCCTACCAAATCGAATTCCCACATTTTCCTATACATGGTAATGTATAGGAAAGTAGAGAGTCAAGAGCGAAAATTTTGGGGACCTCACTTACGAATTACAATTCCCTATACATGGTAATGTATGGGGAAGAATGGAGTCAAGAGAGAAAATTTTGGGACCTCACTTACGGAATTACAATTCCCTATACATGGTAATGTATAGGGAATTGTAATTCCATGGTAATTCCATGGTAATGTATAGGGAAGTATGGAGTCAAGAGCGAACATTTTGGGGGTCTCACTTATGGAATTACAATTCCCTATATATGGCAATGTATAGGGAATTCTTATACATGGTAATTTATAAGGGATCAATACGCCCGTTTATAACAAAAATAAATAAGCTGCTACGTGAGCGTACACACGGCTACGCCACGACCACTCATCTTATATACCGAGCAACGACGGTTACATTTTCCAAGTTATATTATAAAATTAATGTGGCAACATGTTTTCGCGTTTTGAAGTGTATTTAAATAAATTACTTTGTTGAAAGATCCTATTAAAGAGAGCCTTTTGGACGGGCCACAGCATTTCTTTCGTGGGCTGGATGTGGTTCACAGGGCACCAATTAAACAGACTTAAGTTAAAAATATTTTCGGTCGCAATTTTTATTTGTGTTCATACATTGGGGTGGAGAGGACGCTACGTCTTTGATGACCGGCCGTTGACTGGCAGGAATAACTACTAAGTGACCGGCCGCTGAAAAGAGAAAAGAAAAAGAAACATTTTCTGCAATTTGCTTTCAGGAGCAGATGCCAAACACATGCTTGCTTTCAGTTAGATCCATTTAAGTTCAATCCCATACTTCAATAGACGCTTGCCGTAAAATCCCATTTGTTATCATAATTTGTTATCACAATAATCCATTTGTTATCATATTTGTCTCATAAAAGAATTCCATAAAAACGTAATTTACAATTACAGTGAACGCAGTTGCTATTCTGCATCGTACAAACGTTATAAACCCAAACGGAATTGTTCCAACGTATTATGAACTCGAAATTCAAACAGTTTAAAGCTGCTCATCACTTTATTGATCAAAAGCGTAAAATTTGGAGGGTTAAAAGCAAAGGCACACAGCAGAATTGACGTATAAAAAGGTCGACAGTGCAAAAGTAAATTACACATAATTTAGCAGAAGATCATGAGTAAAATGATTTTCAAATAAAAAATAGTTTCAAATGTTATTTTCATCGCACTGAATAAGCAACATTAGAAAAGGCTTAGAATTGCGTGGATGCAGAACAATTGAAAAAATATATAGTTGTCCATCAACGTGAGAGTTCTATTTTAAAGATGCCAATAACATTTGATGGATTGGCAACACTAAATCAAGGCATTTGCCCAACACGCTATCTAACGTCTGGTCATGTTAATGTTTGAAAAGAAAATGAGACGTGTTCTGCGATAGAACGACACAAGATGAAGATAAAAAAAAAAAATAAAGAGTAAAATAGGGTAAAACTTAAGTGATGCCAGTTTGCTATTAAGTTGGTAATTTCTAATCATGTAAGCTTAAATTTGGAGAGCTTAAATTTGGAATCATGAGAGCTTAAATTTGGATAAAGAAGAAGTATACTGCTTAAGGGGGGAAAAATCCCGTTTATCAGGATCAAACGGAACCAAAGGAAATTTGAATAAGCGAAAATTCAAAATTAGAGGGTAAAACTGTGTTTTATCAGAAAAGTTTCATCTTACGAATAGTTGTGATGAGATGGGGATTTTGATAAGTGAATAGACAATAAAATAGATTTATTTGACAATCTTAATGCAGGTTCAAAATGTTTATCGTCTAATTAGAAGACAGCGACATTTAAGGTATCATTTTTACTTTTCATACAATGCATATAGTACATGCATAAAAATATTGCGATTAGGTCGAAAAGTTAAATTTTAAGTTTGCGATGGACTTACACGTTTTGGATAATCCTAAATTAGAAATAAACTATTTGGAAAGTCACGCGTACGAGCTTGTGTGTGTGTGTGTGTGTGTGCAAAGTGTGCATCCACTTGAGCTCATTGCCAGTGCAATGGATTCAAACCGCTGCAATGCTCATTTAAAAACCGTTTTCACTAAGATTTCCCTCTATTATTTGTATTTAATAGACATTATTAGTTTATCTTGTATCTAGATATCTTATTATTTTTAGTATTCTCATACGTAGTATAGAGAAACGTAGTATAAATACGTAGTATAGAGAAACGTAGTATAGATCAACGATACGGATTTTTCAATTTTTTTTCTGGAATTTTTTTTCCGAATAATGAAAAATGGCTTTGTTTGTTAAAAATGCATTTTCTAAAATATGTTTTTGATGCGCAAATGTGAACTTTAATCATGCATTTAAAAAATGCACTTCAAGCACAATTCTATTGCTACTGAAACAATCAAACAAAAATAAATATTTATTTAGTGATAATTTTGAATATGGTTATGGGCGTATTTTCAATCACCGAAATATATTCGAGGTATACTAATATATAAAGACTTAAAATGAGTCTGAAAGTTGCCAGAAAGTTTTATGGCAGAACCTGTTGTTGTTGTTGAGACCCAGACCGTCCGACCTACCAGAAAGGTATAAGGTAACCGTTATGGCAGAACCTGTATAAATGTTTTATCAACTATTTATTATTATAGATGCTTGTTTAATATTTATAGCCTGTTTGTCTAATAGAAATCATAAATAGTACTTTTTTACACATAGAAACACATAACTAGCTTTCTATAATACGTATAAATATCTAAATTTCAGTCTTTGACTTTTCAATAAAATTTTATAATATTATGTCTAAATATCAATAAAAATCTAAACTCACAATTAAAACTTCCATAAACGTAGCATTATGCAGACGATATTTTCCCCCCCGCAAATTTATTTGAAGAAAATGTTGCTTAGCAATGCATCAATAAAATGTTTTTAAGTAACAGTCGATGTTAGTTATTTTTTTCCTATTTAAATAATACAAAAATCGATATACGAATAAAAATAAATTTTATAAACGGTATTGCATTTTCCACTGAATTATATCCATTAAGGCAGTTGTTTTAAAGATTAAGAGCATTATTGTTATTTCCAATTTCTTACGTCATCTGTCTGTCCCATTTTGGCAATGATTTTTTGATACGAGTTCATTTCCTATTTTGGTAATGAATTCATATTGTGTTTTGTTAATTAACTCATACTGTGTTTTGCCAATTAACTGATATATTTTGTTTTGCCAACTAACTCATATATTGTGTTTAGCTAATTGTTGAAACAGAATAAATGTAGTACAGGTGTATCTTCTAACACCATTTTAGCGCTTAAACATTTTGGCATATATTGATCCATTTTATATTTTTTATAAATTTTTTTAGAAACGGGACCAGGACGTTTTATTTCTCATCTCTGTCTGTGAAGATAATTTTAGATAGCGAGAACAGATATTCTTATACTTCTTTTTTAGAATAATTAAATTAAATATTTTAATAGAATGTTTTTAATAACAATTTTATGTAGAATACTACATGAATTTGCACACAATTGCGAATTTTAAGTTTCTTTATATTATGTGTTCCATACAAAGAACGGGTATACTGCTAGTAGTATTATAAAATCTAAATTATGAATTATAGAACATTTGACGTTTGCATACATAATTGAAACTCTAAGCAGTGAAATTGGGACAAAATCTTTTACTTTCCCTCCCAATAAAATAAGTAAATGGCCATCTTGGGCCATACACGCCTTATTATTAAATAAAGTCGTGAGACTGAAATCCGGAACACCCCCTCCCCCCTTTTTATACGTTCTTGTTCACTAAACGATTTTTCTTTTGTTCTGTGCAGGATGACTCATATACGAATCATTCCTTGAGATTTTCGTTCTTTTGAAAACAAGCCATTTTGGAAATCAGATTCAGAATGCTAATTGTTATGTCAAAAAACTTAATCCCCATTACCGATCACGTTATTGGGTCAGAAAATCTAAAAGGTAATTCTAATTAAGATTCATATTTGATTGTTATTACTGCAATTAAACTGTTATGCTGATATTTTAATTTCCTGGTTATTAAGATTTCCACATTTCAATTATCCCTATTATAGGGGAATTAAAAGTAAACGATGGAGGTAGAAACATTGAGTTTGTTTTCGTAAATATTTGCGACATTCTCATGCATCCATGTTCTATATATTTTATATCCATTTATATAATAATATGATAAGCTTCCATTTGTGAATAAATATTTCTTTAGTCTTGGAAAATCCACTTCGACAATAAGAGCTTGCAATTTCGTTCAACTAGTTTAACGGTAGAGCGTCGGCTGGTCAGTACGAAGATCCGTGGTTCGATACCCGGTCAGTGCAGCAAGATTCGTTACAGTCTTTAAAATTTTTACTTTAGCCTACTATTATATAGAGAAAGTATTATCTAAGATAATTTTCGATTTTAAATTTTGATGAATATGTCCGTTTTATGTCTTTAAACGGACATATTCATCAAAATTTTATTATATATATATATATATATATATATATATATATATATATATATATATATATATATATATATATACAGGGTGTATATGAACTGATGGTCAGAACTGTAAGGGGTTATAGAACTCACCAAAACAAACAACTTTCACAATACAATGTGGGGTCGGAAAGCAACCGGAGAGCCGCGAGAGGGCGCTTTCTCTGGAAATGGATGAAACGCCGAGTCAAAATGGAGTAAAGTGAAGACGAATACAATGAAGACAAATAATGGAAATTTATTGACAAAATGTTTAGAACAAATGCTTAAATGAACGATCACCAACTGCGAGACAGGCGTCACAGCGGCGACAGAGTGAATCGCGTACACTTTGGAAGATTCCTAGCATTCCACGAACGTCTGCAGCTACGACGCTAATTCGGGCGACAATGTCCTCTGGCGACTCGATGGGCGGCTCATAAAAGGCGCTTTTTAGCTGTCCCCAGAAGAAAAAATTCAGGCAGGACAGATCTGGGAGGCCACGCGACGGAATCACCACGGCCAGTCCATCTGTTTGGAAAGGCAACGTCCAAGTAGTTCCGCACAATCCTGGCGTAATGTGCTGGCGCTCCGTCGTGCTGGAGCCACATAATCACTCGATGATTTGCTGGTACAACAAGTAGTAAATCTGGCAGCATCTGCTGGAGGAAGGTGAGGTACTTGTGTCCGTCTAGGTGGTCTGGTAACAAATACGAGCCAATTAATTGGTCGTGGATAATCTTTGCCCACACATTCACGGAGAACCTTTGCTGGTGGCATCTGGAGCGTATAGCATGCGGATTTACTGTGTTCTCTATTTTGACGGGACGTTTCATCCATTCCAGAGAAAGCGTTCCCTCGCGGCTCGCCGGTTGCTTTCCGACCGCACATTCTATTGTGAAAGTTGTTTGCTTTGGTGAGTTCTATAACCCCCTTACAGTTCTGACCATCAGTTTATATACACCCTGTATATATACACACATATAAACAGGAAAAGTACAGATACAGATGTAAAACTTTTATACGTTTATTTAAAGGACTTCAATATAATTTTAAAATAGTAAATGTCGATATATACGTCATACAACACGTATATTTCAGTTGTATTTTGAAAGAAAGCAGTGATTGAGATGGCAGTGTCAAGAAATATATATGATATATAATATAGTCATATCGTGGTGTTTTATATTTTGACGCTTTATATAAACATAAATCTAGAAAGTTTCATATCAATACTTTTCAGCTTTTTTTTTTGTTATAAACTTGAATCGGGTTTTTACAATGCGATCAGCATTTTTGCTTTTAATATCTTTCAATAGTATAGTAGCACTGATTAAAGTCCGATGAGGCATTCGTGACACAGATATTTTCCAAAAGTCTCGACAGAAATTAAAACAAGAAAGATCAATCATGCTTAAAGCATTAATTATGAAACACTTTCCAACTTCAATGCAATTTTATTTAAACATCTCTAAAATGCAATACATTCCTCGGTAATAGTTTAAAACTTATCACAATAATACATTAATTTAATATATTTGAAAACTTAAATTTTCATCGAAAAAAATGAACTTCATTCAAATGACGGTATTGAAATATAAATTGCCTGGTTTAAACATCTCTAAAATGTGATACATTCCTCGGTAATAATTTTAGAATTATCATAATACTACGATAATTTATTATATTTGAAAACTTTATCGAAAACAACTGAAATTCATTCAAATGACGTCATAGAAAAAATAACCCGCCTGGCTCTCTCTATAAAAGCAGCATTTCATTAATAAATAATTTCCCATTCATGTCATTCATCACAACACTATAATAATTTATTTTATTTAAAAACTAGCCGCCTTTGGCGACCAGCCTGTTCGCTACCCTTGAAAATTCTGACCGTGGCAAACTCGTTGGCGCGACCTACCAGAAAGGTGTAAGGTAACTGCTTGGAAGGCCAGGAAGTGCCACACAATTTAGACCGGAACCCAATGGGGGAGGCATCCAAAGAGACCGTACCCTCCTTCCCCTACCACAAACCTCTCGGAAGGACTTGCAGTCCCACACGTTTAACGTGATCGTACTCCGCGTGAACACGGCTGCAGTTTTGGCAATGGCGGGAATCGAACCCGGGCCTACCGAGTGAAATTCCCGCGCGCTGACCACTGGGCTACCGTGCCATCCGCGACAATCTCCATAACTTTATTTTTATTCGGCAATTTTGGGAATCGAACCCGGGCCTACCAAGTGCAAATCCCGCGCACTAACCACTGGGGTACTTCACCCTCCGCGATATTCTTCATAACTTATTTTTTATTCACCCAATTTAGACCGGAACCAAGTGGGAGAAGCATCCACAGGGACCGTACCCTTCTTCCCCTACCACCAACCTCTCGGAAGGACTTACAGACCCACATGTTTAACGTGATCGTACTCCGCGTAAACACGGCGGCAATTTTGGGAATCGAACCCGGGCCTACCGAGTGCAATTTCCGCGCGCTAACCATTGGGCTACTTTGCCCTACGCGACAATCTCCATAACTTTCTTTTTATTCATCCAATTTAGACCGTACCCTCCTTCCCCTACCACCAACTTCTCGGAAGGACTCACGGACCCACATGTTTAACGTGCTCGTACTCCGCGTAAACACGGCGGCAATTTTGGGAATCGAACCCGGGCCTGGTAACTGGTTGGACGGCCAGGATGTGCCACCCAATTTAGACCGGAACCCAGTGGGGGAGGCATCCACAGGGAACGTACCCTCCTTCCCCTACCACCAACCTCTCGGAAAAACATACGGACCCATATGTTTAACGTGATCGTACTCCATGTCAGTGGCGGAAATCGAACCCGGGCCTACCGCGTGCAATTCCCGCGCGCTAACCACTGGGCTACTTCGCCCTCCGCGACAATCTCCATAACTTTCTTTTTATTCACCCAATTTAGACCGTACCCTCCTTCCCCTACCACCAACCTCTCGGAAGGACTCACGAACCCACATGTTTAACGTGATCGTACTCTGCGTGAAAGTGGCGTAAATTTTGGCAGTGGCGGGAATCGAACCCGGGCCTACTGAGTGCAATTCCCGCGCGCTAACCACTGGGCTGCCGCGCCCTCCGCGACAATCTCCATAACTTTCTACATATTCACCCAATTTAGACGGGAACCCAGTGGGGGAGGCATCCACAGGGGCCGTATCCTCCTTCCCCTACCACCAACCTCTCGGAAGGACTTACGGACCCACATATTTAACGTGATCGTATTCCACGTAAACACGGCGGCAGTTTTGGCAGTGGCGGGAATCGAACCCGGGCCTACCGCTAACTTCCCGCGCGCTAATTTGCAATTTAAAATGACCATATGCTTAATTCCATCATCCTCATTCCATTGTTTCATTGTTCCATCATTTAAAATATCCATAAAATTAAAATATCCATTTAAAATATCCAAAAGTTAAAATATACATTTAAAAAATAAAATATAAATATAATAATTTATATAGAGCAAAGCATCGCTATGCATATACAGAACCGTGACGTCACCTCCACCTTGACGTCCCCACCCACCACCTTCCCTGCTTCAGCGGGGGAGAAACGAACGGAACGCCGAGAAATTTAAAATCATGACGTCTTTAAAATTGCGATCCTGAAGGCAATTTTCATTATTTCTGGACCAGATTAGACTTGTAAGAATGCCAGATATTTCAGCTTTCTAAAAATGTAAATTATTAGTCGAAATTATGAGTACTTTTTACTATGCGAGAATTTAAAAATCAAAAATCGTTTTTTTGAGTCAAAAGTGACTTTTGCTTTAAAATCATAAAAAAATATTAGAATTTATCTCTGAGATTTGAAATTGATATATTTTTACTCGAAATTCTCTGCTCTTTCCGATGGTGTGATTTGTTTTTTTCTACGATGTCTGGATCGAGGAGAAAAAAGGGCAAAAAGATCAAAAAAAGGTCGAAATCGCATAAAACATTAAATAAATAAAAAAATAATTAGAATTTTGAAAATCGGTTTTCACGTGTCCCCTTCCCACCCCCCAGGGTCTCCGATTGCCAAATTTCGTAACTCTCCGACGCGCGGTCGCGAAACGTATAGTGTATAAGACAGACACACAGACATTGCCTTTTATTATATAGATTAAGACCATGGAGCTACAAGTAACTACACTCTATGCGTAAAACTTCATCGAAAAAAAATCGTCCTTCTCTTTGTAAAATCAGTGAATATTTTATTCATATCAGCTATGTAGACTCCATGAACTAAATGATTTTGTGTTAAAGAAATACAGCAATTCTAATACAACTCATTCTACATATTTTGCTGTTTACATTTTACATAGGTGAAAAATAGGCTTAGTTGTAGAAATAATCAAATTTGGATGAGCATTTAAACTCAAATATATTGTAATTGCGTTGTTTCAGTATGTAGATGCATAGAATTTAAGCAAAAATAAAGTGGTTTTAAGACGGATACAACACTCAATATGAAATAAAAAGAATTTTAAAAATCGCGATTTTGAGACAAGATGGATGCCATATATCATTTTGAAGTGGGTCACGTGATCTTTTCATATCATGGTCACGTGATCGCTTCATATAAGAAATGCTATTATTATTTTAATTTTTATTTAAAAACTACTGAATATATTTCGCTGAATTTTTTTTATATATTTTATGTAACAATTTGAATATTACCTAAAATTTTCGAAGCAATTTGTGAATTTTAAATCCGCTTAAAAATGTTTGAAAAATTAGGTCCCATAGGGCTCAATGTATTTCATTTTTTCAACCCGGGTTCCATCCAAAACTAATTGGGTGATATTATTCATTTATATTCCCATAGGTCCTACAGACCGTTTGAACAACATACTAAAATTCATTTTGATTAAGTCATTTTTACGGCAGTTATCGAGCTAACGGACAGACAGACAGACAGACAGACAGACAGACAGACAGAATGAACAAAGTCATAAACACTTTTCAACTTTGTTATAAAGTGTTAACAACATGTTTTCTGCTCACACGATTTTTAACAGGATATGGTTGGTCTCTTCACAGGCTATTTAGTCAGATTCAAAAGAGCTCGAACGGAGAATTGTGTCTGTGGGACAAGGGGAGACCTCTATCATTATCTTTTCGGCTGCCCCCTTACAAACGTTTATCATATGCGACGGTCATCTCATGCCCACTTCATTGTTTTGGCATATAGGACTTTACACAACAAGAACGATGTGGCCAGAATAACAGCTCCGATGTCCTACCTGTCACGTATTTCAGACGAACTACCTAGTACCTTAAAAAGTATAAAATAAATTTTTTTATTTATTATTACTAAAATAATTTTAATTTCTTCTTTATACAATAAATTGCATCGCACATTAAATGTACAATTAACTCATACTGTGTGCTTTAGTACTCGCGTTTATAGGTTTTGAGTAATATATTATTGCATATTCTGAAATCTTGTGATTATGTCTATATATATATATATAAAGTGTGTGTGTGTGCATATATGTATCTGCATCTTCCGACTTTCATGAACACATAGTCATTTATTTGTTTGTAATAATTTATTCGTGAACTATTGTACATATATTGATTTGCTTAATGGTGTTCTAACTTAATTAGTGAGGATTCTATTATTTATTATCATTTTATTCTAATTCTACATTTCCTGATTTTAATTTATGTCCTAAACTTTTCAACTTTCATTCCGAGGAATCGCATACTCACGATTGGCTAGATCTACACGGTGTCCCAAATAAAACTACATATTTCTGAGAGGGCTACAGCAAAAGCTATTCATCAGAAAGCCATAAAATTTGGGAAGTGTCACAAGGAGATGGTGGGAATTTTTTCTAGAGCAAAAAGAAAAGGTTAATTACAAAAACTACCAATAGAGGTCGCTATTGGTGGGTTTTTTTTTTGCCCACATGATTGTCTACATTCTACAAGCTCCGTTATACTCTTCCAAGGTAACGGTATGGTGTGGTTTTACTGCCACTTTCATTTTGGGACCATTTTTTTTCGAAGAACTCAGACCCGCAGGTCCTGTAACGTGTTCTGTCTAAAACCTTCTGGAAAAAAAAAAAAGATTAATTCCAAATACCACCAGTAGAGGTCCCTATTGGTGGGATTTTTTTGCCCACATGAGTGTCTACAAGTTCCGTTATACTCTTCTAAGATAACGGCATGGTGTGGTTTTACTGTTACCTTCATTTTGGGACCATTTTTTTTTTTCGAAGAGCTCAGACCTGCAAGTCCTGTAGCGTGTTCTGTCGCCAAGCAACGTTACGCATCCTTATTGGAGAATTCCATCATTCCATCATTCCTCAGCAGGCACATCAATGTGTTAAAACAATAGTGTTTATGCAAGATACAGATGAATACATTATGTAGTTCATGTTATATATTCTGTATAAAGGTATTATACGCTCTCTATTGGTGGTTTTTTGAACTAATTTTTTTTTTTTTGCTCTAGAAAAAATTCCCATCATCTCCTTACGACACTACTCAAATTTCCTGACTTTCTGATGAATAGTTTTTTCTGTAGCCCTCTCGGAAATATGTAGTTTAATTTGGGACACCCTGTATAAGAAGGGCAGACTTCAGAATTACGTCTCTGTCATTCTGCCGAGTTCGTGTGTGTGTGTGCTTTTCGTTCATGAAAAGTAGCATCAAGAAGTAATAGCCTACAATCTTGAAAGTATATCTATTGTGTCGTAGTTTGATCATCATAGGTTTAGATTGAAGTCAATTTAATAATAATTTACGGTTGAATTTCGTTGTAGATTAGTATGTCTAGCGTAGAATTTGTAATGCTAGCGTTGTAAATACTTTGCATATGGATTTGTAATATACAAGTGTTTTGAGTTCCTAGCGAAGTTAGCTGTAAATAAAGTTGTTTATGTGTTAATGTCGTGATTCCTTCGTCGAATTCTAGTCATTAGGTTATAGAAAGTGGTATATTAGATTGAAGTCGTCAGGAATTAGAAAGGTACTTTACAAATTGTTTCAACAAAAGTTGCTTATTTCTCACTCACTCCCCCCCCCCCTTTTTTTTACTATTCAGAACTATTTTATTTATTTTCATAGGTATTTATATTTCATAAGTGTTTAAATGTTACAAGTGTTTCTATGTCACGAAAGTGTTTCTATGTCACAAAACTGTTTGAATGTTCCCTAAGTGTTGAAGGTCCAGACCACTCGGCTGGCCCTAGGGCTTACAGCAGGAATCTGAGTGGCTAGAAAAGTGCTCACTAAGTGTGTAATTACTTTGTATGTGTTCATGAGTCATCACGTTTTCATACGAAATCTTGTTTTCAAAGGTCACAGTAATCAAGTATTTTACACAGTATCTTTCTCATATAAGCATTTTTACTTTCTCTGCAATACATGGTAATGTATAGGGAAAGTATTGGAATAATGTCGAAAATCGCAACTCGAGTTTTCGACGGATCTACACGTTTCAAGACCTCTAGAATACGAAAAAACTATTTTTAGCGTGACGTCTGTGTGTGTGTCTATCTGTGTGTCTGTGCAATGTATGTATCCACTCTAACTTAAAAACTAATGGATCGAATTTCATAAAATTTGGTAGATAAGACCCTTGGGTGTGATCCTGGTGCTGATTAGTTTTTGATACAATTCGGAAAAAAAGAACCCGCCTTTGTTTGCGAAATGGTTCGCAAAAATCTCATGTATTCACTCTAGCTGAAATACAAATTGACCAAATTTCACAAAATTTGGTAGATAAATCACATGTGGGATACTTTGGTGCTGATTAGATGTTGGTACGATTCGGAAAAGAACAACCTACCTTTTTTAACGAAATGGCCCGCAAAAATCGCTAATATCTAAAAAAAGACTACGCATGTTCAAATGTATCAATTAAATGCTTGTTTTATACGTAATTTTTGACAAGGAAAAGAATAAGAACAACTCTATTACTCTAAGACTAACCGTTCTCGAGATATTTAAAATTTTTCGCGTTTTTTTATGCCGCTTTTGGAAAATTGTCCAATTACCAAATAAAAGCAGAAATTGAATTAAAAATGCAAATTTAGTGTCATTTTGTGCAATTAAACTCAATTTAATGACTTCTAAAAGAAATAAAGAAAAACTGAATTTGAGTCTGCAGGGAAAGTCATGTGCTGCCCACATTAGATTTTTCATTTTCTTGCCAACCGCCGCACAGACAGTGCATTCCGAGACCAGAGTTTTATAAACCTGTAAAACCAATGGGTCGGCCCCCTTTCTTGAGTTATAGACGTTTGTATTCATCCTCCTGGACGGTTAATGTATTTGCGAGTACAAAAACATAAAACAGAATGTGGTTGGTTTTTGTAATGTAGGAAAAGTCACGTGCAACCCACATCTGGCATTTTGTATTCTGACTCTGATTATCTCTCAATAGTAGTCATAATATTAACAACAAAAGCAGTCACTAAATAAGCTACTGAACTGCTACCCTTTGTTTAAGTGGGTATCCAACCACCATTCTGTGCTTGCTTGGTATAAAGAGAACAAATAGGCAGATGCTTGAGTTAACAAAATTACGAGGAAAACGAAAAAAAAAAAAAAAAAAAAGGCAGAAAAAGAAAAATTTGGAACAAAGCCTATTGGACTAATGGGCGGCGAATGGAATTGGAACTCTGGACTCAAAGAGATTTTTAGAGTACAATACGAAAGTAAAAATATACCATAGATAGACTTAATTGCAAAGGAACTTACCATTTCAGAGAGTAAAGGTGATGGGGTACTATATTTTATCCAGATCACAGAGAGAGCTAGCTAGCTCAAAAGATTTTCACAATGGCAAGCAATTTGCAGATCATTGAACGCATGCTTGGGACACAAGTCTCGTTCTTAAGGATTCTTAAATATATCACTGGTGTTCCCACGCCCATTTAAAGACTCTCGTTCAATCCTCGTTCTCTTTCAATTTCTGTGGTCTTAACGACGCAGCAGAAAGAGATCCGCAAATTTGAATCCTTTTTTACTTTCACATAAGAAAAGCTAATATCTCTGCCTGTTTGTCAGTCAGGCTTGGCGGCACATTTGGTGAAATTCGACGTGGTGGATTTTGGAGAAATGGAGATTATTCAATATCTCTGAAAATTGAATTTAATATCTCTGATAATCTCTGTTACTTTGTGGGAATTAATTATTTAATATTCTTAACAACAGCATCAAAAGGTTATGGATTTTCAGTGCGTTCTAAAAAGCTCCAATTTGTGTTCACCACAATTTCTAAATTCGGTAATCTGTACAAGAAGTGAACAAAAATTCATTAATCTGTACAAAAAGTGAAAAAAATTCATTAATCTGTACAAAAAGTGAACAAAAATTCATTAATCTGTACAAAAAGTGATACAAAAATTCATTAATCTGTACTAAAAGTGGACAAAAATGCGTTAATCTGTACAAAAAGTGAAAAAAAAATACGTTAATCTGTACAAAAAGAGAACAAAAATTCGTTAATCTGTACAAAAAGTGAACAAAAATTCGTTAATCTGTATACACATGTGTTTTACACATCTGATTATTTACTTTCCTTAAAATACATAGTATATGTAAAGAGGAAACATTGTGATAAGCTCAAAAATTAAATTTTAATGAATTTAGTATCCCACACTATTGCACTTTTTAAGTGTTCCTGAAACAAAATGAAGAATTTTTCTTTCCCTACAATACATATTATTATTTTCCCTACATGCATAGTATAATATATAGGGAAAATATTGCGTTGGGTCGGAACTTCGAATTCGAGCTTTCGACGGCAGAGCACGTATCAAGCATCCCTGAACTCGAATCCAATATTTTTAGGTGATGGCTGTGTGTTTATGTGGGTATATATGTTAACGTGCATGTATATACAAGGTAAGATCAAAAAGTTCGGAGACTGTGCTGATATCTCCAACACTGATTGGAGGAGAGGGGAAGTATTCTACCGTGCATAGAGGCACATGTGACGCTAGATGTGAAAAGGAAGAAGCAGGTGTTTTTCCAGACAATGCGTGTCAGTGAACTGTAGTCGTTCGCGTTCGTCGAAAACGGAAATGGCGTTTGAAGAACAACGTGCGGATATCAAATTCTGCCAGCGTTTGGGGAAATCGCCGAAAATTGCACCTGCTGAACGTCATTTCCGTTTTCGATGAAAGTGGACGACTACAGTTCACTGGCACGCATTGTCTGGAAAAACCTTGCACTGCGGACCTGCTTCTTCCTTTTCACACGTTGGATCACATGTGCCTCTACGTCACGGTAAAATAGTTCCCCTCTCCTCCAATCAGGGTTGGAGATATCAGCACAGACTCCGAACTTTTTTATCCTACCTTGTATATGTTAGCGTGCATGACCGTCTCCGTATCTCACGAAAGAATGGAGAGTTTAAAAATAATATGTTCGATTATTACAATCAGCGAATGTTGAAACCCTATTGATTTTAAACGCGATCAAAATTTCATAACATCCCTCAAATTTTGTAAATAATTTATGAAAATGCTATAAAAAAAATCAGGATCTTTGATAATTTTAAATAAATGCTCATTTTACACGTAATTTTTGATTAGAAAACAAATGACATAAGCTTTAGGACGTTAGCTTAAATCGGTCTTGAGATAGTGCACATTTTTCAAATAAATTAAGAAGTAGTAAGTATTGTCCAATATATTTAGTTTCTATATGCTGTATTATGCAAGAAATATGTTAACATTATTCTAGTCGATCTAGTTTATATATAAGAAATGTCCCCTCCGTCTGTCTGTCTGTAACGCTTAGCGATATATGTAGCGAGCATGGGAATTAATTTGGCGACTTTTTTAATATGATCCCAAATGGGCGAAAATGTTGCCAAGTTAGCAAAAATGACGATTTTAAAGAAAATGACGCAAAATTGATGAATTAATTATTTAATTTAGGGATTATATTGCTTAGCGGATGTTAGCAATATTTCAAATTGTTCAGTAAAATTTCCTCACAATGTGAGTTAATTAGGCATTTCGAAATAGTTTTATATGTTGTCATCCGAATTTTAATGTAGAATTCAAAACACATATTGTTCTGTGGATCTTGTACATCCTTATATCGCTGTGGAAGAAGGACATTGCCTTATGTAGGGCAAAAGTCATATGTTGGCCGCATCAGATTTTGTTATAGGGAAAATACTGACTTAGGATTAAGAATGCGATCTTCTGAGTTATATGAATTCACACTTTTGATTATTAATGCATTGGATCAACCATTTTTTCAATGATGCTTGTGTGAAAAGTTCATGCTGAGATTTACACAGCAGATAATGTTTCTTAGTATAGACATATCAGTTGGGACATTGCACTATGAACTGCCTGAAATAACATCGATCTTGCATACTTTTTTAATTCTATAAACATCTCTAAATTGTCAGAAATGAAATAGATCATATGTAATACTTTCTTTTGTAAACAGTAGCATCAGGTATCCGCTATTAGCGTATTTTGAGACTGGATCTAGTTGTAAGCAACTGTATTTTTCTGATCTGATCGTATCTTTCTCAACATAGAGAACTTTTAAAAAATGAAAGCAACAGCGGGATGTTTATAGAAGGCAGATAAAAAAAAACGCAACAAAACATAGTTTAGTTAGCATTTTAAACATTTATTCCAATCAAATTCTATTTTTATGCAACACGGTTTTTGCATTAACTGTAAATATAGATGAAAATCTTCCCAAGCGTATCTTAGTAACTTCAGTAGGTAACGAATACTGGCGAAAATGTTTAGTAAGTGTAACACTTTCGATAATTTTTTAAAGAAAACAGATATATACAAATTACGTGACAAGAATTGTTTCGAGGGAGTTTTGATCCCTCTCTATCAGGTCAAAACAGTGACTTTACTTAACAAACAGGAACTGCAAAGTAACTCGCTGAAGCAGGAATTGTAAGGTGATTCCTTGAAGCAGGAACTGTAAGGTGACTCGTCAAGACAAGAACAATTTGACTTGATGAACAGGGATCAAAATTGCCTCAAAACAATTGTCACACAATTTGCATATATCTGCTTTCTTTTAGGAAATATTAAAAGTGTTATTCTCACTAGCAGCAGTTTTATTTTTGAGATATTTATTAAGGTTTATACACTGGCGGTAAATAAAATCCCAACATCAAGAAGAAATTAGTTTAGAGCAATGAAATTTAGGTAAAGCAATTGTGTAGGTAACATATTTATTTGATTAAAGTTTCAAGGTCACAGGTTAAAATATGCGCAAGAAGAGCCATTTCGAATGCGAAATGATGGTACATTAATAACAGCTGTAGTCGCCACGATTTTGAATGCAAGCATGCAAACGTGCATGCATTGTGTCGTACAGGTGCCGTATCTCATTTTTGTGGGATGGAGTTCCATGCCTGTTGTACTTGGGCAGTCAAATCAGCAACGGTTAATGCTGGTTGTGGATGACGCTGGATTTGCCTTCTAATAATGTCCCATACGTGTGCGATGGGAGAAAGATCTGGTGATCTCGCAGGTCAAGGCAACATGTCGACACTCGGTAGAGCACGTTGGATGACAGCAGCGGCATGAGGACGAGCGTTATCCTGTTGGAAAACACATTCTTGAATTCTGCTTATTAATGGCAGCACAACCGGTTCAATCACCAGTCTGATGTACAAATTTGCTGTCAAGGTCCTTGGGATAACGACGAGAGTGCTCCTGCTGTCATAGAAAATGGCTCCCCAGACCATAACTCCTGGTGTAGGTCCAGTGTGTCTACGCCGCAGACAGCTTGGTTCCAAGCGTTCACCTGGCCTCCACGACCATCACTGGCACCAAGACAGAAATGGCTCTCATCTGAGAATACAACAGATCTCCACTCCGCCCTCCAATGAGCTCTAGCTTGACACCACTGACGTCGCAGATGGCAGTGATTCGGATTTAGTGGTATGAACGCTACAGGCCGTCTGGCTCGGAGCTGTCCCTCAAGTAATCGATTTTTTACAGTTCGCTGTGTCACTCTGGGGCCAACAGAAGCTCTAATTGCTGCTGCAGATGCAGTACGATCCGCCACAGTCATACTGCGAATACGACGGTCTACCCTCTCAGTAGTGGCCCATGTGCGGCCAGACCCCGGTCTTCTTGAGACAGTGCCTTCCCGTAACCACTGCTGCCAACAATCATGCACAGTGGATACATCTCTACTAAGTCTTTCTACAATATCGCGGGGGAAAAAATCCACCTTCTCGTAGCACTAGTATACGGTCTCGTTCAAACTCACTAAGCTGCTGATACTGCCTTTTTCGTCTCCTTAAAGGCATTCCTGACTCAAACCTAGCTTACAACGTTCAATCCGGACGATAAATAACACTCACGAAGTTTACATCGCGTATTTAAAGCAAACGTGAGTTGCATGATCATAGTGGCGCTACTAGTGCCACTCTTATTCGTCTAGCGCGAAATTTGAATAGGCGTCATCTTTCATATGTGCAAAAACGCGCCTCCCAAATTTCGTTTATCTAGCACAACTCCTTGGTGTTGAGATTTTATTTTCCGCCAGTGTATGATTTGCTAAATATTTAAACTAGATTCTGGATTTTTTGTTAATGTTACCAACACAGGGCCAATAAAATATCTTTGCAAACCCAAAAGCATACCAAGGAGTTTTAAATTGCTACTGGTAGACATCATATTTAATTGCCTCGAGTAGAAATTTCATGTTGTAATAAGTTTCTTTTAGGTGTACAGAATCGGCAATTGGAATGGATTGTTTAGAATTTCCACAATGGAGGGGGACAGCTTTTAGACTTCTTTGCGAAGAATCTATGAAAATTCTCCATTCTATCTGCTCATGATCTTGTTTCATTTCTATAAAAATGACACAGATCTAGTCTCAGAATACCATGGGACACATCCACTGTGAAAAACATATTCAAAGCCTGCTTCAGTGTTCGGTAATGGTAAATTGCAACATTACCCTCACAAAGATGTCTTTATTTCAACCTTGAGGTAAGAAGTTTTGCTTTGGCTTTTGAAAGAGAAAGATATCTCTAATAAGACAATTTAAGTTCAGTTGATTATAAATTTTTTGGTTCTTTATTGTTTTTCTCAGGTACATAGTTCTCAAGATGAGTGTGTTGTACTTTCTCCGGTATAGAGCTATCGTCATACTCCAATTCTTTTTAAAATGCCGGACAGTTTTCAGGAGGGTTTGGAATTAATAAAGTGTAATTATAAAAAACTGGTCTCATTGTTGAGCTTAGGCTAGGATAAACAATTCTCTGCTTATTTTGTGACGAAAAGGCAGAAACATTGATACATCAAAAATAGCGGGCGCGGAAGCCCAGTGGTTAGCGCGCGGGAATTGCACTCGGTAGGCACGGGTTCGATTCCCTCCGCTGCCAAAACTGCCGCCGTGTTCACGCGGAGAACGATCACGTTAAACATTTGGGTACGTGAGTCTTTTCGAGAGGTTGGTGGTAGGGAAGGAGGGCACGGATCCTGTGGATGCCTCCCCCATTGAGTTCCAGTCTAAATTGAGTGGCTCTCTCCGGCCGTCCAAACAGTTATCTTACACCTTTCTGGTAGGTCGGACAGTCTGGGTCTCAACAACAACAACAGCAAAAATAGCAATCGTCTGCATAATTCGTCGGCTCTCGCTATATCATGAAAACTGCAAATGGCACTGCTTTTTTCTATTTTCTTTTTTTTTATCCAGTCACGTAAGCCCTTTGAACATGATGCACATATAACGTGAGATGCTCAGTTTTTTATCATGATCATCCAAAGGGGCATCCAAAGGATAACAAATATAGTTTCTTTAGATCTACAGTGGTACACGTTGATGAGATTTCGTTGTGGAACACCTTCAAACATAACAGAACTTGTTTGGGTTATTAATTAACTTTCGTGGCATTATGGCATTATATTATCTTACAAATAACAAAGAAATGGCACGGCCTCATTTAAAACATGTATATGTAGACTTTTACTTTTTTTATATTAGCGACAGATATTTAGAAAATTGTTTCAAAATTTTGTACGCCTAACTTTTAAAAGAAATGTCAAATAAATGCCTAAATACAAGCATGAGATTTTTACTTCCTCATACAATGTAATATAATATAGAGAAAGTATTATTTTCATGAAAATTTTCGAATTCAAGATTTTGATGCTAATGAAGACGTTTACCTACTGAAGACGTTTTGACTATTTATGGAGTGATGTTCGTCTGTCTGTAGTCGATTTCTTGTGTATACGATAGCGGCCACAATAATTAATGGATTTTCAAGAAACTTTATATCCTGGTTTTGTTATCAAAAAATGTAGAATTAGGTAGAATTTTTCTTTTTAAATTCGAGCGAAAACTTTGAAATTTATTCGAAATTTTATAATTTTTTAACATAGCAGCACAGGACAAAATATGACATAATCATGCATAAAAGTGTTTATTTATGGCTCCATGATCACGCGACTAAATAATTTCAATCATTGTTGCGAAAAATAACCGGGATACAATTTTTCTTTTGTTCGTGACGTCAACAGCCCCCTCGGGGGATGGGGAGGGGGTATTGTTAAGCATGGTATCAATCGAAAAATATTTTCAAACCCTTTAAAGTGAAGGGTAACATGATATAATTGCAATCATTTGGATCCACACTACTGATTTTTCAAAACGTTTCTTGTAAAATTTAGTAAAAAAAAAAAAAAGCTACTAAAAATGGATGATATCTGGTATGAAAAAATTAAGTTAAGCCACACCTCAGTTTTTTATTCATTTATTTACTTATTTTGCAATTGTATTTTAATTTATTTTATCTTAACAAAGTAAATTAAAGTAGGGTAAAAAGTGAGTAA
This sequence comes from Amaurobius ferox, assembly GCA_951213105.1. Classification (NCBI taxonomy): domain Eukaryota; kingdom Metazoa; phylum Arthropoda; class Arachnida; order Araneae; family Amaurobiidae; genus Amaurobius; species Amaurobius ferox. The sequence goes on from OX578145.1 coordinate 93,142,662, forward strand.
CATTGTTTCTCTCATTACATTTCAGTAAACGTAAGAGTATGATAACCCTCCATTACAAAAACTAGACGTGCTGAGTTATTTATTAAATAATAAGATATTAATTTTTCAATTTGACAGCATCTTAATGACGTCCATGAATTGGATACATTTAAACTTTTGCTTACGGGTGGGACAGCGTCCATCCCAAACGAAGACCCTCTCAAACAGGCAGGTATTTGGCATACCCTATCCCAAACAGTTCGATCCCCCTTTGCAGGCATTGGTGTCCATGGACGCTAATATTAATTCAATAGAGATTTTTAAATTTTAGTTTCAAAATAAAAATGCTAGAAAATTTTTCTTTGGCTACTTGAAATGTAAATATTACTTTCCTTATATACATAATGTATAAAGAAAGTATTGTGATGGGGTCGAAAATTCGAATTCGAGTTTTCGACGGGAGAGCACGTTTCAAGCATCCCTGATCACGAATCAAACTTTTTTGAAGTGATGTCTGTGTGTGTGTGTTTCAGTGAGCCTGTGGAGACGATAACTGACGAACGAATGGACCGATTTGAACAAAATTTGGTACAAAAATCACAATCCGTAAACACTGGAAGCCTATTGTTTTTATACGCAATCGAATGTTCAGAACCCCTAAATTTTCGAATGAAATTTTGAAAAAATCGTCAAAAAATCAAAACCGCTAATAAAGTTAAGCAAATAGACATTTCTTATGTAATTTTTCATTAGAAAACGATTAACATAAATTTTAGAACGCTAACATGACCCGTTCTCGAGATATTGTACATTTTTTAAAAAAAATTATCAAAAAGTCATACAAAATAAAAAAATATATATTTGCTATTGAGAAACATGTTCACTTTTCATATGTAATACCATGCGATAAATTGGGTGACATCATTCTCGTGGATCTAGCTCGTTCCATTCATGAAAAAATATACTTTAAGTAATACTTTTGTATTTGAACGACAATAGTCATTTATTGCTATAAGAATAACTTATTTCTCCGTTCATAACGCTTGGCGAGATTTTGGCGACGAATTTGGCGAAATGTCGCCAACTTGGCGACTTTTTGAAATGTTGCCAAATTAACGAAAATCTCGCCAAATGGTTAAAAACGACGCTAAATCAATGAAAATGACGACTAATTGTCGAAAATTCAATATCTTGGAAAGAATATTAGTATCTACTATAAGAAAAACCTATTTTTTTTACTGTAAAAGTAGTAAATTCATTACATTATATAAGGAAAGTCATGTGTTGCCCATATCAGATTTTTTTGTAGGTATAGCGGAATTAATTTTAGTGGGGGTCTCTCACAACCTGAGGGTAGCCAGTTGCCGACCCCTGTCCTAGAATTATGGAGTTGGTTTCACTTGTTTTGTTATTAAAACGTATGAACGAAGTAAATATTTTGTAGGTAGGTATATTTCTAGTGGGGGTTGCCGACCCCTTCCCTAGAACAATGGAGTTGATTTTAAATGTTTTGCTATCGAAACGTATGAAATAGGATTTTAATCGACTGTTTATGCCAAAACTAACGAAGTATTTTAATTTCAGACTACAAACCTCATCCGGTGCCATTCACATTTCATCGCAGTTGTGCTTGGCGAAAATAAACTATTTGCATTATAATTTAACCACCAACACTGGAATCTTTTCCTAAGCAACTACAATGCGAGAAACCTTCGCATGGGGGGGATGTACAGCGCATAATCAGAAGAGCAGAAGAAAGAGAGAGGATAAATACCTCACTAATGATGGCCCATTAGATTCACTTTTCGTAGCTGGGGGAGCCATCTTACACTTTCTTGAGCAAACACACAAGAATTGGGTTTTTGTTTAACTTTTTCCAGCGATGTAAAATGGCCTGGAGTGAGACTCGCGAAGAATATGCTTGTTATCAAGAATGACGATTGAAAGGTTTTTTTTTTTCTGTTTTAGCTTCTATGGCATATTTTCGCTAAACACACAATGACGTACGATTACGAAGAGGAATTTATTATTATTTTTTTAGAAGTTTTAACTAAATTTTTATAGGACTAAGTACAGCCGTGGGGTTCATATTTGGAATTTTATCTTATTTTTACTTTTTATTTATTTATTTACTTTTTGTGAAGGCGAGAGTCTTGAACTTGATTACAATGGTTGGCATCAATTTCGTTTTCTGAAATAATTTAGGTAGATTTTTACTGGGATTTTAACTTCGCAAACTCTAATGTGTAAAATATATGAAATGTGAGCTACCATTTGATTTTTTTTCATACAGTCATATTCCTTCCATTTCTTCCAGTATTGAAATAAGTACCAGAATGAAAAACATAATGCATCTTTTTCAGATTTAGTATCAAAGTTATCATTTTTACTTATTTCTTATTTTTACTTTCCCTGCAATACATGGTAATGTATAGGGAAAGTATTGGAATCATGTCGAAAATCGCAACTCAAGTTTTCGAAGGATCTATACGTTTCGAGACCTCTAGAATACAAAAAAACTATTTTTAGCGTGACGTCTGTGCGTGTGTCTGTCTGTCTGTCTGTACAATGTATGTATCCACTCTAACTCAAAAGCTAATGGCCTGAATTCCGTAAAATTTGGTTTGTAAGTCACTTGGGTGTGACCCTAGTGCTGATTAGTTTTTGGTACGATTCGGGATAAAAGAACCCGCCTTTTTTTGCGAAATGGCCAGCAAAAATTGCCTGTATCACTCTAGCTGAAAAACTAATGTACCGAATTTCACAAAGTTCAGTAGATAAGTCGCTTGTGAGTTAGTTACCCTGGTGCTGATTAGATTTTGGTATGATTCGGAAAAAAATAACCTGCCCTTTTTTGCAAAATGGCCCTCAAAAATTGTCAAAATCTAAAATAAGAAACTACGTATGCTCAAATATATCAATTAAATACTTGTTTTATACGTAATTTTTAACGGCGAATAGAATAAGACCAACCCCATTACACTAGGAGTAGCCATTCTCGAGATAGTTTAGTTTTTTCGGATTTTTTCTACGCCACCTTTGAAAATAAGTTCAATTACCAAATAAGAACGAAAATTGATTCAAAAGTGAATTAAATTTAATTAAAATAAAGAGAACGTGGATATAAGTCTGCAGGGAAAGTCATGTGCTGCCCACATTAGATTTTTTACTTTTTGTATGTACATAGAATATAACATAGGCAGTAGCGGCCCCAAGCGAGATTTATTAAAAGGCCCCATACGAATAATAAATGCAGTAAAACGTCGCTAATCCAAACATTGGTAATCTGAAAAATATGATGTGGGCAGCACATGACTTTTCTGCAGACTTATATCCACGTTATGTTTATTTTAATTAAATTTAATTCACTTTTAATTCAATTTTCGTTCTCATTCGGTAAATGGACTTATTTTCAAAGGTGGCGTAGAGAAAATACGATAAAACCAAAATATCTCGAGAACGACTAGTTCTAGTGTAATGGGGTTGGTCTTATTTTTTGTTCGTTAAAAATTACGTATAAAACAAGCATTTAATGGATATATTTGTGCATGCGTAGTTTTTTATTTTAGATTTTGACGATTTTTAAGGGCCATTGTGCAAAAAGAGGCAGGTTATTTTTTTCCGAATCGTACCAAAATCTAATCAGCACCAAGGTGGCCCACAAGCGACTTATCTACCGAATTTTGTGAAATTCGGTCCATTAGTTTTTCAGCTAGAGTGGATACAGTCTTTTGCGGGTCATTTCGCAAAAAAAGGTCGGTTCTTTTATCCCGAATCGTACCCAAAACTAATCAGCACCAGATTCGCCCACAAGTTACTTACCTACCAAATTTTATGAAATTCGGTCAATTACTTTTTTAGTTAGAATGGATATAAAATCTGCACAGACAGATAGACACACAGACGTCACGCTAAAAATAGTTTTTTCGTATTCTAGAGGTCTCGAAACGTGTAGATCCGTCGAAAACTCGAGTTGCGATTTTCGACATGATTCCAATACTTTCCCTATACATTACCATGTATTGCAGGAAAAGTAAAAATATATTATTCGATGATTTATTTATGTAAACGTTGGATTGGGAAGAACAAAATCTGAAAAATGATATTCAAGAAAGGTTTGATAAAAAAAAAATGTGCAAAATTTGCGGCCTTCTGCAAACATTATGCTTGGGCTGTTTGGCCCTTAATTGAGACGTACGTCCCTGTGTATAGGGAGAGTACTGTGACAGAGTCAAAAATTCAAAAGCGAGTTTAAGAGAGTTTGCGAGATGTACGTTTCAAGCATCCCTGAATAAAAATTAATCATTTTTGAGGTGATGTCTGTCTGTGTGTGTGGAGATGATATCTCACGAGCAAATGGAGCGTTTAGAACGAAATTTGGTACAAAACTTATAATGAGTGAATACTGGAAGCCTATTGATTTTAAACGCAATCGAATGTTCGGAAGATTACCAAATTTTTGAATGAAATTTTGAAAAAAATCATCAAAAATTTGGAATCTTCAATAATGTTACGTAAGTAATCATTTCTTATGTAACTGCTTTATTAGAAAACGATTGACACAAATTTTAGAAAGTCAGCATGGACCGGTCTCTAAATATTGCACTTTTCCAAATAATTTTATAAAAAATAGTCAAATTAAGAAAAGTATTAACTATTGTGTAATGTGTTGTCTTTTCATACGTAATATTATACGAAAATTTTGTTAACACCATTCTCGTGGATCTAGTTCGTTCCATTCACGAGAGAGGTTACTTTGTGTAATAGTTTTGTACTTTGACGCCTAACAATTGGCTAACAGTCATTTACATATAAGAAATGATTTTCTTTCCGTTTGTCTCTAACGCTTGGGGATACATTTTGGCGAACTTGGCGACTGATTTAACGAAATATTGCCAGCTTGGTAATCTTTCTCCTCAGATCGAAGAAAATATCGTTAAAATTGAAAAATGACGCTAACTTAATCAAATGACGCCAAATTGATGAAATAATTATTAAAATATTTTAATATATGGATTATATTGATTATTCTGGATGCCATCAATATTGATAATTACCAATTTGGAATTTTACCGGTGGACGGATAGTCTGGAATACTTTGCATAACTTCATGCCCACTCTCATATGACGGATCTTTTTCCTCAACAATGACGGCCCATTACAATCCCCTTCGTTGGAGAAGCTGTCTTTGTACTTTCTTGAGCAAACACACACTGGAACTGAAGTTTTGCTTTATTTTTTAGGCGCCGGTAGTAAATAGCAGAGACGGTGAATGACGAAGAACATGCTTGTTATGAAGAACGATAGAATTTTATGTACTTTTTCTTGAGAACACACAAAAAGCATGGAGGTTCATTTACAGAGTGCGAATGACTTTCACAATAATTTGCACAAGTTTTAAGCAGACTTTTAAGAGACGTCACGCAAGTAATAACTAATAAGTTTCAAGCAGATATTTATCGGGCGTTTACGCTAGAAATAAATTTGAAGCAGATTGTTTATGAGACGTTTACACAAGAAATAAGTTTTAGCAGATTTTTTAGAGCCACTGCGCAAGTAATACTTAATAAGTTTTAAGCAGATTTTTATCAGACGTTTACGCAAGAAATAAATTTTAAGCAGATTCTTTATGAGATGTTTATTTGAAAAATTGAATAATTAAATAATTGAATAATTATTTTAACAGATTTTTATGAGATGTTTAAGAAATAAGTATATTAGCAGATTTTTATGAGCCGTTTACGAAGAAATAAGTCTTGGCAGATTTTAAAGTGATGCTACGCAAGTAATAATTAATAAGTTTTACGCAGATTTTTATCAGGCGTTTACGCAAGAAATAAATTTTAAGCAGATTTTTTATGAGACGTTTATTTGAGAAATTAGTTTTAACAGATTTTTATGAGACGTTTAAGAAATAAGTTTTAGCAGATTTTTATGAGCCGTTTTACGCAAATTACTTGGTTTCACATTTGGAATTTTATAAGAACCTAGCCATTTCCACCCGTGCTTTGCTCGTTCGAAATAGCTAGTTTTCATTAAATCCGACACCTACACGTTTAATAAAAGTTGCTGATAATTTATTTGAATATCAAAAATCCTGTCAGATTTAAACGTAAAATAGCGCGCATTTTATAATTCGGTTAACATATTAAATGGAAAAATGTATTGAACCTTATTTCGGCGCAAAAGATGATCTAACTGTTTATTTTTTCCGATTGGCAGCGAAATGATACAAAATTGCGTTTTTATTAACACTTTACAACAAAGTTGAAAAGTGTTTATTTATGACTTTGTTCATTCATTCTGTCCGTCTGTCTGTTCGTTAGCACGATAACTGCAGTAAAAATGAGTTTATCAAAATGAAATTTTAGTATGTTGTTCAGACGGTCTGTGGGACCTATGGGAATATAAATGAAGAATATCACCCAATTAGTTTTGGATTGAACTCGGGTTGGAAAAATGAAATACATTGAACCCTATGGGACCTAATTTTTCAAACATTTTAAAATTCACAAATAGCATTTAAAATTCACAAATAGCATCGAAAGTTTTAGGAAATATTCAAATTATCAAAAAAATTTCAGCAAAATATATTCAGTAGTGTTTAAAATAAAAATTAAAATAATAATTACATCCTTTATATGAATAGATCACGTGACCATTATATGAAGCGATCACGTGACCCACTTCAAAATAAAATATGGCATCCATCTTGTGTCAAAATCGTGATTTTTAAAGTTATTAACACTTTACAACAAAGTTGAAAAGTGTTTATGACTTTGTTCATTCTGTCTGTCTGTCTGTCTGTCTGTCTGTCTGTCTGTCTGTCTGTCTGTCCGTTAGCACGATAACTGCCGTAAAAATGAGTTTATCAAAATGAAATTTTAGTATGTTATTCAGACGGTCTGTAGGACCTATGGGAATATAAATAAATAATATCACCCAATTAGTTTTTTATTGAACCCGGGTTGAAAAAATGAAATACATTGAACCCTATGGGACCTAATTTTTCAAACATTTTTTAAGTAAATTTAAAATTCACGAATTGCTTCGAAATTTTTAGAAAATATTCACATTATCCCATAGAATATATAAAAAAAAATTTAGTAAAATATGTTAAGTAGTTTTTTAATTAAAAAAATTATTTAATATAGGGAAAAAAACAAATTCAATTAAATTCTGACTTTGGGATAGCTTCCAGAAAGAAAAGAGAGAGATATTATATAATAAATATCTCTCCATTTGTTTAAACGTTTTGCATATGGGAGTGGCTTCATATTTTAAAATAAATTTGGTAGATAACAATTTTTCATTTTTTTTAAATTTTATATAACTCTTCTTGATAAATTTAATTGATGGCATTTTAAATGCACTTTCCTACGTCCTAGAGAGTTAAAATTTGGTACACAGCTTAAATTTGTTGAACATTTTATTCGACAAAAATTTGATGGATCTTTAAATATAGATCATACATTTTTTTCGAAATGGCCTGAAAATAATCCCCGTTCACTTCTATAAATCATTGGTGTAATATTGTTAAAAATTCTGATGTGGACAGCACATGTCTTTCTCTGCAGACTCATATTCGTTCTCTTTATTTATTCAATGATAATTTGAGTTTATCTGCACAACATAAGTATTTTAAATGACATTGAATTTACACGTTAAACTTAAATTTGGTTCTCATTTGATAGCTGGACTTATTGTCAAAGGTGGCGTAGCGAAAACGCGAAAAAACTAGAATATCTCAAGAATGGCTAGTCCGAGAGTAATGGGGTTAGTCTTATTCTTTTTGTTGTCAAAAATCACATATAAAATAGGAATTTAATTGATATAATTGAGCACACGTAGTCTTTTATTTTTATATATAACGATTTTTGCTGGCCATTTCGCAAAAATAGCCCGTTCCTTTTTCCCGAATCGTAGTAGAATAACCTACAAAGGATTTATATACAAAATTTTGTTAAATTTGGTATATAAATCACTTGTAGGTTATTGAAATATTATACTCCAAATTTTGTTAAATTTCGTTCATTAGTTTTTAGCTAGAGTGGATAAAGGCAATTTCTGCGGCCATTTCGCAAAGAAGGCAGATTCTTTTATTGCGAATCGTACTATAATCTAATGAACATCAGGATTTCCCACAAAAAACGTACCTACCAAATTGTATGAAATTCGGTCCATTAGTTTTTCAATTAGAGTGGATGTAATATCCACACAGACACACAGAAACATACACAGATACACCCTTACACACACAGACGTCTTCCTAAAAGTAGTTTTTTCGTGTTCTAGAAATCCCAAAACGTGTAGATCCTTTGAAAATTCGAGTTCCGATCTTCGGCACGATTCCAATACTTTGAGTACATACACATACACATATATATTATCTGTGTATTATCTGTGTATCTAAATTCCGTGCCTATGCAATTACAATAGTTGTGATTTTAAATGATCCCTAAACTTTTATTATTTCTTCAAGGAAGCCTAATTTTAACATATGCAGAATGCAAATATCTCAAGCGATTGTAAGATGAATTACATAAGAATTGCTGAATTTTTTTCACACAAAATTATTTAGCTCTGGAGTCTGAAATACAAGTTATATGAATGAAATATTCATTGATTTTGCATAAAGAATCAGATGATTTATATTTCGATACAGTTTTAAATATTTAAGTATAATAAATTACTGTAGTACTGTGATAATGTAAAAGATATTACCACTGAATGAATCACATTTTAGAAATTTTTAAATGAAATTACATTTCAGTTGGAAAGTGTTTCATAATCAATGCTTATGCATGATTGATCTTTCTTGTTTTTAATTCATATTGAGTGTTGTATCCGTCCGAAAACCGCTTTATTTTTGCTTAAATGCTGTGCATCTACATACTGAAACAATGCAATTACAATATATTTGAGTTAAATGATCATCCAACTTTGATTATTTCTACAACGAAGCCTAATTTTCACTTATGGAGAATATAAACACCAAAAAATATAGAATGAGTTGTATAAGAATTTCTGCATTTCTTTAACTCAAAATTATTTACCTCATGGACTCTGCAATATAGCTGATATGAATGAAATATTCATTGATATTACAGAGAGAAGGACGATTTTTCGATGAAGTTTTAAACATAGAGTTTAATTACTTGTACCTCCATGGTATTGTGATGAATTAAATGAATGGAAAAATGTTACGAATGAAATGCTGCTTTTATAGAGAGAGCCAGGCGTGTTATATTTCGATGGCGTCATTTGAATAAATTTCAGTTGTTTTTGATGAAGTTTTAAAATATAATAAATTATTGTACTATTATGATAATGTTAAAAACATTACCGAGGAGCCAGGCAATTTATATTTAATTGACGTCATTTGAATGAAGTTCAATTTTTTCGATGAACTTTTAAGTTTTGAAATATAATAAATTAATGTAGTATTGTGATAATTTTTAAAATATTACCGGGAAATATATTGATTGCATTTTAGAGATGTTTAAATGAAATTGCATGGAAGTTGGAAAGTGTTTCATAATCAATGCTTTATGCATGATTGATCTTTCTTGTTATTTCTGGCTCGTGAATATCTTGAATATCATTTCAACGGGACAAAATTATTTAAATGAATGATAATTAACGATTTTTAACGTGTGAATTGTGAAACTTTACGTGTAATATTGTAAAAAATGATATTTGATAATTGAAAAAAAATTACAACACATTATATTTATAAAGTTATTTCTTCTAACTAGTTTTATTCGTTGGCGGCGAAACAATATCAAATCGTATTTTTTATCGTATTCCTTTTTATCGAAGCCCATTATTCGAATTTTCGTAATGTTCGATTTTTGCGCTAATCTAGAAACCGAAAAGAATCGAAAAAGACCCAAACCAAGATTCTAGCTAGGGTGGAAGAGATAAATAATTTCGACATTTTAAACACTTTACAACATAGTTGAAAAGTGTTTATGACTTTGGTCAGTCAGTCTGTCTGTCTGTTTGTACATATGAAAGACACTGTAGATATGTGCAAGATATTTGTGCAGACGATTTTTCCCCCAAACTTTTATATGAAGAAAATTTTGTTTAGAAACTGAATTAAATTATTCTCATTAGGTGTAAACCATGGAGTTAGAAAGGAGATCAAACTCCCATGGAACAAACGCTTGAATATGCCGTATTGCTTTAAGAATTATATCTTAGTGTCGGTAGTGTTAGTAAAATACCTGCTATTGTTTGTTGACACAACAGAAAGGCGTAGTATTTAGTATGTGCATTTTTGATTATTTTTTAATTAAGGATTCCCTAATTATGAGTATAAATAACCAGTATTTTTAACACTTTACAACATAGTTGAAAAGTGTTTATGACTTTCTTCATTCTGTCTGCCTGTCTGTCTGTCCGTTAGCACGATAACTGCCGTAAAAATGAATTTATCAAAATGAAATTTTAGTATGTTGTTCAGAAGGTCTGTGGGACCTATGGGTATATAAATTAATAATATCACCCAATTAGTTTTGGATTGAACCCGGGTTGAAAAAATGAAATACATTGAACCCTATGGGACTTAATTTTTCAAACATTTTTTAAGCGAATTTAAAATTCACAAATTGATTCGAAAGTTTTAGGAAATATTCAAATTGACCCATAAAATATATATAAAAAAAATGTCAGCAAAATATATTCAGTGTTTTTTTAAATAAAAATTAAAATAATAATTACATCCTTTATATGAAAAGATCACGTGACCATTATATAAAGAGATCACGTGACCATTATATAAAGAGATCACGTGACCCACTACAAAATAAAATATGGCATCCATCTTGTGTCAAAATCGTGATTTTTGAAGTTCTTTTTTATTCATATTTAGTGTTGTATTCGTCCTAAAACAGTTTCATTTTTGCTTAAATTCTGCGCATCTACATACAGAAACAACGCAATTGCAATATATTTTAGTTTAAATGATCATCAAATTTTGATTATTTTTACAACAAAGCCTAATTTTCACTTATGGATAATCTAAACACCAAAAGATGTAGAATGAGTTGTATAAGAATTGCTGCATTTCTTTAACGCAAAATGATTTAGCTCATAGAGTCTGCAATATAGCTGATATAAATGAAACATTCATTGATTTTACACAGAGAAAAAGACGATTTTTTCAATGAAGTTTTAAGCATAGAGTTAAATTACTTGTACCGCCATGGTTTTAAGTTTTTAAATAAAATAAATGATTATAGTATTGTGATGATTGAAAGGAATAGAAAAAATTTTATTGATGAGATGCTGCTTTTATAGAGAGAGCCAGGCGTGTTATATTTTGATGACGTCATTTGAATAAAGTTCATTTGTTTTCGATGAAGTTTTAAATATAATAAATTATTGTAGTATTACGATAATTTAAAAAATATTACCGAGGAATGTATCGCATTTTAGAGATGTTTAAATCAGGCAATTTATATTTCAATGCCGTCATTTGAATGAAGTTCATTTTTTTCGATGAAGTTTTAAGTTTTCATATATAAATACATTAATGTATTATTGTGATAATTTTAAAAATATTACTGAAGAATGTATCGCATTTTAGAGATATTTAAATAAAATAGCATTGAAGTTGGAAAGTGTTTCATAATCAATGCGTTATGCATGATTGATCTCTCTTGTTCATAGTTGTAGAAGAGAGTACAGAATACTATAGGGTGATAAAAATAAATTGAAAGGTAAAATAATTTTGAAGACATAGGAATATTCTCTGCTGTTTCAGCTCTACTTTGCATTGCTCTAATAATTTATTTTTTATAAAATTGACAATTTAAATAAACATTTTAGGCTTTCCTCCATAGAAATGCATACAGTTCAGGACTACTTATCTTATACCAGCGCCACCGTCTCAAACGGCATTGGCGTTTTCTTAATATGAAGTTTTAACTCTTTACTTTTACCTCCACGGGTAAAACAATCAAATGAGTTTATGCGGCAGACGATTTTTATTCAATTTACCCGATTTAAATATAAAGAAATTGATATAAAAATAAATTTTATAAATGAAAGGTATTATATAAGTTACGGCCAGGGAATATAAATGCACGGTAATTGCTGATATTTTCAATTTTTTTGGTCATCTGTTGTGTTTTGGCAAAATGTTTTTTAAATTCATATATTTCTAAATGTGTTTGTTGCAATGGGATAAAGACGGGCTGAGAATATCTTTTATTAGCATTTGAAAATTTCCATTTTGAAGTATGTGTATTAATCTTTAAATTTTTGCAATTTGGTTTAAAAATTGAACCTGGGAGTTTAATTTTTCAATTAAGCAATTTTTTCGGTCATTTCGAGGAGGGATTAAAAAGAGCCAGGTTCTTTCTTTCTCAATTGAATTTTCATTTTGAATTTACCTACCAAATTTTATTAAAGAGGATACATATGTACTTTTATGCGGGCCATCTCACAAAAATGGGAGGTTCTTTTCTGAATTGTACCAAAATCTAATCAGCACCAGGGTAGCTCCCCAGCGACTTATCTACCGAATTTTGTAAAATTTGGTTAATTAGTTTCTCTCAGTGGATACATACATTGCACAGATAGACACACAGACGTTACGCTAAAATTAGTTTTTAAGGGTTCTACAGTGCTCGAAAAGTGTAGATACGTCGAAAACTCGAGTTGCGATTTTCGACACGATTCCAATACTTTCCCTATACATTACCATGTATTGTAGGGAAAGTAACAAATTCGAAATCTTAAATGGGACGAATTTAAGACTGTAAACTTGTAGAATCTACAAATGTTAATAAATATTTAACATTGAGAAAAATAAATGATATCTGAAAGCGTTTAAAAAGAAATGGCTAAACAAACATTTAAGGATTTTTTTTTTCTCTTCAAAATTTCTTCAAATAACTTTCAGCGGAGTAATATTGAGAACGTTTGGAGTGTTTGAATAGCTAAAACACCGATCCAAACGTCCTTGAAATAAAACGTCTTTTATAGTATTAGTTTTTCTTGCTAGACATTCCTTAACAAATTGCGAGTAGAAGAGAATTCTTTTTTCTTTCTTTTTTTCAAAGAAAGCGTTTGTGTTATGCGTTAATATAGGTAAGATATAGCAATGTAAAGAGTTTTAAGTTTTGAAATTCTCAGTAAAATGCAGCATAAAATCAGAATTTTAGGCTATCTAAACAACTGATGAAATGAAATGCGATATATTAACAGAATTCTGTGTTTTTCATAGTTTAAAAGGAGGAAGATGAGGATGGGCATGAGAATACTGCCGATTAATTATCAAAAATATTTTTCCTGAAAAATGAGATATGAAAAATGAAATTAATTTTACTTTCCTTACATTACATAGTAAAACTTAAAGGGAAAGTATTGTGACGGTGTCAAAAATTAGACGGGAGAACACGTTTGAAGCATCCCTGAACTCGAATCAAACGCTTTTGAATTTTGAGGTGATACACACACACACATACATTATCTATCTATCTATATATCTATATATATATATATATATATATATATATATATATATATATATATATATATATATATATATATATATGTATATATATATATATGTATATACATATATATATATATATGTATATATCTATATATAAATATATATATATATGTATATATGTATATATATATATATATATAAATCATATATATATATATATATATATATATATATATATATGTATATATATATATATATATATATGTGTGTGTGTTTATTTTTGTTCTCTGCCCTTGTTTATAAAGCTCTAATACTTTTAGAGATAGTGGTACAAAAACGATCGGGTCACGACATCGGATTTTAAATTGCATTTATTGTAGAGAGGCTAAAAAGTGTTAGGTGACGTTAGTTTGGAGACTCAAATAATTATTGGGTGCCGTTTGTTTAAAGGATCATGTAACGATTGGGTGACGCGCAAAGTAAGGAAACAGTCAGAAGGATACTATCCATTCAAATTTCATGAATTTATGTATAGCTCTTCCTCTATGATGATGACATAAACAGACAAACATATTTTCAATTTTATTTATCTAGATTTAAGCAATTTATTTCCACGATTGCATCTAAAGCATCTCTACAGGATATTGGACTCCCGACCGCTGCTTCAGCTCTTGTTGAATTAAAACTACATGCATCTTTTACATCAAATGGTAGACACATAAAATGTCTGGTCTAAATGATAATCACGATAAATGAAACTGATGCCTGTAAAATAACAACTTTTCTAGTACTTCCTTGAAAAAAGGAGGCAGCAGCCTTTGTGGTGTATGCGCAGTGAGCTTTCCATATAAGAAACTTGTGGTATAAAGAACTTTAGAATGTAATGAAAATGTTTCAAAAAGGAGGAATATATTTTGTTAATTTTTCGAGATTGTAATAAATGTTATCTATGCACATAAAAAACGTTGAACAATAGTAAACCATGTAAAATAACATTACCCCAATTAAAAATATGTTGTTGTTGTTGTTGAGACCCAGACCGTCCGACCTACCAGAAGAAAAAGTATGTTTAATTTATATAAAATTCACTTGTGTACTTTGACAAATTTACTGGAAAGTATATTTGGTTAATATTGAATAAATTGCATATAAAATGCATATATAAAAATATCTTTCGTTAATAAATGCATTTCACCCACAGCTGCATTTCACCTAAGTTTTATTATAAAGAAAATATTAATTAGAGTATGGCGCAACATAACTTTCTCGTACTGAAATTAATTTTTTTTTCAAATTTTACAAGAAAAATTTGAAAAATCGGTATCTTGGGTCCAAATTATTACAACTATAACTCCTCACTTTAAAGGGCTTGAAAAAATATTTTGATTGATACTATACTTGACAATGTACCCTCTAAAGGGTGGTAACTTGCCCCCCAAAGGGGGTTAATGACGTCACAAACAAAAAAAAATTATTGCGGTTATTTTTCACGACAATGATTGAAACTATTAAGTCTCGTGATCATTAAGCCATGAATAAACCCTTTCATGCATGATTATGTCAAATTTTGTCCTAAGCTGCCATGTTAAAATTTTGAATAAATTTCAAGATTTTTTCAAGATTTTTGAATAAATTCAAGTTTTTGCTGGAATTTAAAAAAAATATATACCCAGTTCTAGTTTTTTACTTTCCTTATATACATAATGTATAAGGAAAGTATTGTGACGGGGTCGAAAATTCGAATTCGAGTTTTCGACGGGAGAGCACGTTTCAAGCATCCCTGATCACGAATCAAACATTTTTGAAATGATGTCTGTGTGTGTGAAAGTATGTGTGTGTGTGTGTGTGTGTGTGTGTGAAAGTGTGTGTGTGTGTGTGAAAGTGTGTGTGTGTGTGTGAAAGTGTGTGTGTGTGTGTGTGTGTGTGAAAGTGTGTGTGTGTGTGTGTGTGAAAGTGTGTGTGTGTGAAAGTGTGTGTGTGTGTGTGTGTGAAAGTATGTGTGTGTGTGTGTGTGTGTGAAAGTGTGTGTGTGTGTGTGTGTGAAAGTGTGTGTGTGTGTGTGTGTGTGTGAAAGTGTGTGTGTGTGTGTGTGAAAGTGTGTGTGTGTGTGTGTGAAAGTGTGTGTGTGTGTGTGTGTGTGAAAGTGTGTGTGTGTGTGTGTGAAAGTGTGTGTGTGTGTGTGAAAGTGTGTGTGTGTGTGTGTGTGTGTGTGAAAGTATGTGTGTGTGTGTGTGTGTGTGTGAAAATGTGTGTGTGTGTGTGTGTGTGTGTGTGAAAGTGTGTGTGTGTGTGTGTGTGAAAGTGTGTGTGTGTGTGTGTGTGTGTGTGTGTGAAAGTGTGTGTGTGTGTGAAAGTGTGTGTGTGTGTGAAAGTATGTGTGTGTGTGTGTGTGTGTCAATGAGCCTGTGAAGACGATAACTGACGAACGAATGGACCGATTCGAAAGAAATTTGGTACAAAAATCACAATCCGTAAACACTGGAAGCCTATTGTTTTTATACGCAATCGAATGTTCAGAACCTCCCTAAATTTTCGAGTGAAATTTTGAAAAAATCGTCAAAAAATCAAAACCGCTAATAAAGTTACGCATATAGACATTTCTTATGTAATTTTTCATTAGAAAACGATTGACATAAATTTTAGAACGCTAATATGAACCGTTTTCGAGATATTGCACATTTTCCAAAAAAATTATCAAAAAGTCATATAAAAAATTCCTATTGAGAAACATGTTCACTTTTCATATGTAATATTATGCGATAAATTGGATGACATCATTCTCGTGGATCTAGCTCGTTCCATTCATGAAAAAAGATACTTTGAGTAATACTTTTGTATTTGAACGCCAATAGTTATTTATCTGCTGTAAGAATAATTTATTTCTTCGTCCATAACGCTTGGCGAGATTTTGGCGACGAATTTAGCGGAACGTCGCCAACTTGGCGACTTTTGAAATGTTGCCAAATTAACGAAAATCTCGCCAAATAGATAAAATTGACACTAAATCAATGAAAATGACGACTAATTGTCGAAAATTCAATATCTTGGAAAGAATATAAGTATCTACTATAAGAAAAACCTATTTTTTTACTGTAAAAGTAGTAAATTCATTACATTATATAAGGAAAGTCATGTGTTGCCCACATCAGATTTTTTAATAACACATCCGGATATAAAGTTTCGTGAAAATCCATTGTCTGCTATCCTGTTCACAAGGAATCGACCACAGACATTAGACAAACATCACTCCATGGTTAAAACGTGTCGAGGACGTTTTAAAAGATATATTGTCATCAAATTTTCGAAATTGAAAATTTTCGTAAAAACAATACTTTCTCAATACTACGTACATGAGAGAGTAAAAATATGCATTTAACGTTACCAAATATTGGCTTTGACTTGTGAAAACAATCAAAGTAATTTTTTCCGATAAAAAAATGTTTCTATAGTATTGGTGTTATTTCGTCAGTTTTCTCTAAAATTAGAATTATTGTGAAGTGTATACTATGTTTCTAGAGTATTTTTCAAACTTTAAATGCTAATTTGGTGGGTTTTGATCCAAAAAATGTATGACATTGCTCTTTTTAACAACTCTGACACAATTGCTGTACTGAGAAATTATTCTATAAAATTAAATATTTGAAATTATTCCCGAAATCCCGGGACTTCGGCTGTTCTATAATCCCGAAATTTTTTAGCCAGGATGACCATACCTAAATGGCAGACAATTGGCGATTAAGAGATTTTATAAAAACTGAAACCTAGCAGACATATAGCTATTTATTAAATATTACGTTAAATATACAATTATTTATATATTACGGTCTTATTTTTTATGCATAGAATATGTATGGTAGTGCATGTATGGAAAACTGCATAGTGCATATATGGTAAACTTTTTACAATTAGACCAATCATTGAACATCAAATATTTAAATCATTAAAAGTGTAAACAAAAGTATTTCAGAAATATAAAACATTTCGAAACTTAACAAAGCTTTAAAAGTGAATATTTAAAGTATTGAAAAGTAAACAGAGATATTTTGAAATGTAAATTATTTAAAATTGTGCAAAATATTAAAAAAAATTAAATTATTTAAAATTGTGCAAAATATTAAAAAAAAAATAAATTATATCAATGTAAACGGAATATAATATAAATGTCAAATTAAATATAAAAAATATATACGTTTTAGCTACAGAAAATACAAATTATAAGATCTAACGTTTGCTGGGCAATGCTTTGTATAATATGAATTATAAATCAATACCATTTGGAAGATTCAACTAAACACCAAACGGGCATTTATTTGAGCGTAGCTAATCAAGGGCAGAGCCCTTTAGTAAATTTAAGCAAAATTGATAATAAAATCCCGAAATTAGCATTTTGATAGTGATTGTATAATGATGACATGTCGTGCTAAACATCAAATGTCAAAAATGCAAAATGAAATTTAAAAAATGGAGATTGTAAAATCTGGAAAAATTACCTAGGATATTCATAAATTTCCATAGGGTCACTTACCTAGAAAAGAAAAATTCTATTATGCTATTATATTTTCATTATTTAAACTAAACAATAAGAAGAAAGTTATTGCAGTCATGAATGTAAACATATATCATTGTTTAGTTACAAATCAATATTTAAATTTAAAGCAATAGAAAGAAAAATTCTTCAGATTAGTTAAGCTAAAGATCATGTGAAAACAACTAAACAATACAATCAAATACCTTTAATGGAAAAATAATGACGGGGGCAGAAACGTATCCATTACATTTATATCGAAGCTTATTTTCTATAGGTTCAATTAAACGGTTTTCAGTTATCTCGCTGCACGACATCACATGATATTCTTCCCTATCGATAAAATTAAATTTTCTTCACTGAAAGATCCTGTTGAAAAGTTCAATAATTGAGTCATTTATTATCCTATCTTTTTAAATTTTCCGATAGGGGCGCTGCAATCTATTTTTTTCGATCGGGAATAGTCACTTTACTATAGGTAGACCTAACGTGTACATTTATAGACTTTTCCTTACAAAGCTATTGGCGGTGCTTAAAGACTTTCATTGGAGTCCTATATAAAGACAGGTATTTGGTATACCCTATCCCAAACAGTTCGACCCCCTTTGCAGGCATTGGAGTCCATGGAAATCGTCGACAGAAACACCTGCTGCAGCAGGTGCAGTGTTTCTGCCGGCGATTTCCATGGACGCCAATACCTGCAAAAGGGGAGCAAACTGTTTGGGATAGGGTATGTCAAATATCTGTCTTTTTGGGAGGTTCTTCGTTTGGGATGGACGCCCTCCCGCCCGTAAACAAAAGGTTAAATGTGTAAAATAATGTTATATATTAAAAAAAAGAACTTTTTTTAGTCAATTTTTGCTCATTTCAACGTCCACCGTCCCCTTAAACAACTAAAACACTTATTTATTGCTGTAATACTCGAAACAAGTCGGTCTTTTTACTCGAGATAAATTAATTCACACGGCAAGGGTCATTAATTTGAAACATCCTTGCCGTTCGTCAACACGTGGTTAAGAACATTCCTGGATGCACAAGAGACTTGCCTTCCGCAGTGAACAAACAGCCCCCGGGCAAGGCCGGTATTCAAAGGAATCTCATAAAACAAGAGACTTCTAATGCAATCGGTTTTTGATTAAAGATATAACTTTCGAAAGGAAAGTGGTAAATGAAGAAAACAAAGTACGAGTACTGCCAGTGCGAAAGGGCGGAGATTTACAGGGTTAAATTTGGTTTTCCAAACTGAAATGTGTGAAAATTATAAAACATAAAATGACTAAAAATTAATTCGAAATTTAAAAGAATAATGCCGAGGTGCACCTTTTCGGGCCCTGGAGTACCTGTGTATCAAATTTCATGGTCGAACAATGCTTAAATTTTCCACTGCACAGATACAGACAGACAGGTGCACAGAAATCATTTATTAAGTAAGGTTGAGTAAAATTAGTTATCTTATTGGGTGGTTCAATGCTAAGATTTAAGCTTAAAATATTAACATTATTACTAATTAATAATTATTTAAGCAATAATTCCAGATTATTTGTATTAAAATCTAAATAAATCTGTTGTAACAAAACAAATCAAATCAACATCTGTATAAATTTAGGAATCAGTAGATGTAAAAGCATATATATATATATATATATATATATATGTGTGTGTGTGTGTGTGTATATGTATGTTTAATGCTTTATCATTAGTCACTTGGTATTAATTATTAATCCATTTTTCTAATATATATATATATATATATATATTAGAAAAATGGATTAATAATTAATACCAAGTGACTAATGATAAAACATTAAATTCACCAAACAGTAAAAACACGGCCACCAAACCGAAAAAAAGAAATGGACAGTACTAGGCTTAAGTTGGAGGTTAATTTAGTAATAATTAATGACGAAACATTAAAAAAATGTTTATAATGATAAAGATACTATATATATATATATATATATATATATATATATATATATATATATATATATATTTATATATATATATATAAAATATTAAAATAGTAAATCCAGTGGTAGAATGGAAGAAGTAACTCATAATACACTATCTTAAAAAAAAATTTAAGCCTACAGAATACAATGAAATAAAATGAAATTAAACAATAAAGAGGAAATTATAATACATATTATAGTTCAGAAAGCTAAAGATAACCAACAAATGTCAATGGAGAAGAATCGAAAAAAGGAATACCAAAATAATCAAGCATGCACGTAGAAAAGCTCTAAGCTTAAGAATAGTTCATTTCGATAAAAATTTTTATCAAGTCCTAATATTTTAAACGAAATGAACACAAAAATGCTTGTTTCTGAAACACAAGATAGATTTAATCTATAAACATGTGTTATTAGGTTATATATATATTTGGAGGTCTAATTTAAGTCAGAAAGTTTTTCGTAATATTGTAATGCATCACTTTATACGTAATGCCCGTTTGCATACGTACAATAAAGATCGTATAAAAAGTGATGTTATATTTATCACGGAGGCTTTAAAACAAGACTATCCCCTTGGATTCCTCTGACATAATTATAATGCCTATCACAATAAAACCGTCAATGCATTCGAAAACGATTTTGGCAAACGATTTGTTTTCGGTTATAAATGGCAACGCTTGTGCTAGTCCTATACACTCTACTCCCTTTTCTCTTTTGACTGAAGGATTTTAGTTGAAGTTTTACTTTTCTTGTGTGTTGTCGATTTGGATTCCGACTTTACATGTACATCCTTGCTTTTACTACTTCGTAATGGTGTCCATCTGTTCCTTGTTCGGACTGCTATGTGCGTCTTTTGCTTTGTCGTTTGTACGGAGATTGGCCTCAGGTAATTTTCGGCTCCAGGAGTGTTTCCTAAGGAGTGCAAGTCGACTTTTAACCGGGGAACTAGGGGTCACCATCCCCCTAGGCCTAGGCCTATACAAATTTCCCTGTTGGCTTTTCTCCACCCCTTTTTGAGATTTCTTTTGTAGAACTTTTCCCATTTATATATATATATATATATATATATATATATATATATATATATATATATATATACAAACAATTAATAAAAGCATTAGATTGAGGAGAAAGTACACAATACACAACATCGCCTCATCCGAAAATACTAAGAAACAAATATACATATTATTTATTTTTATGTAAATTTTCTTTTAATTGTTTGTAAAAATTTTAAAAGATTATTTTTTTTAAGTTGGCAACAGCTTAGGACGCTGATGGTTTATCTCCGTTAAAATAAATTATTTTGATGCTATTAACATGATAGCGTAGGTCATATCCTCATCTTTCCTCATATGCTATATACTACCGATATTGTATTGTGATTTATCATTGTTTTCTCACAGGAAATAATGCTATGGATATTTTATATAATTCGATTAATTCGAGTTCCAATGAGAATACTTAAAAATTCAATCTGGTTCTAATATACACCATAAAGTATTCATACATAAAATTTTACAGAGGTATAATTCTTGAGTTATCTTGAGTTGCTGTTGTTGTTGAGACCCAGACCGTCCGACCTACCAGAAAGGTGTAAGGTAACTGTTTGAGTTATTGTGTGTCTGCACATCACAGACATACACATATATACATATACACATATACACAAACGGATATTCCTAATGTATTTGAAACCAATGCAGGAAGTATCAAAACGGAGGAATTTCTTTTTGTATTTTATGTATTTTACTCAGTATGATACTTAGTATGATAACCCCATATTCAATATTTGCAATACTGCAGAAACTCTGTAAATTTAAATTATACCGATTTTGTTTTTTTCTTTTTTGTCTTCTTTTGTTAAGCAGAGGATGTATAAACATTCCTATGGAAAGATAAAACAAGAAGAAAAAATCTGATGTGAGTAGCAAACGACTTTCTCTGCAGATTCAAATTCATCTCTTTCCCTTTATTTCATTAATAATTCATTAAATTTAGTTTAATTGCATTAAATAACAGGTATAATCAATTAAAACAACACTGATTTTACACTTTTAATTTAATTTTCGTTTTCATTTGGTTACTGGATTAATTTTCAAATCCGGCGTAAAGCGAAAAAACTCAAATATCTGGAGAACGGCTAGTAATGGAGATGATTTTATTATTTTCATCCTCAAAACTTACATATAAAACAAGCATTTAATTGATATTTTTGAGCATACGTAGTCTTTTATTTTAGAGTTTGACGATTGGGCCATTTTGAAAGAAAAGCAGGTTCTTCTTTCCGAATCGTACCAAAGTGCTATCAGCACCAGGGTAACGCACAAGTGAGTTATGTACCAAATTTTGTGAAATTTGGTCAGATTTTCAGCTAGAATGAATACAGGCAACTTTTGCGGGACTTTTTGCAAAAAAAGGCAGGATTTTTTTTTAATCCCAAATCGTACCCAAAACTAATCAACACCAGGGTTTCACACAAGTGACTTACTAAATTTTATGAAATGTGGTCCATTAGTTTTTGAGTTAGAGTGGCTACATACATTGCACAGACAGACACACACACAGACATCACGCGGAAATCAGTTTTTTCGTATTCTAGAGGACCCAACACGTGTAGATCCGTCGAAAACCCGAGTTGCGATTTCCAGCATGATTCCAATACTTTCCCTGCAGACTTATATCCACTTTCTCTTTATTTTAATAAAATTTAATTCACTATTAATTCAATTTTCGTTCTTATTGGGTAATTGGACTTATTTTCAAAGGTGGCGTAGAGAAAATACGAAAAAAGTAAAATATCTCGAGAACGGCTAGTCCTAGTGTAATGGGGTTGGTCTTATTCCTTTCTTCGTTAAAAATTACTTATAAAACAAGCATTTAAGGAATATATTTGAGCATACGTAGTTTTTTAGCTTAGATTTTGACGAGTTTTGCGGGTCATTTGGCAAAAAAAGGCAGGTTATTTTTTTTCCGAATCTTACCAAAATCTAATCAGCACCAGGGTCACACCCAAGTGACTTACATACCAAATTTTATGAAATTCGGACCATTATTTTTTGTATTAGACTGGATACATACATTGCACAGACAGATAGACACACACACACACACACACACACACACACACACACAGACATACACATACACACACAGACAGACACACACACACACACACAGACACAGAGACGTCACGCTAAAAATAGTTTTTTCGTATTCTAGAGGTCTCGAAGCGTGTAGATCCGTCGAAAACTCGAGTTGCGATTTTCGGCATGATTCCAATACTTTCCCTTTACAGTACCATGCAGGGAAAGTAAAAAGATAGCATTCAATAAAATAAAATGTTCAAACTGCACGTAGACTTTCTTTCCGGAATACAGATTTTCGTCTGCGGTGGAATTAATTTCATTCCGATCAGTTGCCATTAAATAGCTATAAACTGAATTTAACGAGGACTTCGCAAAGACCCAATCTTATCGTTTATCTTGGAACGATTTAGGAACTACTTACGCTGTGGATTTAGGACTATTTGCAGTTGGCTTGTTCGTAAAGACTGGATATGTCGCAAATGGGCAATTTCTCACGAGGGACATTCATTTTGTAATCTCCAAAAATGCTGTGCTTGCGCAGGAAGGAAAAATAAAAAGTTTTCTGGAATGTGCAAGATTTAATGAATTTGAAGGTATGTGACTTGAAAATAGATTGATTGGAAAACGTCATAAACTCCCATAAACTTCTGCGATAAGAGCTTGTTATTATTATAACTTGGAATCATGCTATCTCTACAGCAATCAGAATCAGTGGAGCGACTTTGATCTTATTAGCTTTCATCGGCATAAAATAGCCTTTATTGCAAAAGCAGCAAGAAAACTTTTTTTATGAGCGAATAATTTTGCAAATCACTGTGTACGATCGGGGTCTCCGCTCGAGAGAGGGCCGTGGCAGTCATACTTAGTGACGTCACGAAAAACGATCCACGGTTGGCGAACGATCCCGTTCGCTCAGTTTGCGAGTTTAAACGGGGCCTCCGCTCCTCCGCTCTCTGAGAGAAAGAAAAAATCTGATGTGGTCAGCACATGACTTTCCCTGCAGACTTATATTCACGTTCTCTTTATTTAATGAAATTTATTTCACTTTTAATTCAATTTTCGTTCTCATTCGGTAACCGGACTTATTTTCAAAGGTGGCGTAGAGAAAATACGAAAAACTAAAATATCTCGAGAACGGCTAGTCCTAGTGTAATGGGGTTGGTCTTATTCTTTTCGACTTTAAAAATTACGTATTAAACGAGCATTTAATGGGTATATTTGAGTATACCTAGTTCTTTAGTTTTGACGATTTTTGGGGGCCATTTTGCAAAAAAAGGCAGGTTATTTTTTTCCGAATCGTACCAAAATCTAATCAGCACCAGGATAACCCACAAGTGATTCATCTACCGAATTTTGTGAGATTCGGTCCATTAGTTTTTCAGTTAGAGTGGATACAAGCTTTTGCGGGCGATTTCGCAAAAAAAGGCGGGTTCTTTTATCCCAAATCGTACCCAAAACTAATCAGCACCAGATTCGCCCACAAGTGACTTACCTACCAAATTTTATGAAATTCGGTCAATTACTTTTTTAGTTAGAGTGGATACAAAATCTGCACAGACAGACACACACACAGATGTCACGCTAAAAATGGTTTTTTCGTATTCTAGAGGTCTCGAAACGTGTAGATCCGTCGAAAACTCGAGTTGCGATTTTCGGCATGATTCCAATACTTTCCCTATATATTACCATGTATTGCAGGGAAAGTAAAAATTACGCATTAAACCAGCATTTAATGGATATATTTGAGCATACGTAGCTTTTTAGTTTAGATTTTGGCAATTTTTTCGGGCCATTCTACAAAAAAAGGCAGGTTATTTTTTTCTGAATCGTACCAAAATCTAATCAGCACCAGGGTGACCTATACGTGACTCATCTACCGAATTTTGTGAAATTCGGTCCATTAGTTTTTCAGCTAGAGTGGATACATGCTTTTGCGGGACATTTCGCAAAAAACGGCGGGTTCTTTTATTCCGATTCGTACCCGAAACTAATCAGCACCAGCCCCGCCCACAAGTGACTTACCTACAAAATTTTGTGAAATTCGGTCCATTAGTTTTTTAGTTAGAGTGGATACAAAATCTGCACAGACACACAGACAGACAGACAGACAGACACACAGACAGACAGACACACACACAGACGTCACGCTAAAAATGGTTTTTTCGTATTCTAGAGGTCTCGAAACGTGTAGATCCGTCGAAAACTCGAGTTGCGATTTTCGACATGATTCCAATACTTTCCCTATACATTACCATGTATTGCAGGGAAAGTAAAAAATCTGATGTGGGCAGCACATGACTTTCCCTGCAGACTTATATTCACGTTCTATTTATTTAAATTAAATTTAATTCAATTTTAATTCAATTTTCATTCTCATTTGAAAACTGGACTTATTTTCAAAAATGGTGTAGAAAAACTAAGAAAAACTAAAATATCTCGAGAACGGCTAGCCCTAGTGTAATGGGGTTGGTCTTATTCTTTTCTTCGCTAAAAATTACGTATTAAACAAGCATTTAATGGCTATATTTGAGCATACGTAGTTCTTAAGTTTAGATTTTGGGGATTTTTGCGGGTCATTTTGCAAAAAAAGGCAGGTTATTTTTATTGGAATTATACCAAAATCTAATCAGCACCAGGGTGGCCTACAAGCGACTAATCTACCAAATTTTGTGAAATTCGGTCCATTAGTTTTTCAGCTAGATTGGATACAAGCTTTTGCGGGCCATTTCGCAAAAAAAGGCGGGTTTTTTTTATTCCGACTGGTACCCAAAACTAATCAGCACTAGCCCCGCCCACAAGTGACTTACCTACCAAATTTTGTAAAATTCGGTTCATTAGTTTTTTAGTTAGAGTGGATAAAATATCTGCACAGACAGACAGACAGACACACAGACACACACACAGACGTCACGCTAAAAATAGTTTTTTCGTAATCTAGAGGTCTCGAAACGTGTAGATCCGTCGAAAACTCGAGTTGCGATTTTCGACATGATTCCAATACTTTCCCTATACATTACCATGTATTGCAGGGAAAGCAAAAAAGAACTAAAATATTTTTAAAATCTAGCTTTAAACTCGCAAACTGAGCGAACGGGATCGTTTTTCGTGACGTCACTAATTTCACTGTCACGACCCTCTCTCGAGCGGAGGCATCGGTACGATGCGATGTCGTAATATTTATATAAGTACAGATCTCTGTGGTGACCAAAGAAACCAGCCATACCATGAAATAATAGCTTAAATTAACGCAAAGCAGACAAATATATACAATTCATTAGGGTAATTAAACTGTGCTAACTTGAAAAAATACACATTTTAAAAAGCTTGTGAAAAGGATACATTGTGGTCACAAAATGATATGTTCTTTGATAATTAAGTATAAAATTATAATATGAAATTCCAATGATAGAATAGAGAGAAGTTGTAACTCATAAAATCTTAAACAACATAAAAAGATATAAAAAATAGAGATTCAACAATCAAGAGGAGAATAAAATGCATATATCTAATCATCAAGCTAAATATAATCAACATTTATCAATGGTGAGAATTCGAAAATTGAAAAATAAAAGTCTGATGTGAGCAGCACATGACTTTCCCTGCAGACTTATATTAACGTTCTCTTTATTTTAATTAAATTTATTTCACTTTTAATTCAATGTTCGTTCTCATTCGATAACCGGACTTATTTTCAAAGGTGACGTAGGGAAAGTACGAAAAACTAAAATATCTCGAGAACGGCTAGTCCTAGTGTAATGGGGTTGGTCTTATTCTTTTCGTCGTTAAAAATTTCGTATTAAATCAGCATTTAATGGATATATTTGTGTATACCCAGTTTTTTTATTTTAGATTTTGGCAATTTTTGCGGGCCATTTTGCAAAAAAAGGCAGGTTGTTTTTTTCTGAATCGTACCAAAATCTAATCAGCACCAGGGTGACCTATACGTGACTCATCTACCGAATTTTGTGAAATTCGGTCCATTAGTTTTTCAGCTACAGTGGATACAAGCTTTTGCGGGCCATTTCACAAAAAAGGCGGGTTCTTTTATTCCGAATCGTACCCAAAACTAATCAGCACCAGGCCCGCCTACAAGTGACTTACCTACAAAATTTTGTGAAATTCGGTCCATTAGTTTTTTAGTTAGAGTGGATACAAAATCTGCACAGACAGACACACAGACAGACACACAGACACACAGACAGACACACACACAGACGTCACGCTAAAAATGGTTTTTTCGTATTCCAGAGGTCTCGAAACGTGTAGATCCGTCGAAAACTCGAGTTGGGATTTTCGGTATGATTCCAATACTTTCCCTATACATTACCATGTATTGCAGGGAAAGTAAAAAATCTGATGTGGGCAGCACATGACTTTCCCTGCAGACTTATATTCACGTTCTATTTATTTAAATTAAATTTAATTCATTTTTAATTCAATTATCGTTCTCATTTGAAAACTGGACTTATTTTCAGAAATGATGTAGGAAAAATACGAAAAACTAAAATATCTCGAGAACGGCTAGTCCTAGAGTAATGGGGGTTGGTCTTATTCTTTTCTTCTTTAAAAATTACGTATTAAACAAGCATTTAATGGATGTATTTGAGCATGCGTAGTTCTTTAGTTTAGATTTTGATGATTTTTGCGGGCCATTTTTTAAGAAAAGGCAGGTTATTTTTTTCCGAATCGTACCAAAATCTAATCAGCACCAGAATGACTTACAAGTGACTCATCTACCGAATTTTGTGAAATTCGGTCCAGTAGTTTTTTAGCTAGAGTGGATACAAGCTTTTGAGGGCCATTTCGCACAAAAAGGCGGGTTCTTTTATCCCGAATTGTACCCAAAACTAATCAGCACCAGCCCCGCCCACAAGTGACTTACCTACCAAATTTTGTGAAATTCGGTCCATTAGTTTTTCAGTTAGAGTGGATACAAAATCTGCACAGACAGACACACAGACAGACAGACACACAGACACACAGACACACGTCACGCTAAAAATGGTTTTTTCGTATTCTAGAGGTCTCGAAACGTGTAGATCCGTCGAAAACTCGAGTTGCGATTTTCGGCATGATTCCAATACTTTCCCTATACATTACCATGTATTGCAGGGAAAGTAAAAATCTGATGTGGGCAGCACATGACTTTCCCTGTAGACTTATATCCACGTTCTCTTTATTTTAACTAAATTTATTTCACTTTTAATTCAACTTTCGTTCTCATTCGATAAGCGGGCTTATTTTCAAAGGTGGCGTAGGGAAAGTACGAAAAACTAAAATATCTCGAGAACGGCTAGTCCTAGTGTGATGGGGTTGGTCTTATTCTTTTCATCGTTAAAAATTACGTATTAAATCAGCATTTAATGGATATATTTGAGTATACCCAGTTTTTTATTTTAGATTTTCGCAATTTTTGCGGGCCATTTTGCAAAAAAAGGCAGATAATTTTTTTCTGAATCGTACCAAAATCTAATCAGCACCAGGGTGACCTATACGTGACTCATCTACCGAATTTTGTGAAATTTGGTCCATTAGTTTTTCAGCTATAGTGGATAGAAGCTTTTGCGGGCCATTTCACAAAATAGGCGGGTTCTTTAATTCCGAATCGTACCCAAAACTAATCAGCACCAGCCCCGCTTACAAGTGACTTACCTACAAAATTTTGTGAAATTCGGTCCATTAGTTTTTTAGTTAGAGTGGATACAAAATCTGCACAGACAGACACACAGACAGACACACAGACACACAGACAGACACACAGACAGACACACAGACACACACACAGACGTCACGCTAGATATGGTTTTTTCGTATTCTTGAGGTCTCGAAACGTGTAGATCCGTCGAAAACTCGAGTTGCGATTTTCGGCATGATTCCAATACTTTCCCTATACATTACCATGTATTGCAGGGAAAGTAAAAATAACCAAGCATTAAAGCCAGACACGTGGATAAGAACTAGGCTTAAAAAGTTGTTCATTTGGAGAAATTCGTCTTCAGGTTCAAGTATCTATTTAAAATGAACAAAAAAAAAAGCTTGTTTCTGAAGACAGAGATAGATAATATCTATAAACTAGTCCTACTTGAACAACAAGCTAAAATATTTAAAAATAAAATAGGAATATAAAAATACCTGAGAAAATACTACACATGTCCTATCAAGATGAGCAATGAACAATAAAAGACGAGAGTACTGTTGCCATTCGTAGGAGATAAAAGTGGAGATCAACTGTTGCCAATCGCGAGATATAAATAACAGTATTGCAAAAAAGTAATAAAATGTGATAAATTCACCAGTAAACGCAACGTAATAATGGGGTGTGTAAAATAATAGAAAGCAAGGAGGGAAAAGCTTAAGAGGATGTAAATATATTTTTATGCTAATTCAAGAGAATGTTGACAATTAGCTAATATAAGATAGTAAGGAGGGAATTTTAAGTATATTCAGGTAATTTAAACTTATTAACTGTACCATTTACTAAATATACTGGATATTTATATAATATACTGATACTTTTTAGGTTATTAATGTGCAAAGCATGAAATTTTTTATCAAGCAATTTTGTAAATTATCCTATAATTAGATGTTAACTTGGCGATATTTTCTGACGCAAATTTATCTCCAATTTATTTGAAGAAAATAATATAATGTTGCTAAGCAGCAACAGAGTTAAATCCTGTAAGATTATACAGCAGACGATTTTTATTAAATTTTTTCCGATTTAAATAATTAGGAAATGCATTTATCGAAACTACATTTTTGATTGGATTATATCAATTACTGCTTTTGGGTTGAAAGGTTAAGGAGGCAAATGATATTTTCAACTTCTTAAGTTATTTGTTTTATTTTGGCAAATGTTTTTCAAAATCATATATTGCGTTTAGCCCATTGTTGTAACAGAATAAAGAGGGTATACGGGTCGCCTAATACTATTTTGGTGCTTTCATTTTGACATATGATGATCCAATTTTATAGTGCTTTTACTTTGGAACATATTGATCCAATTTCATATATTTTGTAACTTTGTTTACAAACGGGACCTGGATGTTTTATTCTTCAGATCTGCCTGTGAAGATAAAGTTGTACACTGTAAAACATTCTACAACCTCTGCTCATTTTTTTAAGCTACTTTATCGATCATTTCGGCAAACGGATAAGAAAAGTCACAATTACAGGCGTTCATGAAAATTGCAGATCCATTACCGAAATATTCAGCTAATTATCGTCTGCCGAAGCGTTCGTTATATAAATATATATATATACATATATATATATATATCATCATAACTATGGGGAACCGTACTCCCTATTATAGAAGACAGCTAATTAATTCCACTAAAACTTTCAGTGACATCCTTGTAAATGTTTTACAGTGGTATACAGAGAACACAGAAAACAATAAGAATTTGCACATAATTGTAAATTTTAAGTTCGTTTATATTATACGAGTATACTAACAGTATACCCGTTCTTCGTGCGGAAAATATAATATAAAGAAACTTAACATTCCCAATTATGAGTAAATTCCTATAGTATTATAAATGACTTTGTTATTCAAAATATTCTATTAAAATATATATAATTCTTCTAAAAAATGTATAAGAATCTCTGGGTTCGATATACAAAATTATCTTCACAGGCATATCTGAAGAATAAAGCATCTTGGTCCAGTTTGTAAATAAATTTAGAAAAAATATTTTTAATTCTCACAAAACGACAGAGATTATTTAGAAACTAGCCGCCTTTGGCGACCAGCCTGTTCGCTACCCTTGAAAATTCTGACCGTGGCAAATTCTAACCGTGGCACACTCGCTGGCGCGACCTACCAGAAGGAACGACCTACCAGGAAGTGCCACCCAATTTAGACAGGAACTCAGTGGGGGAGGCATCCACAGGGACCGTACCCTCCTTCCCCTACCACCAACCTCTCGGAAGGACTTACGGTCCCGCATGTTTAACGTGATCGTACTCCGCCTGAACACGGCGGCAGTTTTGGCAGTGGCGGGAATCGAACCCGGACCTACCTAGTGCAAATCCCGCGCGCTAACCACTGGGCTACCGCGCCCTCCGCGACAATCTCCATAACCTTCTTTTTATTCACCCAATTTAGACCGGAACCCAGTAGGGGAGGCATCCACAGGGTCCGTACCCTCCTTCCTCTACCAACAACCTCTCGGAAGGACTTACGGATCCACATGTTTAACGTGATCGTACTCCGCGTGAAAATGGCAGCAGTTTTGGCAGTGGCGGCAATCGAACCCTAGCCTACCGAGTGCAATTCCCGCGCGCCAACCACTGGGCTACCGCGCCCTCCGCGACAATCTCCATAACCTTCTTTTTATTCACCCAATTTAGACCGGAACCCAGTGGGAAAGTCATCCATAGGGTGCGTACCCTCCTTCCTCTACCACCAACCTCTCGGAAGGACTTACGGACCCACATGTTTAAAGTGATCGTACTCCGCGTGAACACGGCAGCAGTTTTGTCAGTGGAGGGAATCGAACCCGGGCCTACCGAGTGAAATTCCCGCACGCTAACCACTGGGCTACCGCGCCCTCCGCGACAATCTCCATAACTTTCTTTTTATTCACCCAATTTGGACCAGGACCCAGTGGGGGAGGCATCCACAGAGACCGTACCTTCTTTCCCTGCCACCAACCTCTCGGAAGGAATTATCGACCCATATGTTTAAGGTGATCGTACTCCGCATCAGTGGCGGGAATCGAACCCAGGCCTACCGAGTGCAATTCTCGCGCGCTAACTTCCCGCGCGCTAATTTAAATTTATAACGACCATATGCTAGGCTCTTAATTCCACCATCCTCGTTCCATCGTTCCATCATTTAAAATAGCCATAAAATTAAAATATCCATTTAAAATATCTATAAATTAAAATATCCATAAATTAAAATATCCATTTAAAATAAAAAAATCAACCATATCGTTCCACCAATCCATAAATATAATAATTTCAAATACATCACCACAATTCAAACCACCATAATTCAATCATTTAAATTATTTAAAATATCCATTTAAAAATATCCATTTAAAATATCATATAAATATAATAATTTCGCCCGATGTATACAACACTTATGCTCGTAATTCAGTTAAAACCGAAAGCGCGGTCTCCATGGAGACGGGGAAGAAACTAATGCGGATGGGGGGGAAATGCCATTGAGGAACTGAGCCGGTAGCCGACAAATTTAAAATCATGGCGTCTTTAAAATTGCCATCCTGAAGGCAATTTTCATTATTTCTGGACCAGATTGGACTTGTAAGAATGCCAGATGTTTGTCCTTTCTGAAAATGTAAATTATTAGTCGAAATTATGAGTACTTTTCACGATGCGAGAATTTAAAAACCAAAAATCGTTTTCTTGAGCAAAAAGTGACTTTTGTTTTAAAATCTTTAAAAAATATTAGAAATCGAAATTCAGATTTGAAATTGATATATTTTTACTCGAAATTCTCTGCTCTTTCCGATGGTGTAATTTGTTTTTTTCTACGATGTCTGGATCGTGGAGAAAAAAGGGCAAAAAGGGCAAAAAACGGTCGAAATCGCATAAAACATTAAATAAATAAAAAAATAATTAAAATTTTAAAAATCGGTTTTCACGTGTCCCCTTCCCTCCCCCCCGGGTCTCCGATTGCCAAATTTCGTAGCTCTCTGACGCGCGGTCGCGAAACGTATAGTGTATAAGACAGACACACAGACATTGCCTTTTATTATATAGATTCGTACTTAATTATGCAAAATATTGAATTTTTATTGATTCGGTGTCATTTTGATAAATTTAGCGTCATTTTATCAATTTGACGGCATTTTCGTCAATTTAGCGTCATTTAAAAAAATCGCCAAATTTAACGCCAACTGGGATTGTAGAACTGACAGGTCCATTTGGCGACAAATTGACGAAACATCATTAAGATACTATCCTCTAACAAAACACAATTTATTTCATTGATTTAGCGAAATTTTATCAATTTCAAGATATTTTTATGGATTTACAAACATTTTTATCAATTTGGCGACATTTTAAAAATTCGCCAAATGTGTTACTAAGTAGGACGGTTGGACTGATAGACAAATGCTACCGAAACATCATTTCAGTACTCTCTTCTAACAAAACAAAATTAATTTTATTGATTTAGAGTTTGTTTTTTTTTCAATTTGGCGACATTTCCGTTAATTTGGCAACGTTTAAGAAATAGTGCCAAGTTAGCGATATCCCGCCAGATTCATAGATCTGAATTTGCAGATCTGAAGGATAAAACATCCTGATTCCGTTTGTATATACCAAATGGAAACACTAAAATTGTATTAGAAGATATACCTGTTCTACTTTTATTCTGTTTCAACAATCGACTAAATGAGTCAATATATGAGTTTAATGGCTAAACACAATATGTAAGTATGAAAACTCTTTGCCAAAATAAATGAAAGTTATGTACGTAGTGCGCAATTAATATAATTAAAAGAAAAATCAAACCGTTCATTTATAAAATATAATTTTATATCCATTTATTTATTATTCAAATCGAAAAAATAATAATAAAATAAATTAACAAATACATTTTATTTAATTGCATTGCTAAACAAAATGATATAAGAAAAATCTTCCTCATAAAATGCTGATAATTAAATAATCATTTTGATTTCTTAATAATTTTCATTGTTGAGTAAGAGCCTGTGAAAAATAAACCATGGTGATAGAGTTTCCATTTAAACTCATGTTTCAAACCTGCGATTTTCAAAAGTGACTGATAAGCGCAATAAACTCCAACCAAACTCAGAGATAGAGTTTTAATTCACTTTCACGTTTTAAAACAAGCGATTTCCAACCTTTTCCGTTTGAAGGAACCATAGAGTTAGAGAGGAGAACTGCTATGAAAGATTCGCTTTCCATTAATATCTCGATAACCCCTGGTCTTCAAATTGAGTCCATGTCTCGAGTTTCTAAGTGGGGCTCTTTCAAGGCTACACAAAATTTCATTAAATTTGGTTCCGCCGTTCTCCCGTAATGATGAGACAAACATACATACAGACAGATAGACAGATTTTCAATTTTATTTATATAGATTCCGTACGAAGAACGGGCATACTGCTGGTTTTAAAGAAATACTTGATTTACTTTATTACTCTATGGGATATAGTCCTTTTATGGCATATTTGCACAGATTCAATATTAAAAAGTCTCCAAATTGCTTATGTTTAATTTAAAATAATGCAAATCATTGCGTTTCTTCCTGTAAATATATGAAATATTTTCATTTAAAGGAGCCAAGTATACTGTAAATAAGATTAAATGGTTTACTCGAGTTCTTATCAAAAAAAGTCTGATGTGGGCAACACATGACTTTCCTTATATAATGCAATGAATTTACTACTTTTACAGTTAAAAAAAATGTTATTCTTATAGTAGATACTTATATTCTTTCCAAGATATTGAATTTTCTTCAATTAGTCGTCATTTTCATTGATTTAGCGTCATTTTTATCTATTTGGCGAGATTTTTGTTAATTTGGCAACAAATAAAAATTTCACCAAGTTGGCGACATTCGGCCAAATTCGTCGCCAAAATCTCGCTAAGCGTTATGGACGGAGAAATAAGTTATTCTTACAGCAGATAAATGACTATTGGCGTTCAAATACAAAAGTATTTCTCAAAGTATCTTTCTTCATGAATGGAACGAGCTAGTTCCACGAGAATGATGTCACCCAATTTATCGCATGGTATTACATATGAAAAGTGAACATGTTTCTCAATAGGAAATACTTTTTTTCATTTTATATGACTTTTGACAATTTTTTTGAAAAATGTGCAATATCTCGAGAACGGTTCATGTTAGCGTTCTAAAATTTATGTCAATCGTTTTTTAATGAAAAATTACATAAGAAATGCCTATTTGCGTAACTTTAGTAAAGGTTTTGATTTTTTGACGATTTTTTCAAAATTTCACTCGAAAATTTAGGGGGGGCGGGGTTCTGAACATTCGATTGCGTATAAAAACAATAGGCTTCCAGTGTTTCCGGATTGTAATTTTTGTACCAAATTTCGTTCGAATCGGTCCATTCGTTCGTCAGTTATCGTCTCCACAGACTCACTGACACACACACACAGACATCACTTCAAAAATGTTCGATCCGTGATCAGAGATGCTTAAAACGTGCTCTCCCGTCGGAAACTCGAATTAGAATTTTCGACCCCGTCACAATACTTTGCTTATACATTATTGTATATAAGGAAAGTAAAAATGTCAATACTATCTCCAGGATTCATGCCTGTATTATCATAGTTGGTTGAATATCTTATGGTTTACGTTGATCACATAATTTTGTTTTAATTTGGTATTCCTGTGGTAATTTAAGATGTTTGTTATTGTCGAAGAGAGTTTTTAATTTCCTTGCTTCTCCTATGTGGGAGAGATATGCTCAGCAATTTCGCATGCATATGTACATGTTTCTCTGTGTGTGTTTTATTAGTTCTGTTATTATTGTTTTGTTGTTATTTATGTTGTTGTTTTATTTTTGCCATTTCTGTGCTTTTGCCTGTCGGCTGTTGTAACTGCTTTACACACTTTGGGCGAGCTGGATGACCTGGGCAATAAAAGAAAACAATCTGATGTGGGCAGCACATGACTTTCCCAACAGACTTAAATTCATTTTCGTTTATTTCATTAATAATTCATCAAATTGAGTTTTACTGTACAAAATAATACGCATACCTATCTGAAATGACACTGAATAGATATATTACACTACATTACACAGTGGATAGATACATTACACAGACAAACAGACACACACAAAGACAAACAGACACACACAAAGTCAAGCAGACACACACAAAGACATATAGACACACACAAAGACCTACAGACATACACACAGACGCCACGCTAAAAATAGTTTTTGTGTTCTTGAGTTCCCAAAACGTGCAAATCCATCAAAAACTAGAGTTGCGACTTTCGACATGATTTCAACACCTTCCCTATACATTGCTATGTATTACAGGGAAAGTAAAAAAAGAAAAGAAAAACAAAAAAGATCAATCATGCATAAAGCATTGATTATGAAACACTTTCCAACTTCAATGTAATTTTATATAAATATCTCTAAAATGCGATACATTCCTCGGTAATACTTTTAAAATTATCACAATACTACATTAATTTATTATACTTGAAAACTTAAAATTTCACCGAAAAAAATGAACTTCAATAAAATGACGGCATTGAAATATAAATTACCTGGTTTAAACATCTCTAAAATGCGATACATTCCTCGGTAATATTTTTAAAATTATTATAATACTACAATAATTTATTATATTTGAAAACTTAATCGAAAACAAATGAACTTTACTCCAATGACGTCATCGAAATATAAATCGCCTCTATATAAAAGCAGTATTTCATTCATAAACATTTTTTTCATTCCTTTCATTCATCACAATACTATAATAATTTATTTTATTTAAAAACTTAAAACCATGGACGTACAAGTAATTTAACTCTACGCTTAAATCTTCATCGAAAAAATCGTCTGGTTCTCTGTGTAAAATCAATAAATGTTTCATTCATATCAGCTATATTGCAGACTCCATGAGCTAAATAATTTTGCGTTCAAGAAATGCAGCAATTTTTATACAACTCATTCTACATCTTTTGGTATTTACATTCTCCATAAGTGAATATTAGGCTTCGTTGTAGAAATAATCAAAGTTTGATGATCATTTAAACTCAAATTTAGAATTGCTCAATATTAGAACTCAATATTAGAATTGCGTTGTTTCAGTATGTAGATGCACAGAATTTAAGCAAAAATAAAGCGGTTTTAGGACGGATACAACACTAAATATGAAATGTGTGTCACGTGATCTCTTCATGTAAAGGGTGTAATTAATATTTTAATTATTTTTATTTAAAAAACTACTGAATATATTTTGCTGAAATTTTTTTATATATTTTATGGGATAATTTGAATATTTCCTAAAACTTTTGAAGCAATTTGTGAATTTTAAATTCGCTTAAAAAATATTTGAAACATTATGTCCCATAGGGTTCAATGTATTTCATTTTTTTCAACCCGGGTTCAATCCAAAACTAATTGGGTGATATTATTCTTTTATATTCCCATAGGTCCTACAGACCGTCTGAACAATATACTAAAATTTCATTTTGATAAAGTCATTTTTACGGCAGTTATCGTGCTAACGGACAGACAGACAGATAGACAGACAGAATATACGAAGTCATAAACACTTTTCAAATATGTTGTAAAATGTTAAAAAAGGAGAAACAAAAGGGGGGGGGGAACCGAAAAAAAAAAGCAGTAGTTTGTTTTAGTGTGACGCGTATAGCATTTAGCACCATTATATAAAAAAAGAACTTATTTTCCACATGAGTCAGATTTAAATAGGAAAACAATTGGACGTATTCAAAATGATAAACATGAATGTCCTCTTTCCGTAAACGGAATATCCGAATAAAAAACGAAAAAACTAAATACTGCTGACAATAAATCGCCAATTGTACATTTGCAGTAAACGAAATGCAGAATGAGAGAAAAATGACATTTAAAATAGTAGTTAGAATTAACTTATTGTTATTTTATTTCCATTGTCTTCAGAAAAACAGCATACAATCTTTGCTATCAAACGTGTCTGTAAAATTTAAGCCTGATTAAATGACAGTAACCAGACAGAAACTTAAATAAGTTCTTGATTCAGCCATCAAAATGTTTCCCGATTTATATCATTAAATATAGGTGTTCCAAATAGCGAAGCGCTGATAATATAGTTCTGCCTGTTTTTTGCTTGAAAAAATATATCTTTAGAAATGTAGGCTGTAGTTGTGTTTTGCTGATAGTTTCCTAAGTTATTGTTTGATATTAGTTAGATCGCCGTATAACATTTTTCTAGCTACTATATTGTGTGGTGGTGAAGCTAAATTTAATTTTGGAGGACACACATTTTATTGAATGTTAATTATCAACCCCACGCACATACATGTGTCTTTACATCGAATAGAGGAAAAGAAACCGTGACCTGCGACGTTATTCGTCATGGCCCGTGAAGTCTTGAGTAAATTTTGAAACATTTGTTTGAAATTTAAGCTAAGGTTTTTAATATATATATATCCAAAATATGTAATAATGCTAATTTGTGATGTTGTGACTACCGAGATTAAATAATATAGTTTTGCAGCTGCTGAAAATAAAATGTATCATTAAATCTTAATGATAGCAACAGATCACTAATTGAATTATTGTGTTACTGAAGTGAAACCTATTAAAGTAAATAATTTTATTTTCATGTGCGGATTTTTAAAATTTTGATGGTAATTAAAACATTTTGCTCAAAATAAGGAATTATATGCAACATTTTTAAATATATATAAAAATAGCCATTCATATAACGAGAGCCGTTTTTACTTCTCGTTAAATATATTGCTACGAAAATAAGATTGTACAATACGTCTAAAATGAGATTGGCACAATATAATAGCATATCTAAGACGAGATTGGAACTGACCAAAACCGCTACACCTAAAAGGAGATTGGGGCAACATAATGCTATGATACGTTTCATTTACAACTGCGTATGATAGATTTTGTAAATTTATAAGTTGAGGATATAGGGAAAATACAACTGTAGAAGATATATAAGCTCATTTAAACGGTAAAATTCGTAACTTATTGTTAATTCTTTTCCAAATGAGA
This sequence comes from Amaurobius ferox, assembly GCA_951213105.1. Lineage (NCBI taxonomy): Eukaryota > Metazoa > Arthropoda > Arachnida > Araneae > Amaurobiidae > Amaurobius > Amaurobius ferox. The sequence continues at coordinate 93,181,409 of OX578145.1, forward strand.
AACCTCTTACAGTTTTGCACTTCTGTTGTTGTTGTTGTTACTAATCCCCCGTGGTGAAGGAGCGCCTATGCACCACGTCCACTAGATCCCTGGCCCCATGGCGAAGGGGAGAATATGCAGCTTCACTTTTATTGAGGCTCCCCAAGGGCAGAAGACTGACTTTGCCTCGACTGCACAACACCCATGCGCGCTAGCGGGATTCGAACCCACAACCCGGCAATCGAGCAATCAGACGGAAACACATGCCTCTGACAGCTCGACCACCGGATCGGCTTTTGCACTTCTGGCTCCAGAATGCGTAGACCCTATTATGGGTATTCTAGAAAATATCCAATTTGCAAAAGAAAAAGAAAACTTCCTTATTTTCCATCTTAAACATTAAAACCTTTTATCTGACAACTTGTAGTATAGCAGTTTCTGTTTGAGACCCATTACAGATCGCACATCCTACAAGCAACATAATAATTCCTTTCTTTACCAAACTTCCTCGTACTATGATGAATCGACGTAAAACACACCATTCATAGGAGGACCTCCGAGAAGCTTTTATTCAAAAGTTTCACTGTCTGCAAACAGCTTGAGCTTTATCCCCCGAATAAGGTGCCATTTGCATAAGGGTCGCTCTGGGGTTCTCACAGCGGGAAACAGAAGCAGCGACTGACAGAGGATGATTTGGGTACCATTTTATGATCCGGAAGTGTTTAGATTACAGATGGCACATACAGTGTGGTGGTTATGACTTTTGAAAAAAAAAAAAAGAAGTTTCCTTTCTGCTTATTTCTGAAATATTTTTTACTTACCTTATGTGCAAAGCACTGTATGTGCAAAGAAAGTAATAGAACGGAGTAAAAAATCCTTCGACTTTTTGGATTTACGCATTTTGAGCATCTTTCAATACTAAACATTTTTTTTTCTGATGACTGATTGTTTACGTATGTATCTGTCTGTTTCTGAGTCTGAGTGGAATGCTTATCGAACAAATTCTTCTATTATTTTAATCGGTACACGTAAGATCGGTACACACTGACTTTTAGGATGATTGAATCAGCGGCCGGCCCCACGAACATTTCCGGTTGTCGCAGATTAACAGTTTGGTTGGTTCTACGCTGAACTTTAATTGAAGGTTCGAGGACGTTATAAATTGTAGATAAATTATTAAAAGGCGATGTCTTTAACAGGTTGCCAATAACGAATAATTTGTTTAGCGTGAGAGTTTCTGACGTTTCTGCTATGCTATTGCTTTATTTAATGCTTCAAGCACTATTATCAAAATTAAAGCCATAATGTATTAACTCTAATCTAAAATCTATTTGTGATTTGCGCCGTCTTAAGGATTTCACAACTCTTACAGTGTTTATGGGGAAGAAGGGTTAACAAATTTATGATATGATGTTTCCTGTATTGTTTCATACTGATTTTAATCTCCTGGAGGTATTATTCTTATACCCGGCTAGGCACGTCCTTACTGATTGCTCCTCAAATTATATATAGTTTTTCAAAGGAAAGAAGGACACGTTTTTCAAAGGTTCGAAAGGAATTTAGCCATCGCCTGGAGTTAACAAGCAAATTAATTGATAACAGAATCCTATTCATTTTAATTTGACGTCAAAACAACTCTTGACCAAAATCGGGGATCAAACTCAGACTTCCTGATTGAGCAACCAAATGTGCTACTATTATCAATAGTGGGAATCAATATATTTCTTATATTGATTCCCACAATATAAGAAAATATTGATGTGGAACATTTTATGGCGTGGGGTACGGTGCAAATCATAGAAAAAAATGTGGCGTTAAGAAACGGAAGTATGTAACGGATGGGACATCGATTCCATGGTTACGAATATGCAACTAAAAACCGTTGTTGTAATTTGAAAGTTCGAGTCGTTTGACCTTTGCGATAAATGTGGTGACATTGGTGGCGAATGTGACGAAATATAACCTACATGCCGTCGAGTTTTAGAAACTTCTCTAATTTTGCAAATTGGCTAAGAACTTCCCGAGTTGCGTGCTTCTTTTAGAATTTTAGGTATAAAAGCTTGTCATCGCTCATTTGGGTAGTTGAAGTGATACAAGTGAAATTGTCTCGTCAAACTCAATGTAGAACACAATATATAATTTTTTTCCTAATTATATATATATATATATATATATATAATAGAACAATTATAGTAGAAATATATAAAAACAAATAAATTTTAAATTCACGACATCTGTGCTTCGACTTTGATCTGCGCATACCAATTTGCACTTACCGTTTGCGCTGACCGCACTTTCGTCTGTTGGAATGTCTGCAAACGTTACGCCCAAACGATTCACCATCGATAATTAAAATTAAATAAATTAAATAAAAATAATAAATGTTTCAGAAATTTACATTATGTCACCGTCACACACAACTCACATCAACATTTTGCCATTCGAAATATGCAAGGATTAATGTTTCCCATCAATCTATAACGAGTAATAAAGTTATTATATTTTTTTTTTGTTATGATCCATAAATTTTGAACATTTTATAAATGTATGACATCTATCTGTTGCGCCTATTTCCCTTCTCTCTCTTATCTGCTTGATACACATATTCAAGTAGTTAAGCAACAAAAGACAATATTTGTATTTTAATTAGGAAAAGCTCAGCATTCACTTTTTCCATTCATATTCAAAATTACATACGTCCTGTTATTTATTTAATACATTTTTTTAAATTTCCTTACAGATATATATTTTTTTCACATTCTGCGCTTTGCAATAACTAATCACATTCGTTTAACCACACAAAAAACCCATTTTGGTCTTTTTGTGCTCAAACTTCGCATGTTTAACGAGTCAAAACAGCAATTTAAAAAGCCATTCAAAACAGCATTTTTCAAAATAGCATTTTCGTGATCCTAAAATGTTTTTAATTCACAAAATAACTGCAATTCCCAAAGACGTTTCACTCTCAATTCATGCTTTTATGTTTAGATTAACAACCATGTTGACTTTTCAGAAATGCTTCCGTATCAGTTTAATTAGAAAAAATTGTCCTTGGTGCAAACAAGTGATTTTAGAAAATGAACTTTGGAATTATCTCCTACGATCTTCAATCGTGATGATTATTCGTGTGGTGAACCGCAAAGAATTGGTTCTGAATACGCTTGTTTCATATAGCTATACTGTGGAACGATGGCTTTGATGAAGCTTAGTTCAGTGGCTTTGATGAAGCCTCTTCAGCGCTTATGAAAAATGGCTTCTGTGCAATTTTTAGAGATTCGTTGGCCTTTATGGCTAAGAATTCGAATGTGTAGGCTTTAGTGCAGTTAAAAAGAATTTTACGAGGCTTGACAAGGAACGAGTGGGAGATCTGCTGCGTATTCAAATTGTTGAACTAATTTATAGCTGATGCAAGAAATTGCCATATTTCATCATCATTTGTCTTCTGCAGACCGAGCCAGAGGCGAACTGCAACCGATTCTCACCAGCAGTGTTGTAAGGAGTGTCACAATCCCTCCTTCTATTGGCGGGAAAATGTTGGTAAAAATTTTTCCGCCTGGAAGTACTGTTTCATAATTTAGAGAAATGTCCACTTCAGAGAAACCACTTTCTCAAAATAGTCCAAAATATTAAAATAGCAAAATATAGAAATTTACAAATATTTTATTTCAAAAACAAAGCATCCGATCCGAGATTTAATTATATATCCTTGTAAAGCTTTTAAAGAGAGCTATAAATGAATTCCTGGCTGTTTATTTATCACGTTTAGTTTTAGAGATATAAGCATTACAAACTTTCTTACAAAAACGGAAAATTTTCAATTTTTCTCAAATTGACAAGATGATTGCTCGAAAACTGAGAATTTTTTAAAAACAAATTATTGATAGAGAAACTAGATTTTCTACTGAACTTTTTGTTGTTTACTATTTATATCTATCTTTTACATTTTAGAACATATTTGGAGTGAAAATAAGCAAAGTGAAACAAAAATTCGCTCGGACAAAACATTTTTTTTTAAATAAATAGTTTAAAATATCAAAATATTGCAATTATGTTTGTTAGATAGTGCCCTATTTTCAACAGAACACGCTAAAATTTTTTTATATCTAGGTTCAAAGATATAAGCTTACAAAATGTTACATTTATCGTAACGCTCCAATTTTAAGCTGAATATTCCGACCATAGGTCAGAAACATGTGTTTCGTACATGAATGTGGAAAAAAGTAAATATATTAAATAGAGACGCCAATGTCAAGCTCAAAATGCTATTGCATATAATTACATCATCAGAATGCTATTGCAGATAGATCAGTATAATTACACCATCAAAATGCTATTGCATATAGTCTAGTATAATTATATCATCAAAATGCTATTGCACATAGTTTAGTATAATTATATCATCAAAATGCTATTTCACGCAGTTCAGTATAATTATATCATGAAAATGCTATTGTGCATAGTTCAGTATAATTACATCATCAAAATGCTATTTCAGGTAGTTCAGTATAATTACATCATGAAAATGTTATTTCACATAGTTCAGTATAATTACATCATCAAAAATGCTATTGCACATAGTTCAGTATAATTACATGCAGTAGGCATATAATTTCTGAGAGTGTAGTTAAGTGTTTCCCAACTTGCCTCTGCTCTACTTCTCCTGCTACCACCAGTTATGTTGTTGATTGTTTGGGTGTATCTGTGCGACAGCTCTCAGGCGAATAAGAACTAGTGGCTAAACAAATCCTTCGTAATGGTCTTATGGACTTGATCTAGGATATTCCTAGACCATGGGGTTTGGAAACAATAACAACATAATCACATGCACATTGAGTATAAAGCAAGTTAAGTAACTCTAAATTATCGTTCTACATCCTAACGTCTGGCGACAACTTTGTTTAAGCATTGTCGCGCATAACATTTTAAATTTTAATCGTATTTTCGTGTAAGAGACAGGTGCAGGTAAGCCACTGCTTAACTGAGAAAACAAACTACTAAGTATTCTGGTTATACGACCACACACAAAACAATTACACGGCATTAACATGGCTTTTACGCAGGCATGTGCTAACCATTCACAAACAGTCCATAATTAAAGCTCCTCAAAGCTCATAGAGATCTACCCGTTTAAATAAGGCTCCTACATATACAGGCTGACGCAGCCGCCATTTTGACTCCCACCGGTCCGGTCTTCTATCGTCTGCTTGCGTTATTTCAATACATGTTACATGGCTGATATTTGATACGCAATTTGGCTATAAAATAGGTGCTTCTGCTTTCAAGAAATTGTACCAATCATTCAAGAAAGTAGTCTAAGTCATGATTTTCTTGAGATCCCTGGAATTGGATGAGAAGATAATCCTCTTTTCACCATGTACAGCCATCGCTTCATCTGGGAGTCAAGATGGCCGCCGTTGCGCCAGCCTGTATATTTAGGAGCCTTACGTTTAAAGAGAGGACGCCCGGCTGGCCCACCCGTGCTGTGCACTCTTTAATTACTGAACTCGGAGGACGCTGGCGCAAACAAACGTGATTGGAAACGCTTTCACGCGGTTTTCGCTCTCACTCTCACGACCCACCATCGTGATTCCATCATTAATGGAGAACAGGAAACAATGGTTTTCCATTTTAGCTCCTTTTTGCCACCGCAGAACATCGATCGCCATTAAATGGAACCCTCAACACTTTTAATGATGGACGGCTATTCACAGCTCCTGGGTTTTGACTTCATGGGTTTCACGAACGAGGGTATGTAACTACGAACGTGGAATAATGTAGATGGGGATATGCTTCTCTGTATGATATGCAACTCATTTAAAGAAACGAGTATCTTTGGGTAATAAAACATAACATATCTTCTTGCGGCGTTCATTCTGATGGTTGCATGACTTTGTACATTAAACTCAGGGTTAAAGGACTTATGAGGTGTGTTCAGTCCGCATTTTTGTCTCGTCAGAAGTTTTAGATGTAACTAGTCGAATACTCTCTGAAATGTCACAATAAACATATCCCAGACGCAATATGCACAGTTATGTAATTGTGAGAAATTCAATGTTTCTTATTTTGTTGTTAAATGAATAGAATTATGTAATGTTTCGCCAGCTTTATCAAACTATCTCACTTGTACTAAATTTCAGTTTCCATCTTAATTGTGCTTTATTTTACTGACCAGTTTACATTATTCCATATCTCTATCTCAAATAAAAGGGGTGATTTTATATATTTTGCATATCAAACATTTTGGTGTGCGGCACCCTTAAAGTAGCAAATATCGGAAAACAAATTTTGCACCCTTTTCCTATACGAGTATAACGATCTAACTAATTTTGAAGTAAGTATCTTTCTGATCGTAAAGGACGTTTTACTATCATTTCACATTTCGAACATTTTAGTGTTGAGAGCACCCCCCCTTTAAATGAACGTTTTGAAACAATCGATTTTTCCAGGGAGGTTTATCGAACTATTGACCCGTGTATTAAATTGCAGGTCTCTATCAATTCAGAAAGTGCTTAAAATAGGAATTGTAGGCGGACGGATAGACAGACGGACGGATGGACACTTGAAAATTAGTATATAAATTTTAATGCATATAAGGATGTAATCAATTTTCACAAAAATGCAGCATTAAAAGCAATAATTCCTAAAACCATCTTTACCGTTCTTTGTAACAGTTCTTTACTATTTATCTTTTATCTCATTACAAAGTACGTTTTACTATCGTATAATACGATTTCGAACGTTTTGGTCTTAAACATCCCCTTCAAAGAACATTTTGAAAATTTCGATTTTTGCCTGAGGTTTTATCGAACAATTAACCCGTGCATCAAATATCAAGTCCCTATCTCTTATTCCCCATTTCGAAAATTTTGGTGTGGGGCACCCACATAAATAAATTTTTATGCAAATCCGATTTTTTGCAGAAGTTTTATCGAACATTATTCGTACATCAAATTTTAAGTCCATATCTTACGTAAAAGGAGGCGTTCCTCATTTTTTTCCGGCAAATCGAGCAATTTGGTGTCCAGCACCTCTAAATAAGTAAATATAGGAAAATTGAAATTGTACACTTCCTTCCTTTGGAACTCCTTACACCAAATTAAAAACTTCTATTTTATTACGAAATGTTATTTTGTTATATCACATTCCGAATGTTTTGGTGTTGAACACCCCCCCTTCTCCCTAGTAAACATTTTTGAAAAAATATTGATTTCTTTCGGGTGATTTATCGAACGATTAATCTATATACTAAATTGCAAATATCTACCTCACTTAAAATAAGTCTTTCAAACTATCTATCCTTACACCAAGTGTGTAACTTCTATCTCATGGCAAAGTACGTTTTTCTATTATTCATCTTTTGAACGTTTTGTTGTGGAACATCCCTCCCCTCCAATGTAGATTTTTGTAAAAATGTAATTTTTACTGGGGATTTTATCAAACGATTAACCAGTATACCAAATTGCAAGTCCTTATCTCACTTAAAAGGAGGGAGTTTCTCATTTTACCGTCAAATCGAATATGTTGGTGTGCGGCACCCTTAAAATAGTCAATATGAGAAAACTGAAATTGAACCACTTTATTGCTTTCAAATTATCTACCTAGTCACCAATATTAAAGTCTACATCGCAAAGTATGTGTTTCTATCATTGCACTTTTCGAACGTTTTTGTGTTGAGCCCCAACTCTAGTAAAAAATTTTGAAAAATCCAATTTTTCTCGGGGGGGGGGGGGGGGGGTAATCGAAGAATTGACTCGAGTATCAAATTTCAAGTCCCCATCTCACTTAAATGCAGACGTTTTTCATTTATTCAGCAAATCGAACATTTTGGTGGGCGAACACCTGAAGTAGCAAATGTTGAGAACCTAAAATTGCACTCTTTCTTCTTTTCGGGCTTTCTACCCATACATCAAATTTGAAGTCTCTTATCTCATCGCAAGTATGCTTTTCCATCATCTCACCTTTCAAACGTTTTGAGACGAAGCACCCCCGCTACTGAGAATTAAAAACAAGTTGATTTTTCCAGAGGACTTTATCGAACGGTTGACCTTTGTACCAAGTTACAAGTCTCTATCTATTCAGGAAGTGCCTAAAATAGGCGTGAAAGACAGACGGACAGACAGACAGACAGACGGATGGACGGACACTTGGCAATTAGTATATACTAGCCGAATACCTGTTGAAAATCAACAGTCTTACAATGAGCAAACCCTGAGCAATGTGTATTTTAAAGTAATTTGAGTTTTCCAGTGGGCCTTATCCTTTATCAAACTGTTTACCTTTCCCCAAATTTAAAATCTCTATCTCACTGAACACAGGGTATACCTCATTTTCCCGGACAATCGATCATTTCGATGTTTTCACCACCACCAAATTGCCAAATATATCTCCATGGTAACTTTATTCATTTCAAAATTCATGTCGAAGTTCAAAATTCATATTTCATGTCGAAGTATTTTCATGTCGAAACATTTCTTCACTGCTTCTGCTGTTGTCAAAATTTAAATTTCTATCTTATTGAAGCCTTTTCGAAACATTCCATATTTCGAAGTTTTTGTGTGGAGCACCAATATCAAATTTAAATTTTAGAGTACTTCATTTTTTTTCCATGTGTCTTATTGAATTGTTTACGAGTGCGCTAAATGTTGTTTATATCTTACATTAACAAACGCATTTTCATTTATTCGGTAAATCGAACATTTTGGTGTGCAGCACCCCTAAAGTGGAAAGTATTAGAAAACTGAAATTATACACTTTATTTCTTTCAAACAACCTACCCTTACGTCAAATTCAAAGTCTCTATCTTATTGCTATTAATATTTCTTTATAATTTCATCTTTCGAACTTTTAGGAGTAACCCTTTCTACTAAACATTTTTGAAAATTTGATTATACGATTGACCAGTGTAATAAATTTTAAGCTTCTATATCAGTTAAAGAAAAGCGTTTCTCATTTATTGAACAAATCGAACATTTTAGTGTGCAGAATTCCTAGTCAATTTGCCCCCCCCCCCCCCCCGAGGGGGCTAATGACATTACGAACAAAAAAAATTATTTTATGGCTATATTTCAGAACAATGATTGAAATTATCATCTCGTGATCATTGAACTATAAATATACCCTTTTATAAGTGATTATGTGAAATTTTGTCGTATGCTACCATGTTAAAAAATCTGATGTGGTCAACACATGACTTTCCTTATATAATGCAATGAATTTATTACTTTTACAGTAAAAAAAATAGGTTTTTCTTATAGTAGATACTTATATCCTTTCCAAGATATTGAATTTTCGATAATTAGTCGTCATTTTCAGTGATTTAGCGTCATTTTAATCCATTTGGCGAGATTTTCGTTAATTTGACAACATTTCAAAAAGTCGCCAAGTTGGCGACATTCCGCTAAATTCGTCGCCAAAATCTCGCCAAGCTTTACTGACGGAGAAATAAGTTATTCTTATAGATAAATGACTATTGGCGTTCAAATACAAAAGCATTACTCGAAGTATCTTTTCTCATGAATGGAACGAGCTAGATCCACGAGAATGATGTCACCCAATTTATCGCATGGTATTACATATGAAAAGTGAACATGTTTCTCAATAAGAAATATACTTTTTTTTTATTTAATATGACTTTTTGATAATTTTTTTGAAAAATGTGAAATATCTCGAGAACGGTTCACGTTAGCGTTCTAAATTTTATGTTAATCGTTTTCTAATGAAAAATTACATAAGAAATGTCTATTTGCGTAACTTTATTAGCGGTTTTTTTTTTTGACGATTTTTTCAAAATTTCACTCGAAAATTTGGGGGTGTTCTGAACATTCGATTACGTTTAAAAACAATAGGCTTTCAGTGTTTACGGATTGTGATTTTTGTACTAAATTTCGTTCGAATCGGTTAATTCGTTCGTTAGTTATCGTCTCCACAGACCCACTGACACACACACATATTTCCACAAACACACACACACATACTTTCACACACACATACACACACACACAGACATCACGTCAAAAATGCTTGATTCGTGATCAGGGATGCTTGAAACGTGCACTCCCGTCGGAAACTCGAATTCGAATTTTCGACCCCGTCACAATACTTTCCTTATACATTATGTATATAAGGAAAGTAAAAATATAAAATTTCGAATAAATATCGAAGTTTTTGCTCGAATTAAAAAAAAAATCCTATCTAGTTCAAGACTTTTTGATAATAAAGCCGGATATAAAATTTCGTGGAAATCCATTAATACTTGTGGCAACTAATATTGTGGTAACACCACAAGAAATGGACCACACACCGACAGACTGACATCACTCCAAAAATAGTCAAAACGTGTTCAGGAGGTCCTAAAACATATATTGGCATCAAAATCTCGAATTCGAAAATTTTCGCGGAAACAATTCTTTCTCTATACTACATTGAATAGTATCAGAAAGTAAACTTTGGAAGCACTGCCATAGACACATGCGAGATTAATAACAACAACACGCATTCTATCATCTCCAGAAAGTAAAACAAAATTTACAAACTGATATGCAGATAGAGCTGAAGCGGGTCAGCAATACTATCTTTCCGTTTAATAGGTTGCATTTCGAAATTTCAGCCATTGAACCAATTCTTACTCCATTAATCCCGCACTGCACAGTGGCAACAGTGGATGGTATCAAGCGTAGATCTCTTTAAAACTAATATTCTGCTGTGATCGAATGTCGAAATTCGATTTTTTTTCTTCAACCGTTTCGAAAACCAGGTTCCGATGATTTTTCAAATGTTTCGGTTAAGTGAATATTGTTTGGCGTGCCATTAACTTCAAAGAAGTCCATAAGGGAGCAAAATGGTTTGCTGATGGATTGGGGGAGAATCGTTTTTAAAACAATCGTACGGATGGTCACGATGTTACCTTGATCTAATTAATGCATGCATTATTTTCTAACGCTTGGTAAGTGATTGGGCCAATTTTAAAGAACATTTATACAATGATGAGAATAACATTTTGAAATTTAAGATAATATTTTCTATTGAAAAAGAAATCTATCTTGACAGGATAAAAATTATGATGTGGGCAGCGCATGACTTTCCCTGCAGACTTACATTAACGTTCACTTTATTTTACTTAAATTTAATTCACTTTTAATTCAATTTTCGTTCACATTTGGTAACTGGACTTATTTTCAAAGGTGGCGTAGAGAAATACGAAAAAACTAAAATATCTCGAGAACGGCTAGTCCTATTGTAATAGGGACGGTCTTATTCTTTTCATCGTTAAACATTACGTATAAAACAAGCATTTAATGGATATACTTGAGCATACGTAGGTTTTAATTTTAGATCTTGACGATTTTTGCGGGCCATTTTGCAAAAAAAGACAGGATGTTTTTTTCCGAATCGTACCAAAATCTAATCAGCACCAGGGTAACCCACAAGCGACTTATCTACCGAATTTTGTGAAATTCAGTCTAATAGTTTTTCAGCTAGAGCGGATGTAGGCAGTTTTTGCGGGTCATTTCGCAAAAACAAGGCGGGTTCTTTTATTCCGAATCGTACTAAGAACTAATCAGCACCAGGATCAGACCCAAGTGACTTACCTACCGAATTTTATGATTTTCAGTCCATTTGATTTTGAGTTAGAGTGGATATATACATTGCACAGACAGAAAGACACACAGACACACACACACACACACAGACGTTACGCTAAAAATAGTTTTTTCGTATTTCAGAGGTCTCAAAAAGTGTAAATCCGTCGAAAATTCGAGTTGCGATTTTTGACATGATTCCACTACTTTCCCTATACATTACCATGTATTTCAGGAAAAGTAAAAATCTGATGTGGACAGCACATGACTTTCCCTGCAGACTCATATTCACGTTCCCTTTATTTCCTCAATAATTTATTAAATTGCACTAAATAATACGCATATATAATTGAAATTATACTTTTAATTCAGCTTTCATTTTCATTTAGTAAGTGGACCTATTCTCAAAATCGGGGTAGCAAAAATGAGAAAAAAAAAAAAATCTCGAGAACGGCTAGCCTTAGAGTAATGGGGTTTGTCTTATTCTTTTCATCGTCAAAAAATAAGTGCAAAACAAGCATTCAATTGATACATTTGAGCATACGTTGTCCTTTATTTCAGATTTTGTTGATTTTTGCAGGTCGTTTTGTAAAAAAAAAAAGCCAGGTTCTTCTTCTCCGAATCGTACCAAAATCTAATCAGCGCCAGGGTATCCCACAAGTGACTTCTTATCCGCCAAATTCTGTGAAATTTGTTCAATTAGTTTTTCAGTTAGAGTGAATACAGACAATTTTAGCAGGACATTTCTAAAAAAAAGGGGGGGGGGCAGGTTCTTTCATTCCGAATCGTAACAAAAACTAATCAGCACCAGTGTCACACACAAGTGACTTATCTACCAAATTTCATGAAATTTGGTTCATTAGTTTTTAAGTTAGAGTGGATATATACATTGCACAGACAGACACACACACACACACACAGAGACAGTCAGACAGACACACAGACAGACGCCACGCTAAAAATAGTTTTTTTCGTATTCTAGAGGTCTCGAAACGTGTAGATCCGTCGAAAACGAAATCGATCCGTCGAAGTTACGATTTTCGACATGATTCTAATACTTTCCCCATGCATTACCATGTATTGCGGGGAAAGTAAAAATCAGCAATTTGGATGTATTGTATTAGAATATTTTAATGATTAATTTATTACAAAAGAAATGGAGTAATCGACTTCCTTCAGAGAGCCATTAAAGTTTCTTTACGCATATATCACGCTTGTCTTGTACTCTTAAACTGTTTGCGATTATTTGCAGCAAAACTGGATTAGAAGTTAAACAGTCAAACAAAAATAGGGCTGAAAGTAAAAGGCTTAAACTAAATGGCAGTTGAGTGTTAAAAGTTTCAATCAATACAGGGATGAGCAAAGGGCGAAATTACTACACTGCTAAACCTCGTAATCTGTGATGGGAAGGGGGGGGGGGGTCAAAAAGAAAATTGTAGAATAAATATTTCAGAATTTATACGTGGTTGGAGGCTTTTAAGCCAGAATCTGTAAGGGTGTTGGGTTTGAAGTTGCTGGATAACATTAAATGGTTTAACCAAATACTGTTGAATGTAAAAAAACTGAATATAAACAGGGATGAAAATAAATAAGATTGGATGTTGGTATAAATAGGTTGGGTATCGCATGGTAGAATTTTAAAAGGTTGTAACAAAACAGGGTTAAAAGTAAAAAAGCTAAACTAAGGTAGGGCTTAAAATTAACATGTTGAATAGAATCATGATTCAAAATGAACTTTAACCATAAAATGGTGTTTGGTTTAGCCGAAATTAAGTTGAACTTTACTGTGTACTACTTCATAATTATCCCAATCGGGAAGTTTACCACTGACCATTCAAGACTCTATTTCAATGGTAAAAATCATATCAATAAAAAATTATTAATTTAAAATTAATGTTAGTAAGCTTAAATAATCAATCAGGTATGGTACATCACTTGTGGAAGAGACAGGATTTAGTTTAATATTAGATTGCGCATACAATTTGAGTGATCAAATAATCTAATCTGGAATTCAGTACAGAAGATTCGATTGGTTTCGCTGTTGATATACTCTCTATCGTTTCTGACATTGTAATGACCGTATTTCAACACTGCAAATAACACGAACAGAGAATATGTAATCTGAAAATAAAACTGGTAAATACTTCAGAATGGATCCGATTTTGTACATGAAATTTAAGTGGAATAAAAATTGAGAGAGTTGGCACCACTGATGACATTTTAATGTTGGCCATTTTAATGGCGGAAAGCATATCATCAACGAATTACACCCCATAAATTTAAGCAAACCTCATCAGAAATATAAAGGGTTAGGTGATCGATGATTCTCGTCTACCACCAAAACAATAGACCAGGTGGTCACGATAGCTCCTTGATCCAATTAATGCCCATTCTTACCGATCACGCTCTGTGGTACCAGTCTTGGTGTGAAAGGTCAATGAGGCCTGGAAGGTCCATAGCGCATGCAAGACGTGTCTCGGACCCGAAACGAGAATTGCCATTAGCCAGGAACGAACACCTGAAGTTCCCAGTGGTTAATTACGGTGGAAGTTTCTTTTCCGGGTACGGATCGTACTTAGAAAATAATGATAAAAATCTGATGGGCACGATATTACTGGAGCAGGGGACGCGGGGAAACTGAAATAATGTAAATTACTTGATGGTTAATTGCTTTGGGAAAGTGCTGTTTGGAATACCGTTGATAAATGGAGGCTGCATAGTTCCTCATGACCTCCAACGTAAAGATTGGACGGATGCTCGCTTAAGTATGCTCCAGCCGAGATCAAAGGTTTGTTTTAAATTTCAGACAATGCTTCAAAAGTCGTGGCTAGTGGTGGGTTTAGCAATTGATAGCGTGGACAGTTCAAAAATCAAAATTTGAATATGCAACACTTGAAAATTGTTTGATTTTTTTACATCGATTGAATATATGACAGAAAAATACACTCTATAACAAAAAAAAAAATCGACGCACCAAGAAGGAGATATCCGATTGTGGTAAAAATTACTGAATGTGACGAACATACATAGGAAAAGAAACGATTAAAATTTCAGAACAATTTAATGATTTAGAGTTTGACCGTATACAAAGGGAGGAAGTCAATAAGGCGTTGGTTCACCTCTAGCCTGGATGCAAGATGTCACCCGGCGTGGCGTAGACTGATAAAGTTCATGGATGTTGTCCTTCGGAAGGTCTTGCCAAATTGTCTCCAACTGTCGTGCTAAATCGTCAGCATTCCGGGATGGTTGCAATCGCCTTCCCATAACGTCCCAAATGTGCTCCATGGAAGAGAGATCAGGAGACCTATCTGGCCAAGGAAGTGTTGGGCAAGCTTGAAGACAATTCATAGCAAGACGTGCCGTGTGCGGCCAGGCATTATCTTGTTGAAAAGTAAGTCCGGGGTGTCGCAAAAGCAACGGTAACACAACCGGTCGTAGAATGCTGTCTACGTACCGCTGTGCTGTCAGTGTTCCAGAAATGACTACCAAAGGGGTCTGGCTATCAAAGGAGATGGCACATCAGACCATACCCACCTGCAGATATACACCTGCCCAGATATACACCTGCTGAATGAACAGTTCCGATGCGCTGGAGCTCCCACTATTTATTCATTGGACACCAAATTTTATTCATTTGCATGTTCGCTCAAAATGTCTTTGCATACGAAATTTCATTACAATCGGACAACTCCTTCTTGGTGCGTCGATTTTTTTTGTTATAGAGTATATTTCCAAGCGGAAGTCGAAATCGAAAACACATTTTAAGAAAGCATCAGTAATAAAGTAATTTTTTTCCAGATTTTATAACATTTCTTAATTCTATCTGAATCGAATATCATAAATTTCATGTCAAAAAAAAAATTACGGTATCAGTGACGGCAAAATATCGTATATGTCAATAACATCGAAATATTATTGATATTGATAAATAGGATCAATATAGCATTCTTCCTGAGTAAAAGAGTATATGAAGAATAAAAGAGTGTCTGAAAAGAATATGTCCTTCCATCTGTCTATCTACCTTTGGTCAGAAATTGAAGTATAAAACTACATGTATGACTTCAAAAAGCCACTAAAATGCTCTATTAAGCAAAAATGTCCAAAATAATATATATATATTTTTTGTTTCCTTGCCAAGCTAAAGTTCTTTATTATGAAAAAAATCTGATGTGGGCAGCACATGACTTTCCTTATATAACGCAATAAATTTACCACTTTTACAATAAAACAAGAAAGATCAATCATGCTTAAAGCATTGATTATGAAACACTTTCCAACTTCAATGCAATTTTATTTAAACATGTCTAAAATGCAATACATTCCTCGGTAATATTTTAAAACTTCTCACAATACTACATTGATTTATTATATTTGAAAACTTAAACATTCATCGAAAAAAATGAACTTCATTCAAATGACGGCATAGAAATATAAATTGCCTGGTTTAAACATCTCTAAAATGTGATATATTACTCGGTAACAATTTTAGAATTATCATAATACCACGATAATTTATTATATTTAAAAACTTCATCGAAAACAACTGAAATTTATTCAAATGACGTCATAGAAAAAATAACACGCCTGGCTCTCTCTAAAAAAGCAGCAGTTCATTCATAAATAATTTCTCATTCATGTCATTCATCACAATACTATAATAATTTATTTTATTTAAAAATTAAGACCATGGAGCTATAAGTAATTTAACTCTATGCTTAAAACTTCATCGCAAAAAATCGTCCTTCTCTCGGTAAATTCAATTAATATTTCTTTCATATCAGCTATGCAGACTCCATGAGCTAAATTCTTTTGCATTAAAAAAATACAGCAATTCCTATACAACTCATCCTACATATTTTGCTGTTTACATTTCACATAAGGGAAAAATAGGCTTCGTTAGAGAAATAATCAAAGTTGGATGCGCATTTAAACTCAAATATATTGTCATTGCGTTGTTTCAGTATGTAGATGCACAGAATTTAAGCGAAAATAAAGAGGTTTTACGACGAATACAACACTCAATATAAATTAAAAAGAACTTTAAAAATGACGATTTTGAGACAAGATGGATGCCGTATTATATTTTGAAGTTGGTCACGTGATCGTTTCATATCATGGTCACGTGATCGCTTCATATAAGAGGTGTAATTATTATTTTAATTTTTATTTAAAAAACTACTGAATATATTTTGCTGATTTTTTTTTTATATATTTTATGGAATAATTTGAATATTACCTAAAATTTTCGAAGCAATTTGTGAATTTTAAATCCGCTTAAAAAATGTTTGTAAAATTAGGTCCCATAGGGTTCAATGTATTTCATTTTTTCAACCCGGGTTCAATCCAAAACTAATTGGGTGATATTATTTATTTATATTCCCATAGGTCCTACAAACCGTCTGAACAACATACTAAAATTTCATTTTGATTAAGTCATTTTTATGGCAGTTATCGTGCTAACGGACAGACAGACAGACAGACAGACAGACAGAATGAACAAAGTCATAAACACTTTTCAACTTTGTTGTAAAGTGTTAAAAAAGGTTTTTCTTATAGTAGATATTTATATTTTTTCTAAGATAATGAATTTTCGTCAATTAGTCGACATTTTCATTGATTTAGTGTCATTTTTAACACTTTACAACAAAGTTGAAAAGTGTTTATGACTTTGTTCATTCTGTCTGTCTGTCTGTCTGTCTGTCTGTCCGTTAGCACGATAACTGCCGTAAAAATGAGTTTATCAAAATGAAATTTTAGTATGTTGTTCAGACGGTCTGTAGGACCTATGGGAATATAAATAAATAATATCACCCAATTAGTTTTTTATTGAACCCGGGTTGAAAAAATGAAATACATTGAACCCTATGGGACCTAATTTTTCAAACATTTTTTAAGTAAATTTAAAATTCACGAATTGCTTCGAAATTTTTAGGAAATATTCACATTATCCCATAGGGGCCAACGGCCGTACCGTGCTGATAACACCGGTTCTCGTTAGATCACCGAAGTCAAGCAGCATCGGGCGCGGTTAGTACTTGGTGGGTGACCACCTCGGAACACCGCGTGTTGTTGGCCATCTCGGGTGCGGTATCCCCGTGGTTTGCGCGCTAGATTTGCACGCTACCACAAATGCCGCCGTGTTCATGCGGAGTACGATCACGTTAAACATGTGGGTCCGTAAGTCCTTCCGAGAGGTTGGTGGTAGGGGAAGGAGGGTACGGTCCCTGTGGATGCCTCCCCCACTGGGTTCCGGTCTAAATTGGGTGGCACTTCCCGGCCGTACATACAGTTACCTTACACCTTTCTGGTAGGTCGGACGGTCTGGGTCTCAACAACAACAACATTATCCCATAGAATATATAAAAAAAAATTCAGTAAAATATGTTAAGTAGTTTTTTAATTAAAAAAATTATTTAATATAGGGAAAATAACAAATTCAATTAAATTCTGATTTTGGGATATCTTCCAGAAAGAAAAGAGAGAGATATTATATAATAAATATCTCTCCATTTGTTTAAACGTTTTGCATATGGGAGTGGCTTCATATTTTAAAATAAATTTGCTAGATAACAATTTTTCATTTTTTTTAAATTTTATATAACTCTTCTTGATAAATTTAATTGATGGCATTTTAAATGCACTTTCCTACGTCCTAGAGAGTTAAAATTTGGTACACAGCTTAAATTTGTTGAACATTTTATTCGACAAAAATTTGATGGATCTTTAAATATAGATCATACATTTTTTTCGAAATGGCATGAAAATAATCCCCGTTCACTTCTATAAATCATTGGTGTAATATTGTTAAAAATTCTGATGTGGACAGCACATGTCTTTCCCTGCAGACTCATATTCGTTCTCTTTATTTATTCAATGATAATTTGAGTTCATCTGCACAACATAAGTATTTTAAATGACATTGAATTTACACGTTAAACTTAAATTTGGTTCTCATTTGATAGCTGGACTTATTGTCAAAGGTGGCGTAGCGAAAACGCGAAAAAACTAGAATATCTCAGGAACGGCTAGTCCTAGAGTAATGGGGTTAGTCTTATTCTTTTTGTTGTCAAAAATCACATATAAAATAGGAATTTAATTAATATAATTGAGCACACGTAGTCTTTTATTTTTATATATAACGATTTTTGCTGGCCATTTCGCAAAAATAGCCCGTTCCTTTTTCCCGAATCGTAGTAGAATAACCTACAAATGATTTATATACAAAATTTTGTTAAATTTGGTATATAAATCACTTGTAGGTTATTGAAATATTATACTCCAAATTTTGTTAAATTTGGTTCATTAGTTTTTAGCTAGAGTGGATAAAGGCAATTTCTGCGGCCATTTCGCAAAGAAGGCAGATTCTTTTATTACGAATCGTACTATAATCTAATGAACATCAGGATTTCCCACAAAAAACATACCAAATTGTATGAAATTCGGTCCATTAGTTTTTCAATTAGAGTGGATGTAATATCCACACAGACACACAGAAACATACACAGATACACCCTTACACACACAGACGTCTTCCTAAAAATAGTATTTTCGTGTTCCAGAAGTCCCAAAACGAGTAGATCCTTTGAAAATTCGAGTTCCGATCTTCGGCACGATTCCAATACTTTGAGTACATACACATACACATATATATTATCTGTGTATTATCTGTGTATCTAAATTCCGTGCCTATGCAATTACAATAGTTGTGATTTTAAATGATCCCTAAACTTTTATTATTTCTTCAAGGAAGCCTAATTTTAACATATGCAGAATGCAAATATCTCAAGCGATTGTAAGATGAATTACATAAGAATTGCTGAATTTTTTTCACACAAAATTATTTAGCTCTGGAGTCTGGAATACAAGTTATATGAATGAAATATTCATTGATTTTGCATAAAGAATCAGATGATTTATATTTCGATACAGTTTTAAATATTTAAGTATAATAAATTACTGTAGTACTGTGATAATGTAAAAGATATTACCACTGAATGAATCACATTTTAGAAATTTTTAAATGAAATTACATTTCAGTTGGAAAGTGTTTCATAATCAATGCTTATGCATGATTGATCTTTCTTGTTATCCATTTGGCGAGATTTTCGTGAATTTGACAACATTTAAAAAGTCGCCAAGTAGGCGACATTCCGCCAAATTCGGCGCCAAACGCTATGGACGGAGAAATAAGTTATTCATATATAGCAGATAAAAAACTATTGGCGTTCAAATACAAAAGTATTACTCAAAGTATCTTTTCTCATGAATGGAATGAGCTAGATCCACGAGAATGATGTCACCCAATTTATCGCATGAAAAGTGAATATGTTTCTCAACAATTAATATATATATGTATTTTTAATTTATGGGAATTTTTTTGATAAATTTATTTAAAAAATGTGCAATATCTCGAGAACGGTTCATGCTAGCGTTCTAAAGTTTATGCCAATCGTTTTCTAAGGAAAAATTACATAAGAAATGTCTATTTGCGTAACTTTATTAAAGGTTTTGATTTTTTGATGATTGTTTCAAAATTTCACTTGAAAATTTAGGAGGGTTCTGAACATTCGATTGCGTTTAAAAACAATAGGCTTCCAGTATTCACGGACTGTGATTTTTGTACCCAATTTCATTCGAATCGCTCTATTTGTTCGTGAGATATCGTCTCCAGAGACTCACACACACACACACAGACATCACCTCAAAAATGTTTGATTCGTGATCAGGGACGCTCGAAACGTGCTTTCCCGTCGAAAACTCGAATTCGAATTATTGACCCCGTCACAATACTTTCTTTATACATTATGTATATAAGGAAAGTAAAAATATACCTGATGTAGGCAGCGTGTAATTCCCTCTACATAATACAGTGATATTTTTTCACAGTAAAATGATGATATACAAGATTCATGAGTCAATGCTTTATGATCTTAGAATTAAATTAATAGCACGTAAATTGAAATTTGAAGCTTTTGGCAACTTTTGGTCTAAACAGAATGACACATTCATACAAACGTGCAAAATCTTCATCAAAATGCAATTGATATTTAATGAATTTCTTATGAAAAAAAATGACTACTGTTAAATTCCTGGGAGATTTTTTCAGAAGAATGACAAGCTATAATTGTAATCATTTGGATCCACAATGCCATTTTTCAAAAAAAAATTTCATATATATAAAATCTGAAAAAAGGCTATTAAAATGGATTTGGGTATGAGAAAGTCGAGTCGCCATTCCAGTTAATTTGAATCTATTTTGAAGCAGCAGGTAAATAAGCATTACCTACAAAGTTTTGCCAAACTCCCTTATCAGTTTACTATGTACAAGGTAGGATCAAAAAGTTCGGAGACTGTGCTGATATCTCCAACCCTGATTGGACGAGAGGGGAACTATTTTACCGTGCGTAGAGGCACATGTGACGCGAGATGTGAAAATGAAGAAGCAGGTGTTTTTCCAGACAATGCGTGTCAGTGAACTGTAGTCGTTCATTTTCGTCGAAAATGGAATGGGTGTTTGAAGAACAACGTGCGAATATCAAATTTTGCCCCAAACGCTGGCAGAATTTGATATTCGCACGTTGTTCTTCAAACGTCATTTCCATTTTCGACGAACACGAACAACTACAGTTCACTGACACGCATTGTCTGGAAAAACCCTGCACTGCAGATCTGCTTCTTCCATTTCACATCTCGCGTCACATGTGCCTCTACGCCACGGTAAAATATTTCCCATCTCATCCAATCAGGGTTGGAGATATCAACACAATCTCCGAACTTTTTTATCCTACCTTGTATATTAAGGAAGTAATATGATACAGATTCATGAATATCCTACCCTAACAATAACTTTTCCCCATTTTCTTATTTGTTTGGAATACATGTATTTATATCTTTTGTGAAAATAAGTCATTATTAACTCTATATAACTGCATAAATGGTGCCATTTCTCAAAAACAGACACACAGGGATTAATGCTTAAATTTCTAACTCAAACAATCATACCGTAATTGATTTTCCCTTCCTCGAGATGGCTTGAACCTCATCAAAAATATTGACAGCATGATTGCTCCTTGTTAGATATGTCTATCTGCAGAATGACGTAAATGTGCCTTTATGTTAATTTCGATATATTTAGCATATAAAGAAAAGTTGAACTTGTAAAAACAGAATTCAATTTTCTCTATAATCTTTAAATCTATGTGGGTGGTTTCCTTCAAAGTACACATTAAGAAGAGCATTGCAGCCATTTGTTCTTGGCTTTTAGAATATGGAAATTATTCCAATCATAAAATTTTGACAATCTTGACAGATGCTCTTACAAATTCTAACAATTGCATACCATTTTCCTCCTATATTCATGTTTAAAAAACATTTGCTTCTTTTCTGAAAATGAATGCACTCTAATGTCATAAGTGGATCATTTTTTTTGCAATAAAACTCAAATATAGATTAGTTTTATCTATATTTAATAGTGGAACAACTTAATCCATTCCACCATCCTGATATCATCCCTTAAGCAACATCAAAGGCATTGGCATTCTGATTATGTTCAACGGAGTCAAAACTTTCCAAACTCTCAAGTAATTTCCATCCCGCCCCGGGGTAGCAATCGTTTAATAGAAACTGAAACACCATATCCTACTGAGATAGTGATTCAATAAAGACTGTCACCAAGACCCATTCACCAAATTGATCCTTTCCAAGAGACAACACGAATCATCGGATCAATTTCCAGAAAACACGAAAATTATCTCCCCAGCATGGCTCCAGGCATGGGAGTTTTGATCATTCCCAGTTTTTTCGGTCTAGAATTTCGCCCGGCCGATAAACGTTTTAAAAGTCTATATTTAAAAAGTGGTCGATGTTTTATTGAGGAAAAGGAGGAAAGATTAGGATAGAGGGTCCTCCTCAAGATGTGTTATCGGGGCATTCCAGATCCGCGCTTCAATGAGTTTTTATTGGGAAGAAGAAAAAAAATGGGGTTAACCGTCTGTTGTACGTCGCCCGCAGCAACGCCGCTACAAATGATGTGCGCCATGACTTAAGATTTAACGAATATTAAGAGGGGTTTAATGTGCACATTTCCACATTCCTTCACTTTGAATGGCAAGGGCGGGGATGGAAGACGGATGTGAAAGACGTCACTCCATTGTTGCCTCATCGTAGGAAACGAAATTCCCCCGAGTGACGATTTAAGGCTAAGATCCTTTTTTAATTTATGTAATGCATACAGAGCAGGATGGTAAATATGCTACACCACTGGGGAAGCGTGACAGTTCTTAAGCCAACTGATTAGAAATAACAATAATTGCAGTCTATATTTTCATAATCATGCATGGATGTATCTTTATGAGACTGATATATATATATTTTAAAATAAACCTCGAAGCTGGCGAGGACAGGGCCGTTTGAGATCATAAGTAAAGTGGGAAAATGTTGGGGCCCCCGAATCTCTGGAGGTCCATCTTCTGTACTCAATGCACCTTCGTTTTATTTTCTTTGCAATAAACATTTTATATGGGGCCCCAGAATATTTGCTTTTGTATTGCCGTAAGCTGTATCTAATTTATTCGCTGTTCTAACTTAACCATGTAGCGAAGTACTCGTTACAGATAGTATAGTCGTCTTCTATAAGTGTATAATTATGTATTTTCGTTAAGAAGCTTTCAAACACCAGAAACCCCCAAAATTATATTTAAAAAAAAAAGTCTAGTATTACTTTTTTGTGTCAATTTCAAAAGAAAATTAACATGTTTATAGATCATAATTTTTTTCTGCATGCGCTCATCTTGGCGATTTCTCTTCAAACTACATGTGTTTATTTAATACCTATAAATGGGCACTGGAAAATAAAGATATGGAGAAAGTGATCATTCTAGCAAAAGCATTTGTCAAAAGAAAGTTCAACTCCCGCTCCTTAACTATCGTCTGCGCTTCAAGGTCAAGGAGAATAAAATAAAACTGATGCGTAAATCGGTTCTTGCACCCTTGGAATGTAAATTTAATTCGCAATCAACACCTTGAGTAGATGGTGGATTTGATGTTCTCTCTTTAAACAAATAATTGAGTCTTTTCACTTCTTATTACGCCCACAAAACCTGTCAAGGTGGGAAGCAAATGCCTCCTGACGATCCCTCATTATACCTATCCCTCATAAAATCTCCATACGCAGTGATACATCTCCCCAACTGTTTGTCCAGCCTCCAGTTGGCTCACGTGGGCGAGAAGAAAAGGGCCGAGACCTGGCTGTGCCTTTTTGCGTGGGCGGAGGTCGGGGTCACTTCCAGCAAAGGGTCAAGCTCTTTCGCTCTTGAATAAGCTCTGACTTTGAAATGGACAGTGTGACCTACATGGAGGGAGTTTCGGTTTCAGCCACGGAATTTGGCTCGTAGTGCAAAGAGAGAAAAGCGGGTTTCGTTGGAAATGCGAAAGTGAGAGGATAGAAATATGATCTACATAATACTTTGCTCTAGTTTTGAATCGCCATTTTCAATCGAGCAAGAATTTGCAGAAAAATTTCTGATTTTGCCATCCCTATTTGCTAATATTTAGGATCTACTTCTAGGCTTTAAAATATTTACTGCAAAATAAATATTTTAAAACCTAGAAAGGAGAATTTTTCTTACAGAATATCTAGATAAGTTATGGATCGGGCTAATAATTAGAGAAGATTATAATATATATTTATGTAGATTTATAAAAGAAAAACCAATGGTGCTAGACGATGAGACCACTTTAGCTGGGGTGACCCCCTATTTAAGGAGTACTGGACAATCTCGTTTTCTGTTAGAGATAAGACCCCGCCCTCCCTTAAAAATTCGAATATTTAGATAATGAGGCAAAATTTATTATGCACAAAATTCACATTCAGCAATGATGCAGTCTTGTACACATAAGATGCCTCTGAGTGTAATCCTATATTCTAGAACTGAATAAAAAAAAATTCTATACTCTAGAAATGAACAAAATACTCTATACTTTAGAATTTCATCAAAACAATTTTTTCTCCAAAATTCAATCAAAAATTCTGTACTCTAGAATTTAATCATAAACTTTTTCTCTGAAATTCAATCGAAAAATTCTCAACGCAAAAATTCAATCGAAAAATTCTCTACGCAAAAATTCAATCGAAAAAATTCTATACAGTAAAAATCAATGAAAACTTTTTATACTCGAGAATTCAATTGGTAGAATTCAATCGAAAAATTCTACATTCTAAAATTCAATCAAAAAATTCTAAATTCTAAAATTCAATCGAAAAATTCCAAATTCTAAAATTTAATCAAAGTATTCTAAATTTTAAAATTCAACAAAAGAATTCTAAATTCTAAAATTCAATCGAAAAATTCTAAATTCTAAAATTCAATTGAAAAATTCTAAAATTCAATCGAAAAATTCTAAAATTCAATCGAAAAATTCTATACTGTAAAATCTCTAATCGAAATCTTGAGCATGACAGGCCTACATCGAAATGAGGTCCGTCGTGGCCTCACAGGGCCATTAGTGGGAACAAAACGCTTCCGAGTGATGCAAGGTCCATTAACGAAAGGGCCTCTATCATCGCTACTTTAACAATGCGCGATAAATGTTCGCCTCTTATGAAACACAGCCGCCTACATCGAAGGAGGCGGGAGGTCGGATTAAAGCGTTGATATAGTCATTGTTGAAGGCGTTTATTGTTTTAATAATTCGATGCCATTAGCCTGTCTTGTAGAATGGGATTAAGTTCGAGTGGAAAATCGGAGAAATCGGTTAATGCTTTCGGTTTGATATCGGGGCAATCGTTCATTTGAATCTGAAAGTGAAATTGGTGGGAAATGGAATTAGACCGTCATTAGAAGACAGGCTTTTACGGCGAGATTGTGTATGTGTTTAAGAACCTTCCGGCTTTTGCTTTCTTTCTGCAGAAAAATATATAGCATTTCTATTTAGGTGCGTTTGTACTCCATATATATGAAAAACACACCTATTGTAAAACTTTCGTCAGTCTGACTGTCTGTTATCATGCAACATAGCAAAATCCACCATATTTAATATAAAGAACCTATAGACGCAATCTTGTCAATCCAGGGTAAAATTTGCCAAAAATAAGTCAAAATTTAAAAAAAGTTAGAAGCAGTTTAATATTTTTACTCCATTGTTCTTATGGGAATAAAGGACATCTTGAATTGAGCTAAATAAATTTTAATTAACACGTATTTGATATTCACTGTTTTGACATGTGAAATATAATTTGCAGTTAGAGAATTAAACAATTAAATAACAGAACAGGTGGCATATGTGGTAAAGCTTATTTACTATGATAATTGGTAGACAAAAAACTTCGGTTAGGAGGTATATACGTCCGACGATGTTCATTATTGAAAAACATCCATATATTTTAAAACTATATACTGCTGCGCTTTCCCAACCCCGTAGCTCGCTTCACTAGCTTCGAAAGCTATTTCAAGCCAAACTAAAATTTAAATCGGGAAACGGCTTACTTTATCGCATTACCCTATTATTTCTCAATACATGTACCAAATTTCATATTTTTATATGCTATAGTTTTTGCGGTACGAGATGGATGTGCCGATACGAAAGAATATTTTTCACTTCAGAAGTGCATAAAAGGTAAAATATCTCGTAAAATGCATCGAAATTAAAAAAAATATGTTTCTGTCCTGCAGAAACTCAACTATGTAGGTACTTGCATGCAAAAATTCGTGGTCTTGCTATTGATAGTCTGTCCAGGGCGCGAACTCGCAGCTCAAATATTCTGTCTTTGACATAAAATATTTCTTAAACTACAATATATATCGAAAAACGGTTTATTTCAGCGTGTTCGCCAAACCAAATTTTATATTTTTGTATGCTACAGTTTTTACGGTACTAAGCAGAGAATCTCGAGGAACGATATATTTGTCAAGCAGCGGTGGCGGTGGCGTCAGCTACTTTTGTTTAATATAGCGAGATATTGAGCTCAGCATGGCTATATTTTACAAACACCCTTTTTGAGGCGATTTGCGTACTCACTCGAAATCTTGAGCCTGTGTGTTTTGATCTTACTAATATTATTTAAAAGTCATTATTTAAAACTGCAATGTATCTAGGTTTTAATCATGCTGCTTTAACCTTTTGCTTACGAGTGGGACAGCGTCAATTCCTATCGAAGAACCTCTCAAAAAGACAAGTATTTGACATACCCTATCCCAAACAGTTCGATCTCCTTTGCAGGCATTGGCGTCCTTGGATGCCAATGTCTGCAAAGGGGTATCGGATATTTTTTTTTACTGTTTGTGTTTGTATTTTTACTTGTAAAACCACAAGCTTCGATTCTTGGATTTTTCGGTTTAATAAGGTTAAGAGGGTTTCAAATTAATTGTAATAAATATTTGTTGGCGCATAATTTAGCCATTCAAACGATTATAGGCCTTAATCTTGATTTCATTTGTATGCAAGAGCCGCATGTTTCTGAGAATAGGGGTTTTGATCCCTCTTACAGATTTCAACAATTTTGTTCTGGTTCCAAAAAGGACACAATTATTATTTGTAACTTGTGATTAACTTTTCCGTATAAATTTAATCGGTCTTTGTTGACTTTCTTTTTGAAAGTTTCTTTTAACTTTTTCTTCAGTTTATTTCCTTCCGCATGATGGTATTGGTTCTCTTTAGAAAGTTGATTCTGCTTTTAATCTTTGAGGATTTTAATGCAAAAGCAGAGGTATGTGGTCACTTATTACTTTCCCTGCCATACATAGTAATGTATAGGGAAAGTATTGGGATCATGCCGAAAATCATAACTCGAGTTTTCGACGGATCTACACGTTTCGAGACCTATAGAATATGAAAAAACTATTTTTAGCGTGACGTCTGTGTGTGTGTCTGTCTGTCTGTCAGTGCAGATTTTGTATCCACTCTAACTAAAAAACTAATGGACCGAATTTCATAAAATTTGGTGGGTAAGTCACTTGTGCACGAATCTGGTGCTGATTAGTTTTGGGTATGACTCAGGTTAAAAGAACCCGTCTTTTTTTTTGCGAAATGGCCCGCAAAAGCTTGTATCCACTCTAACTGAAAAACTAATGGGCCGAATTTCACAAAATTTGGTAGATAAGTCGCTTGTAGGCCACCTTGGTGCTGATTAGATTTTGGTATAATTCGAAAAAAAATAACCTGCCTTTTTTTGCAAAATGGCCCGCAAAAATCATCAAAATCTAAACTTAAGAACTACGTATGCTCAAATATAGCCATTAAATGCTCGTTTAATACGTAATTTTAATATATAATATTTCAGTATATAATATTTCAGTATATAATATTCATATTAATATATAATATTTCAGTTTTACTTATTTTTCCTACACCATTTTGGAAAATAAGTCCAGTTTTCAAATGAGAACGAAAATTGAATTAAAAGTGAATTAAATTTAATTTAAATAAATAGAACGTGAATATAAGTCTGCAGGGAAAGTCATGTGCTGCCCACATCAGATTTTTTATAGGCCAGCGAGACTGTATGAAGTTGCTGATTTTTGTCTTTACTATAATTTAATGGTTATTAATAATAAAGATGGTGCTCCATCTTTTATTTCTCTCTCAGGTAAAAGTAACCCAGATTTGACAATAAGTTATGACATATAATTTATATGGTTTATATGATATGATTTATATGAAATATAATTTATATGATTCTATTACCTCTTGGAAAATTTTAGACATAAATTCAGGACCCGAATTTGATTCTCGACTCTGCCCAAACTATCCCTGTGTTAACGCAGAGTACGGGTAAGTTAAATCTGTGGGTCCAGAAGTCATTCCGCGAAGTTAGGGGTAGGGGAAGGAAGGCACGGTCCCTGTGGATGCTTCTCCTACTGGGTTTCTATCTAAATTGGGTAGCATTGTCCCGGCCGTCCAAACAGATACCTTACACCTTGGGGTAGGCCGGACGGATTAGGTCGAAGGAAAGAAAAATGTAACTAGGCTCCGGCCTATCCGAAGGTGAAAGGTAACTAAATACCTTACATCTTCGGATAAGTCGGACAGTCTGGGCATGAAAAAAAATAACTAGGTTATTTTTCGCAACCCGAAATTGAAGCGAAGCAGAGTATCTAGCTACATGTTCGATAACTGAAGCGATTATTTAATGAAAGTAGTAAAAGACTAAAGATATTAAATAAAAAATATCGAATATTAAATAATATGCGAGACAGTTTAGTAACTTGTACAATTGTACAAATTACACCAAACAAATAGAAAATTTTGTTTGGCGCGCAATATTTTTGAATTTAATTTTTCTCCATGACCAACATTAACCAACCTTTGACCACCTCAGATTCCTCAGTGTATAGATCGAAATTAAAATTTCGCGCTTCGCCATAAGCTAAAACATGATTAGTACAAGTTACGTTCACACTTTTATTCGAATAGGTAGAGTTTTACTATGTCAACGAAACTTTTGCACACAATCAGATTTGAGTCGATGTTGGAGGAAGCTAGGTTTGGAATGCGATTTGCTCCAATTAGCGAAGAATCGCATCCCTATTGCAAATAAAAGCATCAATGGATCGGTTTCGCGCTTTTTATGTGCTTTTTCAGCTTACAGCATATCACAATTCACGAACCTCTATGGAGATCGATACCTTGCAGATGGTATAAATTTTTATTAAGGTACATAAAGCACAGTTTGCACAAGACTTTAATGTCTAAGGTTACTTCAGGCGGGTTCTGTGACTTACATTTTTTTTATGATATAATGCCTTAAAAACAAATCCCAACGTAACCCTCTTCTTTGGCAAGAGTAAAAATTTAAATACAAATGCAATTATGGATTCTATTGTTTGCAGGAAAATCTCCAATTTTTGTTCACAAAGGAGAACTAAACATCGTTCATTTTGCGTTCCACCCTAACGAAATATGATTAAGGGCAAAACTAGGTGTGTACCATGTACTTTACAAAAAGTTTTACACCGACTTTTCAAAGGAACCACACCTACTTTCATTTGAGCACAAAGTACATTACGTTTGTTCTATTAGTTCTAGAAAGAAATTTCTTCATTATTTATATAATAAAGGAAAATATAATATTTTTCATTGTGAATTTATGCATTTAATTTATAGTTTGGTGTTTTATTACGTTTGATCACCAAAGCTCTTTAAAAGCTTGTGATCCAAATTGAAAATGATTTATTTTAAATAAGCGAATGTGAAATGATTGTATTATTTTTATTATTATTTGGCACGAAAAGAAACTTTTTAAATCATACAAATATTTCATACAAATATTTAAGTGTTTATATTATTCTTCTCCGACCTAGACCGTCTGACCTATCCGAAGGTGTAAGGTATCTGTTTGGACGGCCGGGAAGTGCCACCCAATTTAAACCGGGACGCATTGTGGTGGCATCAACGTAAGGTGTAAGGTATTTGTTTGGACGGTCGGGAAGTGCCACCGAATTTAAACCGGGACGCATTGGGGGGGGGGGGGACCAACAGGGACCGTACCCTCGTCACCAACCTCTCGTAAGGACTTACGGACTCATATATTTAACGCACCCCTACTCCGCGTGAACACGGGAACAGTTCGAGCAGAGTTGGGACCCGCAGTGCAATCCCCATGCGCTAACCACTGGGCTGTCCCACACAAGTGTTTATATTATACACTAGCAGCATACCCGTTCTTCGTACGGAGTATAATATATAAAGAAACTTATAATTCAGAATCATATGCAAATTATGTTAAAATATTAAATTTATTGCTCCTAAAGAGAAGTTTATGTATATCTGTTCTCATCATGCAAAATTATCGTCACGGGCAGATCTAAAGAATAAAACATCCTGGCCCCTTTCGAAAGCAAATTTACAAAAAAAGGAATTGAATCAATATATGCAAAATGAAAGCATTAAAATTGTATAGGACCGGTACTTCTTATATACGCGAATATTAGAAGATATAACCTGTATTAGTAGATTACATGTATAAATTGAAAATATCAATAAACCCGTAATTGATTCCAATATATGCCAGAATGAAAGCACTAAAATTATATGGGAATATATATATATATATATATATATCCCCATACTACTTATATTGTCGCAGATTAGAAAATATGCCTGTATGTTAGTAGAAGATTACCCTTATTACAATATGAGTCTAAAAAATCTTTGCCGAAATAAAACAGATGACATTATAAATTGAAAGTTTCAATTATACCCGTAATCTTTATACCAGAAGGTCGTAATTGATTCCAATATATGCCAATATATATCAAAATATATATGCCTATAAACCTGTACTACTTATATTCTCGTAGATTAGAAGATAATACGTGCATTTATAGAAGATTACTCGCACAACGTACAAGATGTGAGTTTCAACAATTTTTGTCATAATAAAGCAATGGTATAATAATTTGAAAATATCAATAATCCCTGAATCAATAATCCCCGAAAATATCAATAATAATAATGCGTAACCTGAAGACCGTAATCGAAATTATCCAGTCAAAAATGCAATGCCAATGAAATTTATTTTATATACATATCTTTATTATTCAAATCGGAAAAGATTTAATTAAAATCGTATGCCACATAACACACATTGGATTTACATCCATTGCTAAACGACATGATATCAGTTGCTTCAAATAAATTGATGGAAATCATATCGTCTGAATAATGCTATCTCCATGAAAGGTTTGGCGATATTTTCTTCAATTTAGCGATAACTTAAAAAATCGCTAAATTTATCGCCAAGTGGGACTGTAAAACTGATAGTCCCATTTTGCGACAAATTGACGAAACATCAGCATAATATTATCCCCTAACAAAACACAATTAATTTCATTTATTAAGCGCAATTTTATCAATTTCATGACATTTTTATAGATTTACAAACATTTTTATCAATTTGGTGATATTCTAAAAATTCGATAAATGTGTTACTAAGTAGGATGAATAGACTGACCCACAAATGCTACCGAAACATCATTTCAGTACTGTCTTCTAAAAAAACTAATTTAATTTCATTGATTTGCGTCGTTTTTAGCAATTTGGCGATATTTCCGTCAATTTGGCAAAGTTTAAAAGAAGTTGCCAAGTTAGCGATATTCCGCCAAATTCGTAGCTCTGAAATTGCAGATCTGAAGAATAAAACATCCTGATCCCGTTTGTATATACTAAATGCAAACACTAAAATTGTATTAGAAGATATACCCTTTCTACCCTTTTTCTGTTTCAAAATCGGATAAATGAATTTATTGGTAAACACAATATGAGTTTATTAGCTAAACACAATATAAAAGCATTAAAACTCTTTGTCAAATGAAAGTGATGTACGCAGTCCGTAATTAATATAATTAAAAGAAAAATCAAACCGTTCATTTACAAAATATATTTTTACATCTATTTATTTATTATTCAAATAGAAAAAATAATAACAAATATTAAGAAACACATTAACTTTAATTGCGTTGCTGAGCAACATAATATAATAAAGAATCTTCCTCATAAACTGCGAAATTAAATAACCAATTTGATCTCTTCCCCATAAAATGCAAAAATAATAACCATTTTGATTTCTTTATACTTTATATTGTTTAGTAAATGCTTGACCATGGAGTTAGATTTTCCATTTAAATTCATGTTTCAAACAATTCATGCTTTCAGATAGTGACTAATTAATGCAAAAATCCTGCACTAAGCTCAGAAATGAAGTTTTAATTCACGTTGACGTTTTAAACAAACGATTTTCATCCTTTCCGTTTGGATAAACCACGGAGTTGGAGAGTAGATCTCCTAAGAAAAAGTTCCGTTTTTCATTAATATCTCGACAACCCCCAGTATTAGAAACTTAAAACTTGGGCAAAATTTATGGGGGGCTATTTTAAGGCTACTCACAAAATTTCATTAAATTCGATTCAGCCGTTCTCTCGTGATGATGAGACAAACGAAATATTCGTTTTTCACTAATATCTCGAGAACCACTGGTTGTGGAAACTCCAAACATGGACTAAATTTTAAGTGGGGCTATTTCTAGGCTACCCACAAAATTTCATCAAATTCGGTTCAGCCGTTCTCCCGTGATGATGGGACAAACAGACAGACAGACAGACAGACAGACAGACAGACAGATTTTCAATTTTATTTATATAGATATCCTGTGCAAATTATTTTGAAATTCTTTACATTTAAAAACTTAATGAGTTGTTTGGCACTTAAGTAAGCTTAGGCACTGCAATAGTTAATTTAAAATTCTATCATTTAAAATGTTTAAATATATGTGAATATTTAGAAATTTTTAGATAAAGTAAATATTTAAAGTTTAATAAAGCATTTATTTATAATGTAGCTTTAAAAATAATATGAACATTTTAGTATTTATTATACATGTTAAAGGATACAATTACTTTAGTATTGAAATAAATAAAATAATATATGCGAGTGTTTAAAAATGTAAAAGAGATTATAAACATGTAAACACAAGTTTTGTAATATTTCGTTCGTGTTTAAGAAAAACATAATATGACATTGAAAAATAAATTAACTGGTTAACCTTGAAAATAAACTTCTATTGATGGAACACTTTATTATAATAGAATATCCTTATTCAATTGGAAAATTGTTTTTGGGAAAAAAATAAATAACTATTTTACAATTAAAGAGCATGTAAAATTAAAAACGTGTTATTTTAAGCTTCAAAATAAATATATTCCTATAAAGAACATAATACGTAAATAAACATTTACCAACGAAATTAAATCCATCCTTTAACATAATTAAATAACTTTCAGAATAATTTTGTTTATTTCTTTTTTAACTGAACAGAAAATAATCATAAACTGCTTTATACGGAGAAAAAATGTTAAAGAGAATCAAATGTAGTGGAACTTTAATTGGATATTAAAACTATATCCATTTAATAAATATTTATCATTTTCCAAACAGTATTGAAATGAAGAATAACCAACTATTACAAAAAATTGCAAGACATTATTTTAGAACAAACAGCTCGTAATTGTTATCAGGAGGCAAAGATATTTATAATAGCCGAAAAATGTTTTCTGATTTCAATGAGGGTAAAACGAACAAAATTAATAGAACATTCAAAACAGTTTTTAATCTATGTAATTGAGATTCAAATATTATTTGAGAAAGAAAAATAAATGAAAAAGGATTTGGAGAGATGTTTAGATATTATGCACGAACATAATCATAATTTTCATTTAATTGTAGTAAACATAAATATTTGATATTAGAATACATGCCCGGCGTTGCTCGTGATTTAAAATGTGTGCAAATTTCAGCAGTATTCTAAATGACATTGTTCTAAAAATAAGCTATTAAAATTTTTAATTTAATTCTCCTTAAAAAATATAAGATTTTCTTCTCGCTAGCTATACAACATTATCTGCACAGACAGATTGAATTATAAAATATTCTCTTCCAGTTCGTAAACCCATAAAAAATAAAAAAAATCTGATGTGGGCAGCACATGACTTTCCCTGCAGACTTATATTAACGTTCCTTTTATTTTAATTAAATTTATTGCACTTTTAATTCAATTTTCGTTCTCATTCGGTAACCGGGCTTATTTTCAAAGGTGGCGTAGGGAAAGTACGAAAAACTAAAATATCTCGAGAACGGCTAGTCCTAGTGTAATGGGGTTGGTCTTATTCTTTTCATCGTTAAAAATTACGTATTAAATCAGCATTTAATGGATATATTTGAGTATACCCAGTTCTTTAGTTTAGATTTGGACAATTTTTGCGGGCCATTTTGCAAAAAAAGGCAGGTCATTTTTTTCCGAATCGTACCAAAATCTAATCCGCACCAGGGTAACCCACAAGTGACTCATCTACCGAATTTTGTGAAATTCGGTCCATCAGTTTTTCAGTTAGAGTGGATACAAGCTTTTGCGGGCCATTTCACAAAAAAAAGGCGGTTTTTTTTATTCCCAATCGTACCCAAAACAAATCAGCACCAGACTCGCTCACAAGTGACTTACCTACCAAATTTTGTGAAATTCGGTCCATTAGTTTTTTAGTTAGAGTGGATACAAAATCTGCACAGACAGACAGACAGACACACACACAGACGTCACGCTAAAAATGTTTTTTTCGTATTCTAGAGGTCTTGAAACGTGTAGATCCGTCGAAAACTCGAGTTACGATTTTCGACATGATTCCAATACTTTCTCTGTACATTACCATGTATTGCAGGAAAAGTAAAAAATCTGATGTGAGCAGCACATGACTTTCCCTGCAGACTTATATTAACGTTCTCTTTATTTTAATTAAATTTATTGCACTTTTAATTCAATTTTCGTTCTCATTCGGTAACCGGGCTTATTTTCAAAGGTGGCGTAGGGAAAGTACGAAAAACTAAAATATCTCGAGAACGGCTAGTCCTAGTGTATAATGATGTTGGTCTTATTCTTTTCGTCGTTAAAAATTACGTATTAAATTAGCATTTAATGGATATATTTGAGTATACCCAGTTCTTTAGTTTAGATTTGGACGATTTTTGCGGGCCATTTCGCAAAAAAAGGCAGGTCATTTTTTCCCGAATCGTACCAAAATCTAACCAGCACCAGGGTAACCCACAAGTGACTCATCTACCGAATTTTGCGAAATTCGGTCCATCAGTTTTTCAGTTAGAGTGGATACAAACTTTTGCGGGCCATTTCGTAAAAAAAAAGGCGGTTTTTTTTATCCCGAATCGCACCCAAAATCTAATCAGCACCAGATTCGCCCACAAATGACTTACCTACCAAATTTTATGAAATTCGGTCAATTACTTTTTTAGTTAGAATGGATACAAAATCTGCACAGACAGACAGACAGACAGACACACACACAGACGTCACGCTAAAAATAGTTTTTTCGTATTCTAGAGGTCTCGAAACGTGTAGATCCGTCGAAAACTCGAGTTGTGATTTTCGGCATGATTCCAATACTTTCCCTATGCATTACCATGTATTGCAGGGAAAGTAAAAATTGGTTCAACATCCGCGAATATGAAAACGCTAATAAGGTAGAAGATATACCCGTACCATTTTTATTCTGTATTTAAATCGTATAAATTGAAATAGAATCGTCTGAATTATAAACACATTTGATTCATTTCAGTTGCTAAAAGCAATATGATAGATTTTTTTTCAAATACATTTTCGGAAAAAAAATTGTTTGCATAATGCTATTATTTTGTTATATAAGGTTTAATTTTTTTTTTTATGAAAACCTTAAAATTCGAATAATTCTAATTACGAAAGATTTCTAATTACGATAATTATTGAAAATTCTATCTAGTTCCAATTTTTCACATAATGCATCTAAATATAAAAGTTTTTAAAGGTAGGTGTACTTGTTCAAAGTTATCGTGTCCACGCTTAACATACATATACACATATACATACGTACATACACAAACACGGGCACAGACGGGCAACTATCCAAAAGTTTTCGAAATGGATTCAGGAGGTTTTAAAACGTGTTTATTTGTCAGAGACTCGAATTTGAAAATATGCTGTAAAACAATACTTTAATTCTTTCTCTAAACAATAGTATGAGTAAGTGAATTATTACAATATATTAAAATTGATTCGTCATCCAACGTTCATTTTTCAGCACCTTCTTAAAATATTGCAGACTTCTCCAGAATTTTTTTTTCAATACATTTTTTATCCCAGGCATGTCTTTGATTTCTTGAATGGATCTCGCAGGTTCTCATAAGCTATCGGACCCCTCCGAGGTAGAAACGCACGGGATAAGCAAACACTCATTTTGTCGTAGGGGAGTGGATATTTTGGGATGGGCTGAAGGGTGGTGAATGTGGATTTCAGCGGAATCGCCTGTTTCAAGAGCGGTTAAATATAAGGTCATAGCATGTATAGTATGAGTACGGTCATAGCATGTAGTATCACTGCACAATAGTAAAAGGAAAGGACGACGGCACACTGATCCCACGCTATTTGTTTATACTTCCACAGTAGTTTTTCTCTAAATTGCCTTTTTTTGGCTCCTCGGGGGGGGGGGGGGGGGTAACCCTAAAAATCTCCCTCTGGGTGCGCCATTGTGTACTATGAGTACGGTTATAGTTTGATACTATGTGTTGCCTTCCATATGCGTGTTATTTAGTTTTGGGTGCCGATTTCTACTTATTAGAAAATGCTCTATTACTTAATAATTTGCTTTTTTCACCTATCTTGCTTTGTTGCCGAGTTCTCTATCCTGACTTTTTAAATTCTATACCAGAAGGCGCTGCAATTCCTTTTATTCGATCGGACATGGTCACTTTACCATAGATTGACTTAACGCGTACGCTGTTGGATATTTTCTAATAAAATTATCAGGTTAATTAAGAAATGTGTGTCCTAGAAACGCTATATAGAAACCCGATTTTATATACCCACCTGTAATTATATCGAAATATAAGTGGGTTATAGACTCACTAACAGATAGACACTGGACAGAGAACATGTAAACAAATCCTGAAAGCCACTTGATCCAAACCCAACACTTTCTCTTTATAAAAGATAAAATTAAAATTTCCTTATCTTAGAAAACATGAAATTCCTCAAGCAGTTAGGAGTTCATTATACCCCCTCCCCGTCCTCCAAGTAGCACGATAACTAAATTTTTCATTATATCATAATACCGCAAAAACAAAATAGCCGTGCATTTAATTCATTCAAGCCGATTATTTCGAAATAGCTAGATCATTGGCTATAGCTAGGCCATTGGCTACGGTTCATTATTTATTTATGACCACAAAAACAGAATAATTTCGCATTTACTGCACTTGGAGAAGCTTCTGAATTCAATCGAAAAAAATCTGATGTGGGCAGCACATGACTGTCCTTATACAATGCAATGAATTTACTACTTTTACAGTAAAAACAAGAAAGATCAATCATGCATAAGCATTGATTAAGAAACACTTTCCAACTGAAATGTAATTTCATTTAAAAATTTCTAAAATGTGATACATTCAGTGGTGATATCTTTTACATTATCACAGTACTACAGTAATTTATTATACTTAAATATTTAAAACTGTATCGAAATATAAATCATCTGATTCCTTATGAAAAATCAATGAATATTTCATTCATATAACTTGTATTCCAGACTCCAGAGCTAAATAATTTTGTGTGAAAAAAATTCAGCAATTCTTATGTAATTCATCTTACAATCGCTTGAGATATTTGTATTCTGCATTAGTTAAAATTAGGCTTCCTTGAAGAAATAATAAAAGTTTAGGGATCATTTAAAATCTAAACTATTGTAATTGCATAGGCACGGAATTTAGATACACAGATAATACACATATACACAGATAATATATGTGTGTATGTGTATGTACTCAAAGTAGTGGAATCGTGCCGAAGATCGGAACTCGAATTTTCAAAGGATCTACTCGTTTTGGGACTTCTAGAACACGAAAATACTATTTTTAGGAAGACGTCTGTGTGTGTAAGGGTGTATCTGTGTATGTTTCTGTGTGTCTGTGAGGATATTACATCCACTCTAATTGAAAAACTAATGGACCGAATTTCATACAATTTGGTAGGTATGTTTCTTGTGGGAAATCCTGATGTTCATTAGATTATAGTACGATTCGTAATAAAAGAATCTGCCTTCTTTGCGAAATGGCCGCAGAAATTGCCTTTATCCACTCTAGCTAAAAACTAATGGAACAAATTTAACAAAATTTGGTGTATAATATTTCAATAACCTACAAGTGATTTATATACCAAATTAAAAAAATTTTGTATATAAATCATTTGTAGGTTATTCTAGTACGATTCGGGAAAAAGGAACGGGCTATTTTTGCGAAATGGCCCGCAAAAATCGTTATATATAAAAATAAAAGACTACGTGTGCTCGATTATATCAATTAAATTCCTATTTTACACGTGATTTTTGACAACAAAAAGAATAAGACTAACCCCATTACTCTAGGACTAGCCGTTCCTGAGATATTCTAGTTTTTTCGCGTTTTCGCTACGCCACCTTTGACAATAAGTCCAGCTATCAAATGAGAACCAAATTTAAGTTTAACGTGTAAATTCAATGTCATTTAAAATACTTATGGTTGTTATTTTGTGCAGATAAACTCAAATTATTATTGAAGAAATAAAGAGAACGAATATGAGTCTGCAGGGAAAGACATGTGCTGTCCACATCAGAATTTTTAACAATATTACAACAATGATTTATAGAAGTGAACGGGGATTATTTTCAGGCCATTTCGAAAAAAATGTATGATCTATATTTAAAGATCCATCAAATTTTTGTCGAATAAAATGTTCAACAAATTTAAGCTGTGTACCAAATTTTAACTCTCTAGGACCTAGGAAAGTGCATTAAAAATGCCATCAAATAAGTATATCACGAAGAGTTATATAAAACTAAAAAAAAATGAAAAATTGTTATCTACCAAATTTATTTTAAAATGTGAAGCCTCTCTCATATGCAAAATGATTAAACACTTGGAAAGATATTTATTATATAATATCTCTCTCTTTTCTTTCTGGAGGATATCCCAAAGTCAGAATTTAATTGAATTTGTTTTTTTCCCTATATTAAATAATTTTTAATTAAAAAACTACTTAACATATTTTACTGAATTTTGTTTTATATATTCTATGGGATAATGTGAATATTTCCTAAAAATTTCGAAGCAATTCGTGAATTTTAAATTTACTTAAAAAATGTTTGAAAAATTAGGTCCCGTAGGGTTCAATGTATTTCATTTTTTCAACCCGGGTTCAATAAAAAACTAATTGGGTGATATTATTTATTCATATTCCCATAAGTCCCACAGACCGTCTGAAAAACATACTAAAATTTCATTTTGATAAAGTCATTTTTACGACAGTTATCGTGCTAACGGACAGACAGACAGACAGACAGAATGAATAAAGTCATAAACACTTTTCAACTTTGTTGTAAAGTGTTAAAAAAAATGAAAAATTGTTATCTACCAAATTTATTTTAAAATGTGAAGCCTCTCTCATATGCAAAATGATTAAACACTTGGAAAGATATTTATTATATAATATATCTCTCTTTTCTTTCTGGAGGATATCCCAAAGTCAGAATTTAATTGAATTTGTATTTTTCCCTATATTAAATAATTTTTAATTAAAAAACTACTTAACATATTTTACTGATTTTTTTTTTATGTATTCTATGGGATAATGTGAATATTTCCTAAAAATTTCGAAGCAATTCGTGAATTTTAAATTTACTTAAAAAATGTTTGAAAAATTAGGTCCCGTAGGATTCAATGTATTTCATTTTTTCAACCCGGGTTCAATAAAAAACTAATTGGGTGATATTATTTATTTATATTCCCATAGGTCCCACAGACCATCTGAAAAACATACTAAAATTTCATTTTGATAAAGTCATTTTTACGGCAGTTATCGTGCTAACGGACAGACAGACAGACAGACAGAATGAACAAAGTCATAAACACTTTTCAACTTTGTTGTAAAGTGTTAAAAATAGATTATTTTTATAGTAGTTATTTATATTCTTTCCAAGTTATTGAATTTCCGTCAATGAGTCGTCATTTTCCATGTCGTCATCATCAATGAGTCGTCATTGATTTAGCGTCATTTTTATCCATTTGGCGAATTTGTCGTTAATTTAGCAACATTTCAAAAAGTCGCCAAGTTGGCGACATTTCACCAAATTCGTCGCCAAAATCTCGCCAAGCGTTATGGACGAAGAAATAAGCTATTCTTACAGCAGATAAATGACTATTGGCGTTCAAATACAAAAAGTATCACTCAATATATCTTTTTTCATGAATGGAACGAGCTAGATCCACGAGAATGATGTCACCAAATTTATTACATGGTATTACATATGAAAAGTGACCATGTTTCTCAATAGGAAATATTTTCTTTTTATTTTACATGGCTTTTTGATAATTTTTTTGAAAAATGTGCAATATCTCGAGAACGGTTCATGTTAGCGTTCTAAAAGTTATGTCAATCGTTTTCTAATGAAAAATTACATAAAAAATGTCTATTTGCATAACTTTATTAGCGGCTTTGATTTTTTGACGATTTTTTCACAATTTCACTCGAAAATTTAGGGGGGTTCTGAACATTCGATTGCGTATAAAAACAATAGGCTTCCAGTGTTTATGGATTGCGATTTTTTTACCAAATTTCGTTCGAATTGGTCCATTCGTTCGTCAGTTATCGTCTCCACAGACTCACTGACACACACATACACACACACACACAGACATCACTTCAAAAATGTTTGATTCGTCATCAGGGATGCTTGAAACGTGTTCTCCCGTCGAAAACTCGAATTCGAATTTTCGACCCCGTCACAATACTTTCCTTATACATTATGTTTGTAAGGAAAGTAATTAGAAAATTCCTCAGGGGAAAACAGGTGAGACCACCTATAACTTACGTTACTAGATTTTCTCAATACGCAAGGGTAACTAATTTAAATTTATTTAAATTAGTATTTACATAATAAATTACTGAGGACACTCTTTTCTCTGGCGT
The DNA here is from genome assembly GCA_951213105.1 of Amaurobius ferox. Taxonomy (NCBI): domain Eukaryota; kingdom Metazoa; phylum Arthropoda; class Arachnida; order Araneae; family Amaurobiidae; genus Amaurobius; species Amaurobius ferox. The sequence goes on from OX578145.1 coordinate 93,222,491, forward strand.
AAAATGCTTAAAATTCGTAATTTATAACGAATTTCACGTCAACTTTTACTGTGGAGCGGGTAGAAAATACATCAAAGCAATTTATCAACGCAATTTAATCATGCATTAAAAAAATGTTCTTCATTTATAATTCTATTACTAATGAAACAAAAAGAAAAATAGAAATATTTGTTTAGTAATCATTTTAAGAATAGCTTCGAAATTATTTTTAATTACTGTAAAATGCTAGAGATATACTAATATATAAAGGTTTAAAATGAGCCGAAAACCTACCATGAAGTTTTGTAGCAGAACCTATCATAAATGTTTGATGAACTATGTAGCACGCTTGTCTAATAAATAACACAATTCACGCTTTTTCACACATAGAAACACATAATCAACTTTCTAGAACACGTATAAATATTCAAAAATTAATCTGGGACTTCCAACTACAAGTTTAGAAATCTTATATTTAGCAAAAATATATTTTTTTCAATTAATATTCAAGGGTATAAAATTTTATCATAGAATACATTAGAGTTCAACAAAAAGATATACGGAGAATTGAGTAATCATCTTATTTTCTACTTCCTCATATGTAGTATTGGGTAAGTATTGTTTTCACGAAAATATTCGATTTCGAGATTTTGATGTCAATCTATGTTTTAAGTCCCCCTGAACACGTTTTGACTGTTTTTGGAGTGCTGTACGTCTGTCTGATGGTCGATTTCTTTCTTACACGATAGCAGCCGCAAACAGTAATGGCTTTATATCCGGCTTTGATATCCAAAAATCTAGAACCAGATAGGATTTTTTTTAAATTCAAGCAAAAACTTCGAAATTTTATATTTTTACTTTCCTTATATACATAATGTATAAGGAAAGTATTGTGACGGGGTCGAAAATTCGAATTCGAGTTTTCGACGGGAGAGCACGTTTCAAGCATCCCTGATCACGAATCAAACATTTTTAAAGTGATGTCTGTGTGTGTGTATGAAAGTATGTGTGTGTGTGTGTGTGTGTGTGTGTGTGTCAGTGAGTCTGTGGAGACGATAACTGACGAACGAATGAACCGAATCGAACGAAATTTGGTACAAAAAACACAATCCGTAAACACTGGAAGCCTATTGTTTTTATACGCAATCGAATGTTCAGAACCCCCCTAAATTTTCGAATGAAATTTTGAAAAAATCGTCAAAAAATCAAAACCAATAATAAAGTTACGTAAATAGACATTCCTTATGTAATTTTTCATTAGAAAACGATTGACATAAATTTTAGAACGCTAACATGAACCGTTCTCAAGATATTGCACATTTTTCAAAAAAATTATCAAAAAGTCAAATAAAATAGAAAAAATATTTCCTATTGAGAAACATGTTCACTTTTCATATATAATATCATGCGATAAATTGGGTGACATCATTCTCGTGGATCTAGCTCGTTCCATTCATGAAAAAAGATACTTTGAGTAATACATTTGCATTTGAACGCCAATTTATCTGCTGTAAGAATAACTTATTTCTTCGTTCATAACGCTTGGCGAGATTTTGGCGACGAAATTGGCGGAATGTCGCCAACTTGGCGACTTTTTGAAATGTTGCCAAATTAACGAAAATCTCGCCAAATGGATAAAAATGACGCTAAATCAATGAAAATGACGACTAATTGTGGAAAATTCAATATCTAATAAGTTATATAATATATAAATATATAATAATAGTTATATAATATGTCGAAAATTCAATATCTAATAAGTTATATATATATATATATACATATATATATATATATATATATAACTTATTTCTTTGTCCATAACGCTTGGCGAGATTTTGGCGACAAAATTGGCGGAATGTCGCCAACTTGGCGACTTTTTGAAATGTTGCCAAATTAACGAAAATCTCGCCAAATGGATAAAAATGACGATAATCAATGAAAATGACGACTAATTGTCGAAAAGTCAATATCTTGGAAAGGACATTAGTATCTACTAGAAGAAAAACCTATTTATTTTACTGTAAAAGTAGTAAATTCATTTCATTATATAAGGAAAGTCATGTGTTGCCCACATCAGATTTTTTTAATATGGCATCATAGGACAAAATTTGACATAATCCAGCATAAAAGTGTTTATTTGTGTCTCAACAATCACGAGAATTAAAAGTTTCAATCATTGTTGTGAAAAATAGCTGAGATACAATTTTTTTTGTTTGTGACGTCATCAGCCCCCTTTGGGGGGGGGGGGGAATTTATCCTTCGTGGGGTGCATTGTCAAGTATAGTATCAACCGAAAGATTTTTTTCAAGTCCTTTAAAATGAAGGGTAACACGCTATGGTTGTTACATAATACCGATTTCTCAAAATTTCCTTGTAAAATTTGAAAAAAAGAAATCAGGTCTAGTATGAGAAAGTTGAGTTGAGCCACACTCTAGTTAATGTTTTTCTGATGACGTTGAGGAATTGCGTCACTGTCGGCTACATTTGTATTTTCGAAAACGTAACGACGACCCTGGTTGCGACAATTAAAATCCTCTAAAATCCTAATTAGAAGTGTATCAATTTCAACGCCCTTGAAGGCGATGACTCAACGCCGTTATCTTTATATCTAGAACATCTTTTATCTCCAGTTTCCTGGTTTCCTAGCTCCCCAGCGGTCTTCAATACCGCCGCGACATCAGTAGGTTTCCTGTCCTCGGAGCACAGTCGTTTATTTATTTACAATGTTTGTCGAAAACATTGCTACCAATATCGGCTGGAGTATCTGAAGAAAAGGGCTCTAACACAGAGCTCTGTCTTTGCTGTTTGACCTTCAGTGAAAGGAAGTGATTTGGTTGAAAAATAGAATAAAAATAAGGAAGGACAGTGCGCTATTTTTTTTTTTTTTTTTTTTTTTTTTTTTTTGTCCTGAAGAAGAAAACTGTCTTTTGTTTCCGAACGCGGTTGATTTTGAATTAGCTGTCTTATGCTGTAATTAAAGTCTTATTTTGATTTCCAGACAGGGTAAAGAATTTATGCTTCAGAGGGGAGGCGAACCACCGAACTAGATATGACTACTGAGTTATGGGTTTAGGTTCATATTAGATCAATTTGATTTTTGTGAATAAGAATAAAAGCTTTTTGACTGCCTCCCCCTCCCTACATTTAAGAGTCCACGGATCACAAGTTAGTAGTCTCTGACCTAAACTACAGTGCCTAGAAGGAATTCCTTCCTTCTAGACACTGTACCTAAACTGTGTTGGTCGCCATTTTTTTCTACATCAGAGAAGATCCAGGATGGATGGTACCTTTATTCCATCCTGGATAAGATCCAGGATGGAATAAAGGTACTTAGGTGGTTATTCCCCCCCCCCCCCTTCCTCCTCATTCGCTTGTTTCATTTTTTCCATGTTGGAAAATAGTCTCTAACTTCTAGCTCGTTTAGATTTTACAATATTTTCCCCGCTTTTTTTTCTTCTTCTTGACTACTGTTTGCCAAGCATGGAAAGAGGCAGAATTATGCTGTATTAAAAAAAATTGATGAAGTAGTTAAACGCAATCTAAAAATGTTAAAATTATTTTTAATTGTTTAATCGATTTTCCATAAAAACACAAACCCCTCTATTCTCAATATCTATGCTCGACATAAAACATCGAGAATTTTTTTTTAAACTTTGGAGAGGGAGGGCATAAATAAATATTTTGTTTCCTATTTTCCTAAATATTTCTTCACCGAACTTTCGATAGGCACTTGGGGGTAACGCGACTCCCCTGTTAAGGACTAATTTCCATAGGTTAACATGGGAAAAATGAAACAAACGGCTGGAGGAAAAGTATTCATTAGTCGATTTCGATCAATTGACTTCACACCTCCGTTGCCATTCACGAGACAAAAAAAAATATCGGAAATGAAAAAAACTTCGAATACTTTTTGGGGAAATATCGTTCGGGAGTCTATCTGTCTCGGAGACATCCTAGTGACCCCAATCTTTTCTTTAGGGCCACCTGTGACGTCAGAGTGGCTTCCTATTTTTAGGAATCGCACATTCACAGAACTTGTGATGGAGTGCTCCAATTGGGGGGACGCTGAGATCTCTCAAGTGTTTCACTTTTTTTTCCCTCCGTGAGTTTTTGCGGCCTCCGTGTCGAAGTGTTGCTCGAATAGGGTTTTTGCGATTATGCAACGGCTGAATGCGGATGTCGCGGAATGCGAATAATTCTTGACTTTATTTGGATATGGAAATGTGTGAAGTGTGTTTCTAGAAAGAAATTGTGTTTTTGTTGCAGATAATAGAGAAAGTGTACGGTTTTTTTCATGAAGGATCGTCACTTGAAGACCAAGATAAAACAGCGTAATTATCTCATGTTTTCTAAATAGGTTCCAAAAATTTTAACAAAAGACATATTAACAAAAACTTAGTAATCAGATTAACAAAATTAACAGATTATGAAAAAACAAATTTATGAAATATAAATGGCATATAATGTAACAGATTAACAAAACTAACAGATGTTAACAAAATTAACAGATTTATGAAATATAAATGACAAAATTAACATATTAACAAAACCAACAGATTTATGAAATATAACTGAAAATTTAATTATCCCACGTTAAGTTACTTTTGTCCAGAATCTAGCAAAATATACACAATATATATCAGTGTAATTTTTTTCAGGGAACATTATAAAAAAATCTGATGTGGGCAACACATGACTTTCCTTATATAATGAAATGAATTTATTACTTTTACAGTAAAATAAATAGGTTTTTCTTCTAGTAGATACTAATATCCTTTCCAAGATATTGACTTTTCGACAATTAGTCGTCATTTTCATTGATTTAGCGTCATTTTTATCCATTTGGCGAGATTTTCGTTAATTTGGCAACATTTCAAAAAGTCGCCAAGTTGGCGACATTCCGCCAATTTTGTCGCCAAAATCTCGCCAAGCGTTATGGACAAAGAAATAAGTTATATATATATATATATATATAACTTATTAGATATTGAATTTTCGACATATATTATATAACTATTATTATATATTTATATATTATATAACTTATTAGATATTGAATTTTCCACAATTAGTCGTCATTTTCATTGATTTAGCGTCATTTTTATCCATTTGGCGAGATTTTCGTTAATTTGGCAACATTTCAAAAAGTCGCCAAGTTGGCGACATTCCGCCAATTTCGTCGCCAAAATCTCGCCAAGCGTTATGAACGCAGAAATAAGTTATTCTTACAGCAGATAAATTGGCGTTTAAATGCAAAATTATTACTCTATATCTATATTAAGTATCTTTTTTCATGAATGGAACGAGCTAGATCCACGAGAATGATGTCACCCAATTTATCGCATGATATTATATATGAAAAGTGAACATGTTTCTCAATAGGAAATATTTTTTTTCTATTTTATTTGACTTTTTGATAATTTTTTTGAAAAATGTGCGATATCTCGAGAACGGTTCATGTTAGCGTTCTAAAATTTATGTCAATCGTTTTCTAATGAAAAATTACATAAGGAATGTCTATTTACGTAACTTTATTATTGGTTTTGATTTTTTGACGATTTTTTCAAAATTTCATTCGAAAATTTAGGGGGGTTCTGAACATTCGATTGCGTATAAAAACAATAGGCTTCCAGTGTTTACAGATTGTGATATTTGTACCAAATTTGGTTCGAATCGGTCCATTCGTTCGTCAGTTATCGTCTCCACAGACCCACTGACACACACACACACACACACACATACACACACACATACTTTCACACACACACACACACACACACACACACACACACACAGACATCACTTCAAAAATGTTTGATTCGTGATCAGGGATGCTTGAAACGTGCTCTCCCGTCGAAAACTCGAATTCGAATTTTCGACCCCGTCACAATACTTTCCTTATACATTATGTATATATAAGGAAAGTAATAAGGAAGCGCACCCCCCACCCCTATGCAGGGACCAGCATTCGTGGATAAATTACTCGCTCTTAGGGCTCATCACAGAAAAATGAAAACTTGCTATATGCTGCAATTTTGCATACCTAGTGACTGACAAAGTTAGTTAACAACGGTTCGGCTTCCAATTTAAAGAACTGAGATTGCACGATGCTGCAATGGCTATTTTCATTGTTACAAAACATGTGGTGACATATTCCATAAGACTATAAACATGGCCATTACAGATCGCGCACTCTGGGCCCAATCTTCTTTGCATATGAAGCAATCCTCCTGCGGTGTATGATTTTCATCGGTCACTATGGAGGTTTTCAAAATTGCTGCACATATAGCAAGCTTTTTTGCTACCGATGCAGCTTATTTATTACCTAGGTCTTTCAGCCCAGTCAAAGGATGTAGAGAAGTTACAGAGGACGACTGAGAAAAACACAAAAAACAAACAAACACATATAGACATAGACAATATACATAGACATACAATACCTTAACGAATTCAATTGACAGTTTTCCTGATTTAAATAGATCTATGTTTAGTTTCAGAGAATGTTAAATCATCCTACTTGCAGATCAGGTAAAATGGAATAAGTCAAGAATTTCAAATTATTGATATCTCATCTTATCATTAAATTATACCGAATAAATTTTTTTAGTCCTAAGTGCGACACAAATTTTACTAATTGATACTTCTTAATTGGGGAGGGGGGGGGGGGGAGCATAAGGACATAAATTTTGCATCTTTATGAAATTATCAGTTCCGGTGGGTGCAAATATCATAGCTAAATGCTACTCTGTTTTCTGATTATTTTTAATATTTCACTTTACTTCTACGACCAACCTTTAATTCTAATACGTTCGAAGCGATTCTAATATGTTCTAATGCGTTATGGTTCTTTTACGTTCGAATTGATTCTAATACGTTCGAATACTATTCGTGAAACACACGCCGTACAGTGTTTCTTTTAGACATACATCCGGGGGGGGGGGGCAAGCTCCCCTCCCACGGAGTCATTTTATATTAACGTAGTTTTTATTTATGCGACAGCATTTAAATATATTTATATAGGGCAAATAGACAACTGCCCCCCCCCCTCATCCCCCCAGCAAAAAAAGTCCTGCAAGACTGCCTGACGACGTATATACGATATTTCTGCAGCGATGTATCTGTATTTCTATATTTTCATATATTAACACTTTACTAACAGCGAAAAATAAATAAATAAAAAAGGAAGAAAATAAAAGAAAAAACAACAAGACAAACTTAAATTGACAGAGAAAATGTTTTTTTACCTTACTTGTTATACATGAACATTCAGAGAATAACAATGAAATGAAAAATCGACAATCGAAGTAATTATCATAACACGTTTGCACACGTTAGTTTTAAATAAGATAATTGAAAATCAAAAATTTTTTGTTAATAGAATCATGCTTAAATTGTCATTATATAGACGATTGTTTCTGCTATAACGACGGGAAAATAATTTAATTGGAATTTATTTTAACTTGGATGGTGAATAGTTTTGAATTTAACCTGCATCAAATATGAATTTGGTTCACTTGCCTCATAAAATTCATATACAATTAAGAAATATTGGGGCCCATTAAAACTTATTCAGGAGTGCATACAGCCCACAGATCACCTACCTCCCTGTCCAAGTTGAACACTTCGAAAATTTTCAAGTGAGATGACCCTGTCTGTAGGAAGGGAACCAACATCCCTACATCTCTAACACGTGCCCCAGAAGTTGGTTGTGACAGATTACAATAAAAATGTGCAACAACTCCCTTCTAAAGAGAAAAAAAAAACATTTTAAATCCTCCCACATTAAACATTAATTTCCCCGTCTTGACAAATTCCCTTCTACCGTTGTGCCCTTTACATGGCTGGTATCAGGTAACTCATATGTCTTCTTAGCGGGGCAGTAACCCAGTTACCGTTGACCCCGGACCCACGTCAAAGCCCCACACCCCTCCCCCCACTGATAGTTACGAATCCGCATTCTCCACACAGAATAAGTGACAAAACGAATCATCTGTATACTAATAGCACTGCACGGCTTTAGTTACGGTGGATTGAAGTGTTGCCACAGCGTAATTCGAGATGACCGTAAATTATGAAGTTATTAGAAAGAGGAAAAATAAAAAGTGGAAGAAATCGTCTGACGTAAAGTTCCATCTTCAAGCGGAGACTTTTACGCTTTGCGATTATGGTGTGGTACATTTGAGAAAAATGCATTTCGAAATTACTTTATTTTTTACATTTTACTTACTTGCGGGTGGCAAAGAAACAAGTTGTTCCTTTTACTGTAGCTGGTTTTCAGAATTTATGTTTAAGATTTGGCAACAGATCCGTAATGGCGAGAGGCATAAGGAAATTCTGATTTGGAATGTGTGAGGAAGTGATGTAAAAGTGACATATAAAAGCAATTTATTTACCTATACTGTTTTCTAAAACTTATTACAAGCACTAAAAGAATGTTCTTGATGAAGAAAAGGAAGCTTTTGTTCGAAAGAATTATGACAAATGTTATGTGATTGGAGGGATATTTTTTTTTTATTGTTGTTGTTGGTTTTCTAGAAGTTCTAGGTATAGGATGATACCATAGGGTAAATATTCGCAATCTGCTTTTAAAGAGAACCAATTTGCCATCGCCACTAGGCGAATATTTGACTTGAGCAATCAATTTCAAAGAAAAAATTATTTATATATACTGTTTAAAAGATAAATTAGCATAATATCACAAAAACATATCTGCAGTTACGAGAAAATTATAGGGCTACGCAGCCTTCAAATGTTTTAATGTAAGATTTAAACATATAATTCACGTTTTGACTGCTAATTAAAAATATGTAATCTCTTTATTCAATGTTTACAATCATACGAAAAGATTAATTCTTATATAAATTGCGAAGTTTCATCTGAGCTGTCGTTTTAATCTGCAAAGGAACACAGAAAATAGTAGTTCTTAATTTTCATATAAAATTCCTAAAAAAATTTACTGTAATTGTATTTGTCGAAAATCGTAAAAGAATTATTTGAATACATTTGGTATTGCAGCACTCAATTAAATTTTAGTTGTAAATTAAAGTTTAGCAAAGTGGATTATGTCCCAAAATAGAAAAAAAAAATTTAAAATGGTGAAGAAAAATTTCTACTTATTAAATACTTTATATTTCTCAAGAACTTTATTTCTTAATTATTTGGAAGATTAATTCTGTATTCGTGTTTTCAGACAGAGTTTAACAATGTTTTTGTTCATCCCAATGGTAAAAAGTTACAGTACCCTGCCGTAGGTTTACTTTAAAGTGAGATCGGTGGTTTGATTCCCAACTGAGACATGAGTTCTTCAAAATAGCGCCCAGAGAACTGATTCCTGTAAATTAGAGGCATTGGGCTAACCGACGTATTAAAAATACCGAAATATCACTTTCTTAAGATCCTACGATATATGTCCAAACGGTAACTCCTTAGATTAGTACCAAAATCTAATCAGCACTAGGTTGATTTACGCATGATTTACTTCATTGACAAATTTCATGGAAATTGGGCGGATAGTTTTGGAGTTAGAGTGAATACATAAATTACGCAGAGGCTAGAGAAGTTTAAAAGGGGCTTCGGCATGGTCCGACTTGCAGGACGAATCGGGGCAAATTTGGTCAAGACAGCCTCAGGCCTGGATGGGATATTTTTTTTTTTTAAATTTTGGTTGGCTAGACTAGATCTGTTCAACATAGGAAAAATTAAGAACGAAATTTAATATGAAACAGGAAATTGTTTCTTGAGTTCAGCTATGCAAAAATAAATAAATAAATAAAAGTTTGTACTAATTTTGACTGCAAAAATTTATACAAATTCAGGTTTTTGACATATTTGAAATAACCCAGGCTTGGATTCTGCATTGAAAAATTTACTGAGGTTCGAGCACTGGTTCTCTCAGGCCGGTATGGGCAAAAATTTGAACTTTCGGCTCGAAAACACACACACACACACACACACACACACACACGCACGCATGCGCACACGCACGCACGCACCACGCTAAAATTATTAAATTATTGATTCGCGTTTTAAGGTGTTAAAATTGTGTAAATCCATCAAAAATTCGAATTAGCATTTGAACCGCATTTTAATACTTTACCTATACATTGCACTACGCACAGAAAAGATAGTAAAATTGATTAATATATTAAACCTTCGCACGGCATTAAAAACAATACATTTTAATTACTTTGAAGGCTGCATCTTAATTAGAAAGACTTTTAATTAATACTGATTAACGCAAATTTGATCGATGCAGAATCCTCTAAAAGGCAACAGGCTGATTCATCTTCCCTGCTTTGTTAAGAGCACGAAACACAAACTCACGCTGGGAGCGAGGATATGTTTGTTATTCAAGGTTAATATATTTTGTCTTATTCCTTTATCATCCTAATCTATTTCACATCCATAATTTCAGTGACAGATAGTGAAGAAGAAGAAGAAAACATATTTGCGTTCCGTTTTTTTATTTTGTTAGGAACCCCTCAGAGAAGATATCTTAGAGGTGAGGTAGGATGGGATTGCGATTTCTGAGAAAGAGCAATTGAAAAGTTTATTGATAGAGAAGAATAGTTGGAGTGGAATTCAAATATTTAGCATTTGAAAAACATTCAAAATAAAACAGCAACATTCTACATCTAGATATCAAAGGTGTTATGGAATTTTTTTTTTAGTTATTGAACACGTCTTTATAATCTGAACATTTACGATATTAAGAAGATTTTATACGAAAAGGCTTTTTTTTAACTAATAAAAAAAAATCTGATGTGGACAGCACATGACTTTCCCTACAGACTTAAATTCATTTTTTCTTTATTTCTTTAAAAATTCATTAAATTGAGTTTTATTGCACAAAATAACACGCATACTTATTCAAAATTATACTGAATTTGCGCTTCAATTTTCGGTTTCCTTTATTAACTAGACGTATTTTAAAAGGCGGAGTGGCCAGAAAGCGAAAAAAAAAAATAACATGTCTCGAGAAAGTCTAGTCCTAGAGTAATAGGATTGGTCTGATTTCGTTTATCGTTAAAAATTAAGTATAAAACGATCATTTAATTGATATACTTGAGCATGCGTAGTCTTTTTAGAGTTTGATGATTTTTGAGGGTCATTTTGCAAAAAAAAAAAGGCAGGTTCCTTTATCTCGAATCCTACCAAACTGTAATCAGCACCAGAGTCTACCACAAATAATTAGTTTTTGAGGTATAGTGGATACATACATACACAGACAGACAGACAGATACAGACACACACACACACACACACACACACGCACGTCACACTAGAAATAGCTATTTCGTATTTTAAAGGTTTCAAAACGTGCAGATCTGTCGAAAACTTGAGTTACGATTTTCGATACGATTCCAATACTTTCCCTATACATTATCATGTATTGTCGGGAAAAATAATTATATATAAAAAGAACTTTTTCCAATGTCCTATCCTACACAACAGTGGCACATGGAAGAGTTAAAAATGACAATTAGTCTCACACGAAATTGAACACGAAATGTTTTTCAATATGAGCTATCAAATAGAATTTGAGATGGATTTGGCAATACAATTGAAAGAAACATTGAAAAAGCAGACGGAATTATGTTTTTACTTTCCCTGCATTACATGGTAATGTATAGGGAAAGTATTGGAATCGTGTCGAAAATCGCAACTCGAGTTTTCGACGGATCTACACGTTTCAGGCACGAAATTCCTATTTTCAACTCCTCTACATTACGAAAAACCATTTTTAGAGTGACAAGTCTGTCTGTCTGTCTGCGTGATGTATGTATCCATTCTAACTGAAAAACTAATGGACCGAATTTCAAAACATTTGGTAAGTTCCTTGGGTGACCGTGGTGCTGATTAGATTTTGGTACGGTTCGGTATGAAAAAGCTTGCCTTTTTTTTGCGAAATGGTTCGCAAAAATCGATGTATCCACTCTAGCTAAAAAACTAATTGGCCAAATTTCATAAAATTTAGTAGATAAGTCACGTGTAGGATACCGTGGTGCTGGTTAGATTTTGGTATGATTCGGAAAAGTAAAACCTGCCTTTTTTTAAGAAATGGCCCACATAAATCGCCAAAAAATATTTGAGTTTCTTTTTTTTCGCATTTTTGTTCAGCCGCCTTTGAAAAAACTTCCAGTTACCAAATAAAAACAAAAATTGAATTAAATTAATTCAGTGTTATTTTGTGCAATTAAACCCAATTTAATAAATAAAGAAATAAAGAGAAAATGAATTTGAGTTTGCAGGGAAAGTCATGTGCTACTCACATCAGATTTTCTTTTCTTTTTTAGTTTTTGCTTTGGCATAGATACGTGTGTTTCATTATTTATTTCTCTAAAACTAATTCATTAATTGTAAAATCGTTTCCTAAAATAGTAAAGTACACTTTCTGAACGTAATAGAAATACGTTGCAGAATACTAAAAACTGAATAAGAACAAAAATTTTTAAAATTGTTTCATTTTTACTTTCCCTGCAATACATGGTAATGTATAGGGAAAGTATTGGAATCATTTGGAATCATACCGAAAATCACAACTGGAGTTTTCGACGGATCTACACGTTTCGAGACCTCTAGAATACGAAAAAACCATTTTTAGCGTGACGTCTGTGTGTGTGTCTGTCTGTCTGTCTGTGTGTCTGTCTGTCTGTCTGTCTGTGTGTCTGTCTGTCTGTCTGTGTGTCTGTCTGTGCAGATTTTGTATCCACTCTAATTAAAAAACTAATGGTCCGAATTTCACAAAATTTTGTAGTTAAGTCACTTGTGGGCGGGGCTAATGCTGATTAGTTTTGGGTACGATTCGGAATAAAAGAACCCGCCTTTTTTGCGAAATGGCCCGCAAAAGCTTGTATCCACTCTAACTGAAAAACTAATGGACCGAATTTCACAAAATTTGGTGGATAAGTCGCTTGTAGGCTAACCTGGTGCTGATTAGATTTTGGTACGATTCGGAATAAAATGACCTGCCTTTTTTTGCAAAATGGCCCGCAAAAATCGTCCAAATCTAAACTAAAGAACTAGTTATACTCAAATATAAACATTAAATGCTGATTTAATACGTAATTTTTAACGACGAAAAGAATAAGACCAACCCCATTACACTAGGACTAGCCGTTCTCGAGATATTTTAGTTTTTCTTACTTTCCCTACGCCACCTTTGAAAATAAGCTCGGTTACCGAATGAGAACGAAAATTGAATTAAAAGTGAAACAAATTTAATTAAAATAAAGAGAACGTTAATATAAGTCTGCAGGGAAAGTCATGTGCTGCTCACATCAGATTTTTACTTTCCCTGCAATACATGGTAATGTATAGGGAAAGTATTGGAATCATGCCGAAAATCACAACTCGAGTTTTCGACGGATCTACACGTTTCGAGACCTCTAGAATACGAAAAAACCATTTTTAGCGTGACGTCTGTGTGTGTGTCTGTGTGTCTGTCTGTCTGTCTGTGCAGATTTTGTATCCACTCTAACTAAAAAACTAATGGACCGAATTTCACAAAATTTTGTAGGTAAGTCATTTGTGGGCGGCGCTGGTGCTGATTAGTTTTGGGTACGATTCGGAATAAAAGAACCCGCCTTTTTTTGCGAAATGGCCCGCAAAAGCTTGTATCCACTCTAGCTGAAAAACTAATGGACCGAATTTCACAACATTCGGTAGATGAGTCACGTATAGGTCACCCTGGTGCTGATTAGATTTTGGTACGATTCAGAAAAAAATAACCTGCCTTTTTTTGTAGAATGGCCCGCAAAAATTGCCAAAATCTAAACTAAAAAGCTACGTATGCTCAAATATATCCATTAAATGCTTGTTTAATGCGTAATTTTTAACGAAGAAAAGAATAAGACCAACCTCATTACACTAGGACTAGCCGTTCTCGAGATATATTAGTTTTTTTCGTATTTTTCCACCCCACCTTTGAAAATAAGTCCAGTTATCAAATGAGAACGAAAATTGAATTAAAAGTGAAATAAATTTAATTAAAATAAAGAGAACATGGATATAAGTCTGCAGAGAAAGTCATGTGCTGCTCACATCAGATTTTTACATTTACTTTTACTTTCCCTGCAATACATGGTAATGTATAGGGAAAGTATTGGAATCATGCCGAAAATCGCAACTCGAGTTTTCGACGGATCTACACGTTTCCAGACCTCTAGAATACGAAAAAACTATTTTTAGCGTAACGTCTGTGTGTGTGTCTGTCTGTCTGTGCATATTTTCTATCCACTCTAACTAAAAAACTAATGGATCGAATTCCACAAAATTTGGTAGGTAAGTCACTTGTGAGCGAGTCTGGTGCTGATTAGTTTTGGGTACGATTTGGGATAAAAGAACCCGCCTTTTTTCGAGAAATGACCCGCAAAAGCTTGTATCCACTCTAGCTGAGAAACTAATGGACCGAATTCCACAAAATTTGGTAGGTAAGTCACATGTAGGACACCCTGGTGCTGATTAGATTTTGGTATGATTCGGAAAAAATTAACCTGCCTTTTTTTGCAGAATGGCCCGCAAAAATTATCAAAATCTAAACTAAAAAGCTACGTATGCTCAAATATATCCATTAAATGCTTGTTTAATGCGTAATTTTTAACGAAGAAAAGAATCAGACCAACCCCATTACATTAGGACTAGCCGTTCTCGAGATATATTAGTTTTTTTCGTATTTTTCCACGCCACCTTTGAAAATAAGTCCAGTTATCAAATGAGAACGAAAATTGAATTAAAAGTGAATTAAATTTAATTGAAATAAATAGAACGTGGATATAAGTCTGCAGGGAAAGTCATGTGCTGTACACATCAGATTTTTACTTTCCCTACAATACATGTTAATGTATAGGGAAAGTACTAGAATCGTGTCGAAAATCGCAACTCGAGTTTTCGACGGATCTACACGTTTCGAGACCTCTAGAATACGAAAAAACCATTTTTAGCGTGACGTCTGTGTGTGTGTCTGTGTGTCTGTGTGTCTGTCTGTTCAGATTTTGTATCCACTCTAACTAAAAAACTAATGGACCGAATTTCACAAAATTTTGTAGGTAAGTCACTTGTGGCCGGGGCTGGTGCTGATTAGTTTTGGGTACGATTCGGAATAAAAGAACCCGCCTTTTTTGTGAAATGGCCCGCAAAAGCTTGTATCCACTGTAGCTAAAAAACTAATGGACCGAATTTCACAAAATTCGGTAAATGAGTCACGTATAGGTCACCCTGGTGCTGATTAGATTTTGGTATGATTCAAAAGAAAATAACCTGCCTTTTTTTGCAAAATGACCAGCAAAAATCGCCAAAATCTAAAATAAAAAACTACGTATGCTCAAATATATCCATGAAATGCTTGTTTAATGCGTAATTTTTAACGAAGAAAAGAATAAGACCAACCCCATTACACTAGGACTAACCGTTCTCGAGATATATTAGTTTTTTCGTATTTTCTCTACGCCACCTTTGAAAATAAGTCCAGTTATCAAATGAGAACGAAAATTGAATTAAACGTGAATTAAATGTAATTAAAATAAAGAGAACGTGAATATAAGTGTGCAGGGGAAGTCATGTGCTGCCCACATCAGATTTTTACTTTCCCTGCAATACATATTAATGTATAGGGAAAGTACTGGAATCGTGTCGAAAATCGCAACTCGAGTGTTTCGCGTGATTTTTAACGTGATGTCTGTGTGTGTGTGTGTGTGTGTCTGTTTGTGCAGTGCATGTTTCCACTCTAACTTAAAAACTAATGGACCAAATTTCATAGAATGTTATAGGTTGTATGCTTGTGTGTGACCCTGGAGCTGATTAGATTTTGGTACTATTCGGGATTAAAAAGCTCGCTTTTTGGGAAATTGCCCGTAAAAATCTCATATATCCGTTCGAGCTAAATAACTAATTGACCAAATTTCACAAAATTTGGTAGATAAGTCACTTTTTTATTTCCTTGGCGTTCAATAGATTTTGGTACAACACGGAAAAGAAGAACCAGCCCCCTTTTTTTTACGGAATGACTTACAAAAATAGCCAAAACCTAAAATAGAAGAATACGTATCCTCAAATGTCTCAATTAAATGGTTCTTGTTTTTTATGCTATTTTTGACGAGAAAAAGAATAAGACCAACCTCATTACTCTAGGACTAATCGTTCTCGAGATATGAATTTTCCCGCATTTTTGTTACGCCGCATTTGAAAAAATGTCCAATTACCAGATAAAAACAAAAATTGAATTAAAAGTGCAAATTCAGTGTATTTTGTGCAATAAAATTCAATTAAATGAATTATTGAAGAAATAAAGACAAAATTAATTTAAGTCTGCAGGGAAAGTCATGTGCTGCCCGCATGAGATTTTTCACTTTCCCTGCAATACTTGGTCATGTATAGGGAAAGTACTGGAATCATGTTGAAAATCGCAACTCGAGTTTTCGATGGATCTACATGTTTTGGACCTCCAAATCACGAAAAACCCGTTTTTAGCGTGACGTCTGTGTATGTGTCTGTCTGTGAACTGTAGGTATCCACTCTAACTGAAAAACTAATTTACCGAATTCTGTAAAATTTGGCAGGTAAGTCTCTTGTGGGTATCCCTGGTGCTGACTAGATTTTGGTGCGATTCGGGATAAAAGAAATACCTGCCTTCTTTTGCGAAATGGCCCACAAAAATTGCCGGTACCCACTGTAGCTGAAAAATTAATAGACCAAATTTCACAAAATTTGGTAGATAAGTCACTTTTCTGTTTCCCTGGTGCTGATTAGATATTTGTATGATTCGGAAAAAAGAACCTGCTTTTTTTGGAAAATGGCCTGCAAAAATCGTCAAAATCTAAAGTAAAAGACTACGCATGCTCAAATATATCAATTAAATGAACGTAACGTATTTGTTAACGATGAAAAGAAGACCGACCTCATTACTCTAGGTCTATAGCCGTTCTCGAGATATTTTATTTTTTTTTAACATTTTCGCTACTCCACCTTTGAAAATAAGGCTAGTTACCGCATGGAAATAAAAATTGAATTAAAAGGGCAAATTCGGTATAAATTAAAATAATTATGGATGCTATTTTATTAGAGTTATTTAAATTCGGTGAACGATATTATTTCAAAACCGGCGTCATCTTAAGTCACAGTGATTTAACATAAATGTAACCGCGGAGACAAAATAGCACCCAAAATTATACAATTAAACTCTGAATTGATGAAGAAATAAAGAGAACATGAGTATGAGTCTGCATGGAAAGTCATGTGCTGCACACATTATATGCTGCACACGTCATGTGCTGCACACAAGTCATGTGCTGCACACATTTTTTTGTAATTAATTCTACATTTCTATCCACAACATTATTTATTTTTCTTGTTAAAATCATTTATCAAATAACAACTTTTAATAATATGCATAAAAGATAAAGAAAAATAATTTAATAACAAAAAACATCCAAAGAACACCAAGTCTCTTTAAAATTAAAATATTTTTGAATAATTTTGCTTTGTTGTGGGGCCGCTTTAAAAATGACTCAATGAAACTCATCCGTGGAACTGCAAATACAGTAAAACAGAATACTTATTGAAAAATAATTCCGTAATAAAACCAGTTTTCGACAGAAACACGTTAAACTTACATGACATCCTTAAAACCGTCCATATTTAAAACGTCACAGAATAACAATTACAAATCCTTCTTTCTTGAGAAAAAAAACATCGCATTGAATTAGGAATCGCATAAATCACGAAAAGTCCCCTTCGGCAAACGAAAATCCAACCACTGACCTTCGAAGTGCATGCACATCAATTAATCGAGTCTTGACATCGAATTCAAAGTTAGAGTTATTAAAATTCGGTGAACGATTTTATTTCAAAACCGGCGTCGTCTTATGTCACAGTGATTTACCGTAAATGTAGCCCGAGAGACCCCGGCGTGCGTGCCAAAGAGATCAACGATCAACAATAACTGTAAGATGTCCCGATAATGTGCATCTATCTGAGACCCAGGAAGGGAGGACGCCCAGTTGATCTGTATGTCACTGCCTGAATGATCTTAGTGAGTATTTATTTTGAAACCGGCGAATATGAATTTGGAATGTTCGTCACCGTGATGTATAGTAAATGTAGCAAGGGAGACCTCAGCGTGCGTGCCAATGAGATCAACAATAACTGCAAGATGTCCCGATAATGTGCAGTTATCTGCGACCCAGGAAGGGAAGACACCCAGTTGATCTGTATGTCACAGCCTGAATGATCTTAGTGAGTATTTATTTTGAAACCGGCGAATATGAATTTGGAATGTTCGTCACCGTGATGTATAGTAAATGTAGCAAGGAAGACCTCAGCGTGCGTGCCAATGAGATCAACAATAACTGCAAGATGTCCCGATAATGTGCAGTTATCTGCGACCCAGGAAGGGAAGACACCCAGTTGATCTGTATGTCACTGCCTGAATGATCTTAGTGAGTATTTATTTTGAAACCGGCGAATATGAATTTGGAATGTTCGTCACCGTGATGTATAGTAAATGTAGCAAGGGGGACCTCAGCGTGCGTGCCAATGAGATCAACAATAACTGCAAGATGTTCCGATAACGTACAGCTATCTTCTACCCAGGAAGGGAAGACACCCAGTTGATCTGTATGTCACTGCCTGAATGATCTTAGTGAGTATTTATTTTGAAACCGGCGAATATGAATTTGGAATGTTCGTCACCGTGATGTATAGTAAATGTAGCAAGGGGGACCTCAGCGTGCGTGCCAATGAGATCAACAATAACTGCAAGATGTCCCGATAATGTGCAGTTATCTGCGACCCAGGAAGGGAAGACACCCAGTTGATCTGTATGTCACTGCCTGAATGATCTTAGTGAGTATTTATTTTGAAACCGGCGAATATGAATTTGGAATGTTCGTCACCGTGATGTATAGTAAATGTAGCAAGGGGGACCTCAGCGTGCATGCCAATGAGATCAACAATAACTGCAAGATGTTCCGATAACGTACAGCTATCTTCTACCCAGGAAGGGAGGACGCCCAGTTGATCTGCATGCCACTGCTTGAATAATCTTAGTGAGTATTTAGTTAGAAACCGGCGAACGTTCAATAAGTTTGGAATGTTCAAACTGATTGAACGTTCATGAGTATTTGTTTAGAAATAAATAACTAGGTATGGTAGTTTACCAAAGAGTTTATTTAGAAATTGTTGGCTTTTGAATAGGAAACAAGTGCCATCTTACGTCATTCTGATTTACCATGAATGGAATATCATAAAATGGATGGCAAAATGTTTCTCTAACGTTTAACTAACTCTGAACCAGAAAGAGAGGATGCTCATTTAATCTAAGTATCCCTATAAGAATGATCGCGAGAAATATTTATTTAGAAACTGGTGAATGTTCAAATGTGCACCAGTTATAGTTATATACATTATTAATATATTTTAAAAATTAGCCAGTTATTAGATAATGAGCTGTTCAAATATGAAAAACGTTGAAAAAAAAAAGGGTCAACAGTTCAAATAAGAACAACTTTAACCTTCAGAGGACATGGTCAAAACTTCACATAAGATGACTGCCAAATAAGAATAATTTCTTTCAAGTACGAACCTGTTTTTGTTTAACCTTTTGCTTACGGGTGGAACAGCGTCAGTCCCAAACAAAGAACCTCCCAAAAAGACAGGTATTTGACATACCCTATCCCAAACAGTTCGATCCCCCTTTGCAGGCATTGGCGTCCATGGAAATTGCCAACAGAAACATCGCATGTTTCTGTTGGCGAACGAAAGACAGGTATCCTCCTAAAAACTTATGGATCGAATTTCATAAAATTTGGTAGGTAAGTCACTTGGGTATTACCCTGGTGCTAATTAGTTTTCGGTACGATTCGTAAAAAGAGAACTCGCCTTTTTTTGCGAAATGGTCCGTAAAAATTTCATGTATCCACTCTAGCTAAAATACTAATTAACCAAATTTCACAAAATTTAGTAGATAAGTTACTTGTACAATACTCTGGTGCTGATTAGATTTTGGTATTAATCGGAAAAGAACAGCCTGCCTTTTTTTACGAAATGGTCCGCAAGAATGTCATGTATCCACTCTAGCTAAAATACTAATTGACCAAATTTCACAAAATTTGGTAAATAAGTTACTTGCGGGATACTCTGGTGCTGAATAAATTTTGGTATTATTCGGAAAAGAACAGCCTGCCTTTTTTTACGAAATGGCCCCCAAAAATCGCCAAAATCTAAAAAAAAGCTACGTATATTCAAATATATCAATTAAATGCTTGTTTTATACGTAATTTTTGATGAGGAAAAGAACAACTCTATTACTCTAGGACTAACCGTTCTCGAGATATTTGAGATTTTTCGCATTTAGTTATGCCACTTTTGGAAAAATGTCCAATTACCAAATAAAAACAAAAGGTGAATTAAAAATGTATATTTAGTGTTATTTGGTTCAATTAAATTCAATCTAATGAATTATTAAAGAAATAAAGAACATATGAATTTGAGTCTGCAGAGAAAGTCATGTGCTGTCCACATCAGATTTTTCTTTTTATAGTTATTTTTATGCTAAAGCATAGTTATAAATGGGGAAACCATATAGAGGGTGTCCCAAAAACATTGACCTCGGCTTTTATTAAATTTTGTACATCACCTTATTAGTGTATGGGGCACATTTTACTTATTGGAAATGTTTTTGTATGGGGGTCGTATAAAAATTTAAATTTTGTATTTCTTAAAATTTAATTCCTATGAAAATTTTTATCGATTTCATAAAATTTTACGTAACTTTGTAATTTATTATATATGTCTAAGATCAATAAAGGAATAAAAGCAGAGGTCAATGTTTTTGGGACACCCTGTATAGTAACATGGGCATTAGAAGATTATAGTTAACTGGTATTTCCACCAAACTATCGATTAGTCAACTAGCCATTTACACCCATGCTCCGCGTGGTAAAAGTGGCTAGTACTCATTAAATGTGAGACCTACACACTTAAAGTTCTGAATGCCAAAAACCGTTTCATATTTAATCATAAAAATCCAAAGCCAACTGTAGGTTACTTTACCTTGAGCTGCAAATAATCAAGAAGTATTTTATGGACATTTCACGCATTCTTCACTTACCTAAAAATAAAAAATAAATAAATAAAAAAAATATGTTTATATAAACAAATGTTTTCTAATAAGAACCAACATAGAAAATATTTAATGGTGTAAGCAATACTAACAAACCTCGATAAAAAGAGGTTTATAGAGTTTGGATCGCGCTGGCATTTCAGTTAATAGAATAAATGGACCGGTTTCACGATTATGATGTGTCATTATGATGTGCTTATGATGTGCTCATTATGATATGCCGATGATGTGCCCATTATGATGTGCCGATATCTCAGCAAAAAAACTTGCTATGTGCCATAATTTTGCGAATCTCTATACGGACTGAAGAATAATTTCACACCACGTGTTCGGTTTAAAGTTTCTTCAAAATCGTGCTTGACTTGAATATCTTTGTTCAATTTCTAGCTAGGAGGGTTATGGAAATATATTGGTAAATTATCACCGAATTCTCAGCTCACCCCTTTAAGTTTCATAGTTTTACTACCATTTCTAAATATTTAAATTTAACAAGAAAGATCAATCATGCTTAAAGCATTGATTATGAAACACTTTCCAACTTCAATGCAATTTTATTTAAACATGTCTAAAATACAATACATTCCTCGGTAATATTTTAAAACTGATCACAATAGTACATGAATTTATTTTTGAAAACTTAAACCTTCATCGAAAAAAATGAACTTCATTCAAATGACGGCATTAAAATATAAATTGCCTGGTTTAAACATCTCTAAAATGTGATACATTCTTCAGTAATAATTTTAGAACTATCATAATACTACAATAATTTTTTATATTTGAAAACTTCATCGAAAACAACTGAAATTCATTCAAATGACGTCATAGAAAAAATAACACGCCTGGTTCTCTCTATAAAAGCAACATTTCATTCATAAATAATTTCCCATTCATGTCATTCATCACAATACTATAATAATTTATTTTATTTAAAAATTAAGACCATGGAGCTACAAGTAATTAAACTGTATGCGTAAAACTTCATCGATAAAAATCGTCCTTCTCTTTGTAAAATCAATGAATATTTCATTCATATCAGCTACGCAGACTCCATGAACTAAATGGTTTTATGTTAAAGAAATACAGCAATTCCAATACAACTCATTCTGCATATTTTGCTGTTTACATTTTACATAGGTGAAAAAATAGGCTTCGTTGTAGAAATAATCAAATTTGGATGAGCATTTAAACTGAAATATATTGTAATTGCGTTGTTTCAGTATGTAGATGCACAGAATTTTAGCAAAAATAAAGTGGTTTTAGGACGGATACAACACTCACTATGAATTAAAAAGAACTTTAAAAATCACGATTTTGAGACAAGATGGATGCCATATATCATTTTGAAGTGGGTCACGTGATCGTTTCATATCATGGTTACGTGATCGCTTCATATAAGAGGTGTTATTACTATTTTAATTTTTATTTAAAAAACTATTGAATATATTTCGCTGATTTTTTTTTTAATATATTATATGGAACAACTTGAATATTACCTAAAATTTTCGAAGCAATTTGTGAATTTTGAATCCGCTTAAAAAATGTTTGAAAAATTAGGTCTCATAGGGCTCAATGTATTTCATTTTTTCAACCCGGGTTCAATCCAAAACTAATTGGGTGATATTATTCATTTATATTCCCATAGGTCCTACAGACCGTCTGAACAACATACTAAAATTTCATTTTGATTAAGTCATTTTTACGGCAGTTATCGTGCTAACGGACAGACAGACAGACAGACAGAATGAACAAAGTCATAAACACTTTTCAACTTTGTTGTAAAGTGTTAAAAAAAGTATCCTTGATTAGTATACAACTTCGACTGCGTTACTATGGTAGTGATCATATGCTTACATATAATGTGTGTAAATAAAACAGAGTAAGAATGCACTAAAAGTTTCCATAGTCTAGTTAACTTGCATGGAGTATAAATATACGCATACGATTTTAATCACAAAAATAACCAAAATGTATTCGACAGAAATTATTTTATTTAAGCATTAATTCAAGCATTAAATATTCAAACTATACATATAAAAATTATTTCTAAAGCATCATGAAGATGTTTAAGATTTTTTAGACAAATAACTGAAATTTTATACAAACATATGTTTTTCATTCAAACAAATTTAATTAAAACATTGTTAGGGGATAAAATGCAACGCTATCATATAGTTCAAATCTTTTATAGCTAGAATCCCTAAATACATAATTATTGAAAAATCATCTTCTCAGATAATGGAAAAATCTAATGCTGCATTAGCAGAAAATTACGGAAAACGAAAGTATTTTTAAATTTAATTTCAATTATCTTTAAAAGAGGAATGTTTTTCGGATACCAGAGGAATGTTTTTCGAATTATTTTCAAACCTGTATTGCAAGATTTCATGTCAACGCACAAAATATTTTACTTTCAAAATAATTATCGATGACGTAAGAATAGGTTACAAATATTCGTAACTTTCCAAAGAATTCTTTTAAAATGTTTTCCATATTTTTACTCTAAGCAAAGCAGAAGATTTTTTTTTTTACATTTCTTTGACAGCAATCAAATATTTCTACAGATAACTTTCTGAATAAGTTTAGTGCACTTTTCATAACAAAAAATCAAACGAAAATATTTTTGTAAAAATAAAAACTATTTTTTAATAGCATTTGATAACTTACAAAATTTCAAAGAACTTATTACTTCCAAAGTATCTCTGTATATTAAACAAAATTATAGTCGCTGTTTAAGAAATTTCGTTTTCTTTCAACTCTTCAAAGTTTTATATTAATTAATATTTGATTAACTAAGATTTAATCAAAACTTTAATTCTGTCGTACACATCTACTACAGGTTTTAATAGTCAATATGTAAAACTTTATTCTATTCGTTTAATGCAGTGTCAAAAATTCGCAAGGTTTATTTTAATATAGAGAGATACATTGAAAAAGCAAACTTGTTTGATAACAACCATGATTCGCCATTCTAACACACGTGATTCGCCATTCTAAGCTGTAATCTGTGATTAATCGTGAACTAGGAAAAGTGAGTGACATTTTAATTACGACAAATGTCACTTGGTTACAAATTTAATAAAAATAATGAAATAATTGCAAATAGATCAAACATTAATAACTTGCATCCTCAGTTTATTACCATTTGAATGTTTATTACCATACAAATTTCGACAATGAGGATTTTAAAAACATGAAATCTTAAAAATGTTAAACTATGCTAGCAGAGATATATACATCCGAATTCTAAATAGGAAATCAACAAAATATTACACAAACAATAAGGAATGACTATTACATGAATAGACTTAAGCACGCTTGCTAACACAAGAAATTGCTAAAAGCCCAAAGCGAAAAATAATAAATTATAAAATGGCGAAAAGAAGTAAAATCAAGTGATGTATATATGTATATATATATATATATATATATATATATATATATATATATATATACTTCGGATTGAAGAGCAGCATTTGCGCCTGTTCCTTGGTAATATTAATTTACATCTTTGTGATTGCATATTGCACTTGTTGTTATTGTGTATGTATATATATATATATATAAATAAATCCAATGATAGAATAGAGAGAAGTTGTAACTCAAAAATTCCTAACTTAAAACATGCTTACAAATTAAAAAGAAGTATAAAATAGTGAATCATCAATCACGAGAAAAATAAAATGCATATTTCTAGTCATCAAGCTAAAGATAATCAACAAATATCAATGGTGTGGATTCAAAAATAGAAGAACAAAATATATCCAAACATTAAAGCTATGCCCGTGGATAAGTATTAGGCCTAAAAAATTGTTCATATCGGAAAAAATTCTTTTTCAAGTTCAAGTATCTAATCAAATTGAACACAAAATATGCTTGTTTCTGAAATAGGAGATATATTATTATAAACTCTTATTACTTGCAAGCATAAAGATTGAAAAATTATATAGGAAACAAGAATGAAATCTACTGCAAATGTCCTATCCATTCGAGCAATAACTGAAGAGACCAATGTTGTCAATCGCAAAAGAAAAAATAGAGATCTACTGTTACCAATCGTGAGAAATAAATAACAGTGTCGCGAAACGGCAATAAAATGTGATATATTCTACAGTAAAAGCTGGGGCGTGTAATATAATAGAAAACATAGAAGCTAAAGTATAATGGGATGTAAATACATTGTAATGCCTATTCAAGAGAATGTTGATATTTGGCTAATATAAGATACTGAGGAGAGAATTTTAAGAATATTCAGCTAATCCAAACTTTTTAATTATACCATTTACTAAATATGCTGGATATTTATATAATTTATTGGTAGTTTTTAGGTTATTAATGTGCAAGCATGAAATTTTTTATCTGATAATCTCTAAATTCTAAAAAGTTGATTAAGTATAATATTTCTAAACAGTTGAATCGAGTTGCAGGAATTAAAAGATAAGATTTTATTAATGTTAAATTTAAAATAGTCTTTTTTATCATATAAATAAGTAACTATCCCATTAATAGGTTCAATAATTATATTTAAATAAAAAAAATAATATTATTACTAATAGTGCATTCATTTGGAATTAATTCCAAATTATCCGGATAGAAATCTGTATCTATGATATAGTTATCAATAAATACTAAACAAATCAGATCATCAACATATCTGTAAATTTTATAATCTGTTGAAGTAAAAGATTTTTCATAATGATAAAGGTATAAATTAGCTAACATACTGCTACTACAGCCATCGTGTGGAACCTCTAAGACTTGTAAGTATAATTTATTACCTTGAAATATATAATTATTGAAAAGAACAAAGTGAAGAAGTTTAGGAAAATTGGTAAATATAGTATGAGTAGATTGATTAGTAATATAAGCATTATATAGAGCTATAATTACGTCATAAAGATCAGAGATCTTAATATTATTATAAAGATTTTAAAATCAAAAGTTTGAAATCCAATTAGTTTACCTAGTGATGTTAATTTATTCTTTAATTCTTTATTATTATTTAGAATTAGGTAGTTGTTACTAGAATAACGCAAACTATCATTTAGTACATTTAAATAATTTAGTAGTAATTTACTCGCAGTAGTAGAATAAGAATTATGGCCACTAGTTACAGTTCTAAATTTAATATCATTTTTATAAAATTTAGGAATAAGCACGATATATGAAAATTTCAAAAATTTATAATTAATATTGTGAAATAACTTTAAATAGACTATTACTTTTTAAAGGAATCTAACAAAAATTGTATATAGAATTTTTTACAGATAATAGCATAATTATTAGAGACTTTATTAACATAAGTAATAACAAAAGAACTTTGTAAATCAATAATAGAGTGTTTTATATTATCAATATTATATATAGATCTAGACAAATTAATACTACAAATGGTATTTTTAATAAATTTTAATAAAGTATATTTCTACATATTAAATGCCTCTAAAGGCTGATCATATTTAGAAGCTAATTTATAAATATATTTATCTAGGTCAAGATTTATTGACTTTAAAACTTTAAAAGAGTTATTACAAGATGGTAATCTAAATTTTGTACCAAAAGACATTAAATGCCTCTAAAGGCTGATCTTATGGTTCTTAAAGAATCGTCTTTAACTATGGGTAAGTCTCCTGTAACTATATGCCCCAAGTGTGGATTGATATATTTAGCATAATTGTCAACTTTGCAAATACATTCATTATCTACATTTGGCATAGAATGTTTATCTATAGAGAGAGATTGTGAAATTTCATTGTAATTAAAGATAGATCTTCCAATAGGCTTGTATTTAAAAGTCTTAGAAATATTCAAATCATTAATAGGCAATAAATGTTTGAACTTATTAAATAAATTCCTAAAATTTATAGAATTATAAATAGGATATTTAAAAGAAATTACACAATAGGAATTAGAAGAACTATTATTATTATGAAATTGATTAAGTTTTAATTTTAAATACTTTGATCTAATAATAAACAAATGATAGAAAAGTTGATTATAATGTTCATTAGCTAGATTTAATTTTAAGAAAATGGCATAACGGTTAACTAAATGGTTTTCTTAACCGCAAATACCCATGATTTTATTAATTTCCATTAATAAGTACTGTTAAATTGATGATGTAAACTATATATATATATATATATATATATATATATATATATACATACATATATACCTAATGAGCCTAGTGTTAGTCAAACTGTAAATTATTTAGAGGTAAATTTAGATAGCCTCAATAATCATGTTATTATCAATCTATATGATCAAAAGTTTAACATCCACAATGGACATGTGTGGGCGAGTGTAAACCCCCATGCAACATATTCACATGCGCATCAGCGAGGATTCTCCGTCAATGTGTGGGAAGGAATAATCGGCGACCGCCTATTAGGGTCCTATCTTATGCCGAAACGACTTGATGGGAGAATGTGCCGTATTTTCATGCAGGAGGTCTTGCCGGAATTGCTGGAAGATATTCCAACAGACAAACGGCGGCGTATGTGGTTCCAGTACGATGGAGCATCAGCCCATTTTGGGTGAGAGGGGTTTTCCGGGCTGATGGGTTGGGCGAGGTGGTCCTATAGCCCAGATCCCACAATCGCGCGATCTGTCGTGTCTTGACTTCTTTTTGTGCGAATATCTCAAGAGTCTCGTCTATGACCCTCCCCAAGAATCTGAAGAGGAACTCGCTCACCAGAATTTCGGCCGCTGCTGCTGAAGTGCGCGACATGCCTGGTCTGTTAGAGAGAGTTCGCCAATCCGCCCATCACCGCTGTGAGACGTGCATTCAGGTTGACAGTCGCTCTTTTGAGCCATTACTGTAATTATTGTTTATTAAACGTCATAACTTTTATGTTATTCTTGTGTTTTCATCTCACCATATTGATTTTACCATTAAGCCTCCACTGACGCCTTTACGTTTTATATATATATATATATATATATATATATATATATGATACAAAAATTTTAAATTTTCCCCAAAAACGCGCCTTTTTCTTTCTTAATTATTATTCTAAATTCCAATTTCATGTCCAGCACGTATTACAGCTATATTAAATTCTATCCCATGCCACTAATATTAACAAAGTCTGCCAGCACTTCCTCTTTTCCTCGATCATACCATATATGGTCACTAATCTTAACCTCTGCCTAAACTTTCTCATATGAAATTGCTTCTCCATCACATTTTTAAAGTAAAAAGAACGCGAAGGCAGTACCTTCCCCATACCGCCAAATCCCCCCCCCCCCCTCTGCTGTAACTGTACATTGTGTGAAACAGCGCAAACTGCATTGAGATTTCTTGAGAACTGGTCGACGACCAGGAGCTCGGCTGGCCTATGTAACTATATCTGTTTCGAGTGTCATATAATAAAGTAGGTTTTTGTTAATGTGAAATGTCTCTTCCCTGGATTTGTGCCTATAAAATAGAAAAAAAGCTTGTTTCTGAAGACAGAGATAGATAATATCTATAACCTCTGTCTACTTTGACAACAAGCTAAAAGATTGAAAAATAAAATAGGAATATAAAAATACCTGAGAAAATACTGCACATGTCCTATCAAAACGAGCAGCGAGCAATAAAGGACGATACTACTGTTGCTATTCGCAGCGGATAAAAGTGGAGATCAACCGTTGCCAATCGTGAGATATTGCAAAAAGTAATAAAATGTGATACATTCACCGATAAAAGCAACGTAATAAAGGGCGTGTAAAATAATAGAATATATATATATATATATATATATATATATATATATATATATATATATATATATATATATATATATATATATATATATATATATATATATATATATATATATATATATATAAATATATAATGTCAGAACAATTTAAAAGATCATAATTTTTCAAATATTCGTTCGGTATTCTTTTTGCAAAGTTATTACCAATCAGATGTTATTTTGCAATTCTTTATGAGCAAACATAGTTTTCGAATAAATTACTTTCTAAATAAGTTAAAGCAACAGCCAAAGAGGAAGGAAGATGTGAGCTGTCGCTGTGATCTATGATTATCCGTGAACCAGGAAGGGTGTCATCGCAACGTTTGCAAATGTCACTTGGTTACAAACATTCGTGTCAGTGCTGCGAATTCACAAGAGAAGCTGCAGAAATGGAAAGTATGTTTTTTTCCGGAAATATGGGAAGATTCTTTCTGATAAAGAATGGCCGTTCTAGTTTTCGCAGGTCTCATGACAGCTTTTGAATCCAGTTCTACAGAAAATGGATTGGTACAAAAGATTTAAAGCTCCACCTCTTACAATCAGTTGAAAGAATTTTATACACTTTCGTTCTATTTTTTTTTTTCAAATTTGGGTGTCGGTTCAAATGAATTCAGGTTTCTTATGAATAATTATTATTTTTCTTATTTCTAATGCATTTTGATGATAATGACGGGCCGAACTTTACCCCAATACAGTAAATTTTCGATAATCTCGCACATTCGGAACTTCAGTGGTACCGGATTATTGGATGTCAAGCTAAAATGGGGTAATAAATGGTAATAAATGGGAAAAATTAATTTGAAATGAAATAGACTATGAGTGTGATACGCCTCAAATTTTACACAGACTATATTACACTGTAAGGTGTGAAGACCCAGATCATACGGCTAATCCAAAGGTATGCAGCAGAAAAATGTGTGGCCGGGAGAAAACTGTAAGGTGTGTAGAAGACCCAGACCGTCCGACTCGTCCAGAGGACTAAGAGCAACTATTTGGACGGCCGGGAAGACTGTAAGGTGTGTGAAAGCCCCAGGCCGTCCGGCTCGTCCAGAGGACTTAGAGCAACAAATTGGACGACCGGGAAGGAGACTGTAAGGTGTGTTGAAGACCCAGACCGTCCGACTCGTCCAGAGGACTAAGACTGTAAGGTGTGTTGAAGGCCCAGACCACACGACCAACCCAGGGGTTTATGGTAACAAGTTGTGTGGCCGGGAAAGGACTGTAAGGTGTGTTAAAGGCCCAGACCATACAGCCAACCCAGGTGAAAAAATTTAAATGATTGACTAAATTATGATTGACTAATGATTTAAATGATTGACTAATGATTTAAATGATTGACTAAATGATTTTACAGGCATATTTCTATTTATTGAAGTTTATTTTATAATTTGTTAATTAATTTAAATTTTTTCACACACTGTAAGGTAGGCCAACGACCGTACCGTGCTGAAAACACCGGTTCTCGTTAGATCACCGAAGTCAGGCAGCATAGGGCGCGGTTAGTACTTGGGTGGGTGACCACCTGGGAACACCGCGTGTTGTTGGCTCTTTTCGGGCGCGGTAGCCCAGTGGTTAGCGCGCGATTCTCGCCGCTGCCAGAACTGCCGCCGTGTTCATGCGGAGTACGATCACGTTAAACATGTGGGTCCGTAAGTCCTTCCGAGAGGTTGGTGGTAGGGGAAGGAGGGTACGGTCCCTGTGGATGCCTCCCCCACTGGGTTCCGGTCTAAATTGGGTGGCACTTCCCGGCCGTCCAAACAGTTACCTTACACCTTTCTGGTAGGTCGGACGGTCTGGGTCTCAACAACAACAACACACTGTAAGGTGTGTTGTTGTTGTTTTGACCCAGACCGTCCGACCTACCAGAAAGGTGTAAGGTAACTGTAAGGTGTGTGAAAAAATTTAAATTAATTAACAAATTATAAAATAAGTGTGTGAAAAAATTTAAATTAATTAACAAATTATCAAATAAACTTCAATAAACAGAAATCTGCCTGTAAAATCGTTTAGTCTATTGCAGTAAATAATAAGCAATAAGTGTGATACGCCTAAAACTTCTCACAGACTGTATTACACTGTAAAGCGTGTGAAAAAAAATTAAATTAAATTAATTAAAAAATTATAAAGTAAACTTCAATAAACAGAAATTTGCATGAAAAATCATTTAGTCTATTGCTGTTGTAAATGTACAATCTGTAAAAACCTTCCGGCTCCTTGGGTATAGTAAAACCAAATGTGTCACTAGACATAATATGTATCATTATTCATAAATGTATAATCATTAATTTAAATGTATTATCATATCATTGAAGGAGGTCTCAAAACATATATTGGCATCAAAATCTCGAGATCGAAAATTTTCGTACAATACTACGTATAAGAAAGTAAAAGTATTTTGTTAAATTGAGATGACAGAGTGATGTCTATTGTTCCACAATAATGGCTAGATGGCAATGATACTTGAAACATTCATGTAAGAGTGAGGCAATGCACTAAAAATAAGATGAAAAATTCCAGTTTATTACTCAGTATTAAGCATTTATAGTGAAAATACTGAATCTTTTTCGGTGATGAAAATTTTTTGAGCACCACTGTAGATTCTATGCTGCAACATGTTTAAGAATTTATTGACAGGAATGGCCACCTTAAGTCTAAATTGAGTTATGATGTTTAATGTATATATTAGCGATTATAATAAATTGTATCAAATGAAATAGTATTGAGCTTCTTGATATATTTTAGTAAGTATTTTGGGTTTTATCTTTTAGTTAATAAGATAAAAAAATCTGATGTGGGCAGCACATGACTTTCTTTGCAGACTCAAATTCATTTTTTCTTTATTTCTTTAATAATTCATTAAAATGAGTTTAATTGCACAAAATAACACTAAATTTGCATTTTTAATTCAATTTCTGTTTTGATTTGGTAATTGGACATTTTTCTAAAAGTGCCATAACTAAATGCGAAAAATCTCAAATTTCTCGAGAACGGTTAGTTCTAGAGTAATAGAGTTGTTCTTATTCTTTTCTTCATCAAAAATTACGCATAAAACAAGCATTTAATGGATATATTTGAACATACGTAGCTTTTTTTTAGATTTTGGCGATTTTTGAAGGCCATTTCGTAAAAAAAGGCAAGTTGTTCTTTTCCGATTAATACCAAAATCTAATCAGCACCAGAGTATCGTACAAGTAACTTATCTACCAAATTTTGTAAAATTTGGTCAATTAGTATTTCAGCTAGAGTGGATACATGAAATTTTTACACGCCATTTCGCAAAAAAAGGCGGATTCTGTTTTTACGAATCGTACCAAAAGCTAATCAGCACTAGAGTCATACCCAAGGGTACTTACCTACTAAATTTTATGAAATTTGGTCCATAAGTTTTTTTTAGAGTGGATGCATACATTGCACAGACACACAGACAGACACTCAGGCACACACACAGACGTCACACTAAAAATGGTTTTTTCGTATTCTAGAGGTCTTGAAACGTGTAGATCCGTCGAAAACTCGAGTTGCGATTTTCGACATGATTCCAATACTCTCCCTATACATTACCATGTATTGCAGGGAAAGTGAAAAGGCATAACCGTAGAGTATGATAAGAGACCTTCACTTTAATATCTTAAATATGGATACGGACCTCAAATTGTTTTATCCGAATATCGTGATCGAAATCTCACACAAATTTGTATTTAGGATATTGTTGGCACAATAAAACTTATGACAAAAAAAAAGGGGGAGGGGAATGTTGCCACTTAAATTTTCGGAAATAATGAGCAATTAAATATGAAGACGGCCCTTTACGCAAATTCGATGACATTTATTTAAAATAGACATTATTCTGAGTCTAATGATGCTTTTGAGTTTGATTGCACGACCCTAGAAGCCGGAATAACGAACTGTTCGATTTTTACTTTCCCTGCAATTCATGGTAATGTATAGGGAAAGTATTGGAATCATGCCGAAAATCACAACTTGAGTTTTCGACGGATCTACACGTTTCGAGACCTCTAGAATACGAAAAAAGTATTTTTAGCGTGACGTCTGTGTGTGTGCCTGTCTGTGTATCTGTCTGTGCAATGTATGTATCCACTCTAACTCAAAAACTAATGGACCGAATTCCATAGAATTTGGTAGGTAAGTCATTTGGATGTGACCCTGGTGCTCATTAGTTTTTGGTACGATTCGTAAAAACAGAACCCGCCTTTTTTTTGCGAAATGGTCCATAAAAAATTTCATTTATTCGCTCTAGCTAATATACTAATTGACCAAATTTCACAAAATTTGATAGATAAGTTAGTTATTGGATACTCTGGTGCTGATTAAAATTTGGTACGATTCGGAAAAGAACAACCTACCTTTTTTTACGAAATGGCCTGTAAAAATCGCCAAAATCTAAACAAAAAAACAAGATTACATATGCTGAAATATATCAATTAAATTCTTGTTTTATACGCAATTTTTGACGAGGAAAAGAATATAACATACTCCATTATACTTTAGGACTAACCGTTCTCAAGATATTTGAGATTTCTTGCATTTTTGTTAAGTCGCTATCGGAAAAATGTCCAATTACCAAATAAAAACAAAAATTGAATTAAAAATGCAAATTTAGTGTTATTTGGTGCAATTAAACTCAATCAAATGAATTATTAAAGAAATAAAGAAAATATGAATTTAAGTCTGCAGGGAAAGTCATGTACTGCCCACATCAGATTTTCTTTTCGATCAACTGTACCTCAGTATAGCTTAATGGACCAGAATGCTGTTCGAGAGATATACCTGCGCATTGGGCGTGCAGAACCATTGGATGCTGAATTAACGGAAGTTTATTGTTTCTTAGGCAAAGCTAACTTGAAAGTATTGTTAAAGCTATGACTGGGCCTATTTACTCAGCATTTTTATCATACGCCCATTATACATGACTACTTGGTTAATATAGTAACCCTTTCAAAGCCAACGGAAGTTTCAAGTTTTATTCAGCTTACACACCTCTAACATAGCGCAATAAGGATTTCTGGCCTTCACTGTTGGGACATCTATGCCACACTTTGTAGTCCTAGGAAACGATGGTAACAATGGATTTTAATTCGAGATCAAAACAGCACTGATTGAATCATATCGTTCACGTGTTTTGGTTTATAGCAAAGTTAAAATTTCATTGTATTCTTCATTGTTTAAGTAAGTATCGTGATAATGTATAATTATCAGACATATTTGACCTTTTCCCTTTTTCCATTTTAAGGAATTTTTTGCTTCGAATTTTAACCTCGCATTTTAGATTGCTTTTTCAAGCTTGGATGATTGACAACTTTTCCCTGAGGGTCATTCTAGTTCTACGACAAGCGATTAGCGGTATCAACTTCAACAAGCGATTAGCTACAATCTTCTATGAAAAAAGTGTCCGCAAATATTTGTTTCCCCATAGTAAGTAAAATTTGTTTTATTTTTTCCCTTATACATTTGTGAGTGCCTTTATTGCTAACATTTTGGTCATCAAAATATCGAAAAATTAAGGTAAACGAAGAATAAGTGTAATGGAGTTATAAGTTCCGTTGGGTCTTATTACATTAACTAATGCTCTACCAGAAAATTGAGGTAGAACAAGTTCCCCCCCCCCCCCCCCCCAAATGTTCCAACGTGTTGTGCCAAACGTAGAAAGCTACTTTTCAGTAGATAACTTACAAAACTTCCCTGAAGAATGCGGGCATGTGTCAAGGTTTGCAAGTTTATTTTCTTCCAAGCAACAGTTTTATTTATGGCGATACTTTTCAGAGTGTCAAAAAACGTCGGCTTTATAAAAAATGGGTTGCTACTGGTCGGAATTTGAAATATTGAGGCATATTCGAGTTTTATGCAACGGAGAAAAATGGAATCTAAACCATACTTTAAAGGTACAGCATGTAATATTTTTCTGTTCCGCAATGAAAAGAAAAAAATAATGTTAAAAGATCACTGCTTCTAAGTTGCAAAATAAAATTTTCTACGACACGATGCGGAATTTGAAAACTCGAGTATTATTTGAGTAGAAACCTGAAATTTGTGAATTTATATTTCAATATAATTTGTAAAAATGTTAATACTATAATTAAAACTAAAAATCCCTATAAAAATTTTAATTTTATTGGTGATGTAAAAAATTTTTAATTTGGACACTTGCTCTCGTGTTGATGGAACGGTGGGGCTTCGAAGTAAATCCTTTTAAAAAAAACCTAAAATTGAATTTTTTTTTTAAATTCATTTGAATCATTAAAT
Organism: Amaurobius ferox; assembly: GCA_951213105.1. Taxonomy (NCBI): domain Eukaryota; kingdom Metazoa; phylum Arthropoda; class Arachnida; order Araneae; family Amaurobiidae; genus Amaurobius; species Amaurobius ferox. Next base: position 93,257,603 of record OX578145.1, read on the forward strand.
GCACTAAAACGTATTTTTACTTAAAAAAAAGTTCTCTGGTAATTTATTTATTCATAAATTGGGCAGGTTTCATAGCAATTTAGAATATATTTCTTTTAATTGAAATATTGAAAATATGAGTGGAATTTCGAATATTTATATTAGAAATCTATAAATTTTAATTTAAACTATCGGTTTTATATATTAAAATTGTAGTTTTCAATTATTAATAGGGTTTAATTGATAGAATATATAGCTTAGGGGAGTTTTACAGATTTTTCTATACCTCTATCAAACTTGACTAAATGTATAGCAAATTTGGTAATTTTTTTCAATATACGCACATGTTATGTTCAAATCGAAATATATTTTATAAAATGTATTCGATTTTAAAAAGCATTAAATATTATATGGAAATACGGTTAAAGCATTTTAATACTTTAAAATAATTCGTACACATATATAAAATATTTTGAATACTTTTAAAACTTCAAATATTTAAATTTACCTACAAATATTTGAAGTGAGAAGTTTCATTTTACATTATAATCATTCGTATTCTATATTGTTTAAGTCAATTTGCATCATAATAAGTATCGGAATGCAAAAAGGGCTTTTATTGTAAAGTAATTCATTGCTAAAATCGCTTTAAAAATAATGTTATCGAGTTGGCGACGCAACTTCGTTGCGGCCGATAAATTCAGTCATACCACACAGACGACAAAAATTTTAAAGATTGAACTAAAGATGCACGACGTTGCTATGTACTAGTTCATACTCGCAGGATCTTGGCTACCATTGTAGATATTAGCATCGATGGACGGTTTTGTGATTTCAGCGTTTCTTAGCATGGAGTAGTCTATACCTGCAATGGGAACGTGATCCTAGCTTTAGAAACGCCCCCTCTCAGCAAGTTCTGAGCATATTAACTTGATTATTACAACCTGACCTCACTCTTTAGGATATTTCATGCCTTTTCTAGCAAGATTGCACACTGGTAAGATTATATACATACACTGGTACGATTCAAATTGCCAGTTTTCGATGCTCGCAAGATAGCAGCACTGGTTTCCTTGATATCATTGCAGAAGTAGGCTTTTCTGTACGGAAGAACACTAAAAAGTGTGAAACAGGTTGGGATCATGATTCTAGTATTTTGTATTTCACGAAAAGGAAGTGAATATGAAGGTTCGAATGCATTCTTTGTAACCCCACTGAGCACTGTTGTTGATCATTGAAACCTACCAAATCGGCAATTAGATTAAAACCCGAAAGCTATTCAAGGAGGACAGATTCTCAGTGTTGCCATAATAATAATAATAATAATAATAATAATAATAATGTACTACAATTGGTTGGTAACCACTGAGGTAATCAACGGTTGTACGTGCAGCTTACAATAGTTGTCAACAAATATTTCTGACCGCTATGACTTCGCCCTCCATGATATAGAAAATCGCTCAAACTGCTGTCTAATACAACCTGCACAAAATTTAACAACTTACAAGGTTGATTAAAAGCATCATGTAATTTCGGAGACAAATAACTGCCTCCTTTTTCAGAATAAAGAAACACAGCACCTACATCAACAAAGTCCGACAGAAACAATTTTTTCTTTGTTGGTACTAGTAATCTAACTTTTCTCCTGAAGAAGTAAACTATTTTTAACTCTTTGCAAACTAGCTGAAACTTTAAGCCCTGTAAGCTGTTAAACTAACAAAGCATTTATTTGCAAATTATCCTCTGTTTCGTTGATTTATAAGGTTGCTACACAGGAACGAGACATAAGTTAAGGATAACAAGCAACTTAAAAACACCATTGGATATTTGGATCATTTTTATTTGCTCATACAACGATTATAAAAATAAAATGTCTACGCAAATCTAACATGATTCTTCAGGTAAGGAAGGGCTGGTCTAGATAACACGACTTTTGAGTGAAATTTATAAAAAACAAAGATAACAATGAATAGAGTTTGGACTCCACCTTTAATCAGCCGTTAAAATTTTTAATCCTATTTGCAACGTTCATTCATTAGAAGGGTGTAGGTTGTAATCGCAACAGCATTTGAAAGTAAAATAAAATATATTTTTAAATCTTTCAAAAACATTTAACGCTTGAAATATTCGTAAATAAAAACACATTTCTTGCATTATGCTGCCATTGTAAATACCAGCATGCATGGACCGATTTAGCTCATTTATTTTATTGCTCTTCAAAGTACGAAACCGGTTCATACGTTAGAGCATGGAAAAGATGCAATTATGTTATGCAAAATGGTTTCACGAAGGGTATACGAAAATAATATATACAATTAATTATTGGTCGTAGAAGTGAAGTGAAATATGAAAAATTATCAACAAATAGAGAAAAAATTAGTTAAGATAATTGCGCCTCTTCCCGAAACTGATAATTTAAAAAAAAATGCAAAATTTTAATTTTTATAGGGTTCCCCAATTATACCAAATTTTCACCTCCAAAATTTTCACCTTATCTGATTAAGGGGGGGGGGGGGGGAATTGACCCAGTACATTTCGATGAAAAATTCGCTGAGATATAGATAAATGAAAAAAAGAATGTTTGACTTGTTCCATTTTACCTGAACTGCAAATGTGAATAGTTGACTTCCTATGAAAGTAAATATTGTTGTAACATATGGCTTTATTGGAATCTATTCCATACAAATATAGAGATCTCATCACATACAAAAGAAAAATAACAAGAACAAGCAAAGCAGAAACAGGGGAACACAGAGAACACCGTCAATGCAAAAGAAAAGACTCCAAGGAAGCACACGGCGAAGAGGTGGCAGACATTCTTTATCATTACATAAGAGATTCCTAGCATCCCAATAAAGTTTAATGACATCTCCCTAGCGCTGGTCATCCCTATCCAGTCCTGGACACCCAAGATGTTCTGAGTTCATTCTGCCAACATTACATACTGGGCAAATGTTCGTGGGGAGAACACCTATTTTATTTAGGTGCTCTGCTAAACAATCATGTCCGGTTTTCAATCTAAAATTGGCAACCGCTTCTTTACGTGATCTAGCGCTGAAAATTTTCCAATTATCTTGGATATCAAACCACATTTTACCTCTGAATTTAGTCATAAGGTTATCTTTATAAGTGTTTATCCTGTCTCTATGTACAAACTTTTTAAAGGATTCCTGTGGGACAAGTATGTGATTAATGTTTACATTATATCCCTTCTTGGCATGCAGATCAGCTGCTTCATTTCCGTTGATTCCCACATGGGAAGGTATCCATCTATGAAAATAAATATGGGGGACAGTAATTACATTTATTTAAAGCGGAGAAACAGCTAATTGTAATTTGCTACCATAAACTATTGAATAATTTATTTGGTGTTGGTACCTTTTATTCGAAGGAAAAATACCTCTCAACAATAACTGGGGTATCTCGTCGAATTTTGTATCAAAATGTACAGAATACATCTCTATCGCTTTAATAAAGAATGAAAAAAAAATTTACTAATGGAATTTTTACTTCCTCATACTATGTATAGAAAAAGTATTGTTTTCACGAAAATTTTCGAATTGGAAATTTTGATGCCAGCATATGGTTTAAAACTTCCTGAACACATTTTGACTATTTTTGGAGTGATGTCCGCCTGTCTGTATATCAGTGGTCGATTTCTTGGTCGATTTAAAATATTAATGGATTTTCACGAAATTTTATATCCGGTTTTGTTACAAAAAAAAATCTAGAACTAAATAAATTTTTTTAAAATTCGAACGAAATGTTGGAAAATTATTCGAAATGTTATATATTTTTTTGCATTTTCATAAAATTATCAGTTTTGGGTGGGTGCAACTATCACAATTAAATTATCCTCTGTTTACTGATTATTTTTCATATTTCATTTTACTTCTACAATCAACAGTTGATTTTATATTCCCGTCTGACATTCTTCGTGAAACATTTTGCACAACGGAAGTGCATCTGGAAAAATTCGATTTCCGCCAATGCAGTATTATGCACCGCGCGTGATAGCTAACGCAAAACCAGTTATGTGTAAAACTCGCAAAAAAATATATTAGTCAAAAAGTAAACGAAAAAATAAAATAAAATAAAATAAAAATTAGCAAATTATGAGTCGTAGAATATAATAGCGAACGTAATGTTCAACGGATTAAAGCACAAGCACGGAATTCCGTCCTGAAACATGAAGTCGGAACATTTAACAGCAAACGATGCTATTATAAACAGATTAAATTCAGCTACAATTTTAAATACGAGCCTACTCGCACAAAGTAGCAGTTAGTGATAATAGAAGAAAGTGATGGATGGGATTGAAATAGGTTTTACTCTTTTTTACATAAAGTCAAAACATAGGAAGCGCATCTTACAGTTGGGATCGGAGCAATCGTTACAGTTCTCGTTTTGTTATGAAGTGAAGTGAGTAGAAGAAATGGAAGAATTCGATGGAACTTATTTTTTGGCGAAATTAGTGTCTAATTTTATTTCCGTGTTTCGATTGCCTTAAGCAAATTGTTTGATTTTGCATCAATGTAATAATTGACGCAATATTTTTTGAACTTTTTGGCCCGCGACTTTGCAGACATTGGCGTCCATGGACGCCAATGTCTACAAAGGGAGGATCGAACTGTTTGGGATAGGGTATGTCAAATATCTGTCTTTTTGAAATGTTCTTCGTTTGGGATGGACGCTGCCCCACCCGTAAGCAAAAGGTTAAGCACATTCAGTTTTTATTTTAGATTTTAAAGATTTTTGCCATTAAAAAATAAAGAAAATAAACAAAATAATAAATAAATAAAAGGCAGATTTTTTTTATTCCGAATCGTACCAAAATGTTATCAGCATCAGGGTAACCCACAAGAAACTTATCTACCAAATTTTGGGAAATTTCGTCGAATAGTTTTTAAACTAAAGTGGATGCACGCTGCACAGACATACAGACAGATACACTGACGTCACGTTAAAAATAGGTTTTTCCTCATTTATGTTAATAAAGGTTTGCTTTTAGATTAAAAATGATTTTTGTCTGGGTTAGAAACATGCCTGTTATCTTAGGTGCTTAAAACGTATAGATCTGTCGAAAACTCGAGTCCCGATTTTCGACCCAATTGCAATACTTTCTTTATACATTATCATATATTGCAGGGAAAGTAAAAACAAACCATAAACTGGCAGATAACAGGATTTGGGACGAAACAATGCGCATTAATTCCGTAACGAAACAGTGCATAATTTGCATCGTTCAAAATCAATGAATCACAGCACATTGGAAGAACTACATAATCTGCACATTAGTTCTGCTACTCGTTGCAGAAATATTACAGACATTCTGTCCCAATCAAACAATCCAAACTTTTCAACCCGATGACCAAAGGTTAACAGCAGACAGAGATTGAGTCGTTGTTTTCCTTAAAACTACGGAAGTATTCGTTACTGGTAGTTATCGATTAAAGCGAAAAGATTTTTGAGCGACAGCTACAGGCCAGGGGTTAAATGCAACGCCTAATATTCATCCGCCTTTAAACTTAAGTTGTAGGTGTTGTGCATTTAAACAGCAGCTAAAACCATGCGGCTTCGTTCTCAAAATGAAATGGTTAGTTGCTACAGGAAAGTGGTCGATATCATCAAGTGAAACAGAATTTAGTTAATTCGAAAGAGTGTTTCATTAATTAGTTGATTTGAAAACAAAGTTGTTTTAGCGCGAAATATGGAATCGACGAGAAACAAGAAATACTATAGTTTTAATTTAATTTTTACTTTCCCTGCAATACATGGTAATGTATGGGGAAAATATTAGAATCATGCCGAAAATCGCAACTCGAGTTTTCGACGGATCTACGCGTTTCGAGACCTCTAGAATACGAAAATTCTATTTTTAGCGTGACGTCTGTGTGTGTGTGTCTGTGCAGATTTTGTATCCACTCTAACTAAAAAACTAATAGACCGAATTTCATAAAATTTGGTAGGTAAGTCACCTGTGAACGAATCTGGTGCTGATTAGTTTTAGGCACGATTTGGGATAAAAGAACCCGCCATTTTTTGCGAAATGGCCCGCAAAAGCCTGCATCCACTCTAGCTGAGAAACTAATGAACCGAATTTCACAAAATTCGGGAGATAAGTCGTTTGTGGGTTACCCTGATGCTGATTAGATTTTGGTATGCTTCGGAATAAAATAACCTACCTTTTTTTGCAAATTGACCAGCAAAAATCGTCAAAATCTAAAATAAAAAACTACGTATGCTCAAATAGATCCATTACATGCTTGTTTTGTACGTAATTTTTAACGAAGAAAAGAATAAGATCAACCCCATTACACTAGGCCTAGCCGTTCTCGAGATATTTTAGTTTTTCATATTTTGTCTACGCCACCTTTGAAAATAAGTCCAGTTACCAACTAAATGAGAACGAAAATTGAATTAATAGTGAATTAAATTTAATTTAAGTAAAGAGAACGTGGATATAAATAAGTCTGCAGGGAAAGTCAAGTGCTGCCCACATCAGATTTTTACTTTCCTCGCGTTGAGCTAGAGAAAAGTATGGCGATAGTAATTATGACTTGACCACTTTCTCACACTATGTAATATAGTACAGAGAAAGTATTGTTTTCACGAAAATTTGCTAATTCGAGATTTTGATACCAACATATGCATTAAGACCTCTTGCACAGGTTTTGACTCTTAGAGTGAAGTCCGTCTGTCTGCCTGTGGTCGATTTGTTGTGTATACAATAGCGGCCACACAAACGAATGGATTCTGACGAGACTTTGTATCCGGATTTGTTATCAAGAGATTTAGAACTAGACATGTTTTTTTTTTAATTCGAGTTAAAACTTCGAAATTTATTTGAAATTTTATATATTTTTAACAGAGTAGCATAAGAAAAAAAATTTAACATAATATTGCATTAATCACAATTCGAGTTTCTACAGTAAATGCATGAGTAGGGTTTCGAGATATATCAAATGACTTAGGTCGATCCGTGGGGTGGTCTAGTGACTGTCAAATCGTTGTTCACCTTCGTAATCTCAAAAATCTGATGTTGGCAACACATGACTTTCCTTAAATAATGTAATGAATGTACTTTTACAGTAAAAAAAAATAGGTTTTACTTATAGTAGATACTAATATTCTTTTCAAGATATTGAATTTTCGACATCAGTCGTCATTTTCATTGATTTAGAGTCATTTTTATCCGTTTGGCGAGATTTTCGTTAATTTGGCAACATTTCAAAATGTCGCCAAATTGGCGACATTCTGCCAATTTCGTCGCCAAAATCTCGCCAAGCGTTATGGTCGAAGAAATAAGTTATTCTTACAGCAGATAAATGACTATTGGCGTTCGAATACAAAAGTATTACTCAAAGTATCTTTTATCATAAATGGAACGAGCTAGATCCACGAGAATGATGTCATCCAATTTATCGCATGATATTACATATGAAAAGTGAACATGTTTCTCAATAGCAAATATTTTTTTTTCTATTTTATATGACTTTTTGATAATTTTTTTGAAAAATGTGCAATATCTCGAGAACGGTTCATGTTAGCGTTCTAAAATTTATGTCAATCGTTTTCTAATGAAAAATTACATAAAAAATGTCTATTTGCGTAACTTTATTAGTGGTTTTGATTTTTTGACGATTTTTTCAAAATTTCATTCGAAAATTTAGGGGAGTTCTGAACATTCGATTGCGTATAAAAACAATAGGCTTCCAGTGTTTACGGATTGTGATTTTTGTACCAAATTTGTTTCGAATCGGTCCATTCGTTCGTCAGTTATCGTCTCCACAGACTCACTGACACACACAGACACACACACACACACACACACACACACACACACACACAGACATCACGTCAAAAATTTTTGATTCGTGATCAGAGATGCTTGAAACGTGCTCTCCCGTCGAAAACTCGAATTCGAATTTTCGACCCCGTCACAATACTTCCCTTATACATTATGTATATAAGGAAAGTAAAAATCACTGAGGCGATTTGGACCCAATTTGGGTGGCAAGTTTCCTATATTGTGTACATGTGAATACAGCAAAAAAAGTATATAGCTTAGCTAAAAAGTATATTGTGTACATGTGAATACAGCAAAAAAAGTATATAGCTTAGCTAAAAAGTATATTGTGTACATGTGAATACAGCAAAAAAAGTATATAGCTTAGCTAAAAAGTATATTGTGTACATGTGAATACAGCAAAAAAAGTATATAGCTTAGCTAAAAAGTATATTGTGTACATGTGAATACAGCAAAAAAAGTATATAGCTTAGCTAAAAAGTATATTGTGTACATGTGAATACAGCAAAAAAAGTATATAGCTTAGCTAAAAAGTATATTGTGTACATGTGAATACAGCAAAAAAAGTATATAGCTTAGCTAAAAAGTATATTGTGTACATGTGAATACAGCAAAAAAAGTATATAGCTTAGCTAAAAAGTATATTGTGTACATGTGAATACAGCAAAAAAAGTATATAGCTTAGCTAAAAAGTATATTGTGTACATGTGAATACAGCAAAAAAAGTATATAGCTTAGCTAAAAAGTATATTGTGTACATGTGAATACAGCAAAAAAAGTATATAGCTTAGCTAAAAAGTATATTGTGTACATGTGAATACAGCAAAAAAAGTATATAGCTTAGCTAAAAAACGAAATTTTGCCACAATCGTTGAGCCGTCGCCTCGAAAACCGCTGTCAGGATTTGAACGAAATTTAGATGATATACTGCGTATATTATCCAAAACTGAAAGCAAAAAAAACAAGAAATATCAATCATACATAAAGCATTGATTATGAAACATTTTCCAACTGAAATGAAATTTTATTTAAATATCTTTAAAATGCAATATATTCAGCGCTGATATATTACTTTCCTTATATACATAATGTATAAGGAAAGTATTGTGACGGGATCGAAAATTCGAATTCGAGTTTTCGACGGGAGAGCACGTTTCAAGCATCCCTGATCACGAATCAAACATTTTTGAAGTGATGTCTGTGTGTGTGTGTGAAAGTATGTGTGTGTGTGTCAGTGAGTCTGTGGACACGATAACTGACGAACGAATGGACCGATTCGAAACAAATTTGGTACAAAAATCACAATCCGTAAACACTGGAAGCCTATTGTTTTTATACGCAATCGAATGTTCAGAACTCCCCTAAATTTTCGAATGAAATTTTGAAAAAATCGTCAAAAAATCAAAACCACTAATAAAGTTACGCAAATAGACATTTCTTATGTAATTTTTCATTAGAAAACGACTGACATAAATTTTAGAACGCTAACATGAACCGTTCTCGAGATATTGTATATTTTAAAAAGAAATTATCAAAAAGTCATATAAAATAAAAAAAAAATATTTCCCATTGAGAAACATGTTCACTTTTCATATGTAATACCATGCGATAGATTGGGTGACACCATTCTCGTGGATCTAGCTCGTTCCATTCATGAAAAAAGATACTTTGAGCAATACTTTTGTATTTGAACACCAATAGTCATTTATCTGCTGTAAGAATAACTTATTTTTAGTGCATAACGTTTGGCGAGATTTTGGCGACGAATTTGGCGGAATGTCGCCAACTTGGCGACTTTTTGAAATGTTGCCAAATTAACGAAAATCTCGCCAAATGGATAAAATTGACGTTAAATCAATGAAAATGACGACTAATTGTCGAAAATTCAATATCATGGAAAGTATATTAGTATCTACTATAAGAAAAACCTATTTTTTTACTGTAAAAGTAGTAAATTCATAACATTTTATACGGAAAGTCATGTATTGCTCACATCAGATTTTTTTTACTGGAAAAGTAGTAAATTCATTGCATTATATAAGGAAAGTCATGTGCTGTCCACATCAGATTTTTTTAAATTATCACAGTACTACAATAATTTATTATACTTAAAAACTTAAAACCTCATTGAAAAAAATGAACTGTATTCAAATGACGTCTTCAAAATATAAATCGTCTGGCTCTCTATGTAAAAGCAATGAATATTTCATTCATATCACTTTTATTCCACACTCCAGAGTTAAATAATTTGGCATAAAAATTCAGCAGTTCTTATACAACTCATCTTAGAATTACTTGTTTACATTCTGCATCTATTAAAATTAGGCTTCGTTGTAGAAATAATCAAAGTTTGGTGATCATTTAAACTTAAAAATATTATAATTGGGTTGGCACAGAATATAGATGCAGAGAAAATATGCAAAAATAAAGCGGTTTTAGGACGGATGCAACACTAAACATAAATATAATAGAACTTTGAAAATCATGATTTTTACACTGGGACAAAAAGATGGATGCCATATTTTATTTTGAAGTGGATCATGTGATCTCTTTATATAATATGGGTGTCATTATTATTTTAATTTTTATTTAAAAAACTGCCGAACATATTTTGCTGAAATTTTTTTATACATTTTATGGGATAATTTGAAAATTTTCGAAGCAATTTGTGAATTTTAATTTTGCTTAAAAAATGTTTGAAAAATTAGGTCCCATGGGGTTCAATCAGGGGCGGCAAATAGGGGGCGCGGTCGCGCCCCCAAATTTTTCTTATTCTGGACCAAAACTGAAAAGGCGAAAAAAAACTTCCAAGCGAATTCGGTGAAAAATATCCCCACGATGATGTTAAATCATATCACAGAATCAATATTCAATATGAAATTATAGATTCAGTATCTAATGAAATTGAGACAAGATTTAATGAGAAAAAGTTATCCGTTTTGTTTGCCCTTAGTTCAGTATTATCCGGATCGGATGTTGAAAAAGAAAAAGTTTCAACCATATGCATATAACTTCCAGATGTATATAACTATGTATATAACTTCCAGAAAGAGGAATTGCTATGTGAATTGCGACTGTTTTATTCAATGATGAAAAATGTAAACATAGACCATCCCAATTTTAAAAGTCGCCTGGATTATTTTAAAGTGCGGAATTTAAAAAATGTGTTACCTGTCATAACATTATTAGTTAAATTGTTTTTGACTGTGCCAATCAGCTCAACTGGTTGCGAAAGGTCTTTTTCGTGTCTCAGGAAGTTGAAAAATTATTTTCGCAGTACAATGGTACAAGAAAGAGTTTAATATTTAGCTATTTTAGCTATAGAACAAGATATACCACTGGATTAGGATGATATTGTAACAAAATGTTTTCTTGATCCAGACTCTAAAAACCGGCGTTTAAAACTTCATTAATAAGGGTGAGCGTCAGTCAATTTTCTGCCCTATCCGCGCTTTGTTAACTTTCGCGGCACACATATTTCGCCGAAATTCTGCTCAAACAGTTGCGAAATATTTTCTTAAAGATAAAATGCAATGCTTAGATTATATTAAAACTAAATTTAATGCCCCTAAAAACATAGAATATATATTTGTTATTTTAATCCAAAATATTTTTGGTGCTGCCATCTGTTGTTGTTGTTGAAACCCAGACCGTCTGACCTACCAGAAAGGTGTAAGGTAACTGATTTTGAACGGTCGGGAAGTGCCACCCAATTTAGACCGGAACCCAGTGGGGGAGGCATCCACAGGGACCGTACCCTCCTTCCCCTACCACCAACCTCTCGGAAGGACTTTCGGACCCACATGTTTAACGTGATCGTACTCCGCATGAACACGGCGGCAGTTTTGGCAGTGGCTGGAATCGAACCCGGGCCTACCGAGTGCAACTCCAGCGCGCTAACCAATGGGCTACCGCGCCCCTGCTGCCATCTGTTGTCGTAATTTAATTCATACCGATAATTTTTATTTTTTAATGAACATTTTAAAATATCTATTCCTTCTAATACAGTGTTAAATACAACAACAGATCATATATAATAATGCCACAATCACGGAAAGGTAATTTATCATTCTATAAATTTGATAAGGGATCTGAATGTACATCACTGAGGACTGCAGTTTTGTCTTCAAGTTTTCCTTTGTCTTCAAGTCCACGTTCAATTACATTTCCGTGATTATGGCATTATATATGATCTGTTGTTGTATTTAATAGAATATTAGAAGGAATAGACATTTAAAAATGTTCATTAGAAAATAAAAATAGTTGGTACGAATTAAATTACGACAACAGATGGCAGCACCAAAAATATTTTAAATTAAAATAAAACATATATTCTATGTTTTATTGGGTATTAAATTTAGTTTTAATATAATCTAAGCATAGCACTTTATCTATAAGAAAATATTTCGCAACTGCTTGAGCTGAATTTCGGCGAAATATGTGTGCCGCGAAAGTTAACAAAGCTCGGATAGGGCAGAAAATTGACTGACGCTCACCCATAAGTACATAAATATATATATTTGTATTTAGAAAATTATGTTAACAACAATTATGTTAACACAAATATGTACAAAAATTATGTTAACAACAATTATTTTTCTCAACATCAATTCAATTTTGTGATCCCTCTCCCCCCCTCTTCCCCCCCTGTTAACAAACATTTTATTTATTTCATATTGTGGATTTTCATACAAATCTCGCACCCCCAAATGAAATGCTGAAATGCCGCCTCTGGGTTCAATGTATTTCACTTTTTCAACCCGGGTTCGATCCAAAACTAATTGGGTGATATTATTCATTTACATTCCCATATGTTTCACAGACTGTCGCAACAACATACTAAAATTTCATTTTGATAAAGTCATTTTTACGGCAATTATCGTTCGAACGGACAGACAGACATACAGACCAAATGAACAAAGACATAAACACTTTTCAACTATGTTGGAAAGTGTTAAAAATCTGAAAAATGAATATAGGTTAGCTGGAAAAAGAGATTTTGTCAAAAACAGTGATCTAAAATCGTAATTTTAAAAACCGCTGAAGAGATTTAAACACAATTTGGGTGGTATACTGCATATATTGTGTAGATATGAAAGCATATTCTTTTAATGTATAAAGTTCGATTCAGAGATAAAAGGCCCACTCATTTCACGAGAAAGACCCCAAAATCGAAACTTAATTTTATAGAAAACATGAAGTTAAATTTTAAAAGCAGATAAATTACGAATTTTACGAAAAACTAGTATATAACCATTTTTACCCGAATCCACCAACTACATTGTAACAGAAGTAAATACAACTGGTAATGATGCTGTACACAGTTATAAACAAAAAATATCGGATGCAAATATTTTAACACCTTATTTTATCTATAAGTTAATTTCCATTTCAAATACAACAATCAACAAAGCGATATAAAATAGTAAAATCTTACAGGCAAAAGTTTTGGGAGGACAGAAATCGACCAATTTCATACGATAAAGCTCAGCATATAAACCATTCCACATAAATAATGTACTTGAATTTCACATTTCCTTGAAACCTCATCAATCATTAAACATCTTTAGAATATCCAAGTTCACTTCAGTTCCTAATTTCTTTAAAGCAAAACAAAATATCTCGTGATTACGCACCAATATAATATTTCATCAAGATGGAAACATATTGATATGTAACATACGGGACAATTTCCCGGGTTCGATTCCCTTCGCTGCCAAAACTCCCGTCGTGTTCATGCGGAGTACGATTACGTTAAACATGGGGACATGTGGATCCGTAAGTCCTTCCGATAGGTTGGTGGTAGGGGAAGGAGGGTACGGTCCTGTGGATGCCTCCCCCACTGGGTTCCGGTCTAAATTGGGTGGATCTTCCCGGTCGTCCAAATAGTTACCTTATACATTTCTGGTAGGTCAGACGATCTGGGTCTTAATAACAACAACATGGAACAACTTAAATGTTACAATTTTCCCTCCCATTGGAAAATTTTAACTGGTCAAAATATAATAATTCTAAATTGTAACTATTATATTTCAAAAACTAAGAACTCAATACAAAATCTAAATATACATTCTTGTAGGTATTTTAAAGGGCTACAAATAACGTCCTTATTGTTTATGTTAAGCACTTTTAGTTTTCGAAATATAAGCTTTAAAAAATTTACAAATGGAAAAATTTCAATCTTCTTCAACAGGGGTGGGACAATCCAGCGGCTAACGTGCGGGGATTACACTCGGACGACCCTAATTCGATTCCTGGCGCTTCCTAAACTGCCCCCATATTCACGCGGAGTACGGGCACGTTAAATATGTGGGTCCGTAAGCCCTTCCAAGAAGTTGGTGGTAGGAGAAGGAGGGTACGGCCCCTGAGGATGCTTCCCCCGCTGAGTTCAATCTAAATTGGGTGGCACTACCTGGCCGTCCAAACAGTCGGACTCTGGGTCGAAGAGGAAGAAATCTTCTTCAAGAAGACAAGACAATATCTCGAACATTGCGAAAAAATTATCAATCTGAAAACTGGATTTCCTAATGAACATTTTTAATTAACACTGTTTATATTAATCTTTTATAGTTTAGAAGTTATTTCGAATGAAAGCAACCAAAGGGAAGCGAAAACTCGCTCGAATGATTTTTTTATTTCATTCGAAAAAAAAAAAGTTCAAGTTGAGATTATTTTTATGCTTTCAGAAATGGTTCACTACTTCCGGCAAAATAAGTAAAAGTTCTCGCGTTACATTGTTATCGATTAGGTTCTTACATATAAGCGTGTTTACGTTTTTCGTAACGCTCAGATTTTAGCCAGAGATGCACCAACCATAGGTGTTATCCACATCATAAGCCAATTAATAAAGTTGCAGGAATTGAATGTAGAGCCTGTTTAAAATGCCTTTTTTCAGATACGATGCGTATTTGAATTTCATAAATAACATTACCGCCGTGTACTTAGATAAGCATTGCGTGGCACCATGTCAGAGGCCCTAATATTACAACTTTTTGACAGGATATTGCCTTTTGTATGCGCGTTTTGTTCGTTCCTGGTGTCGATTTCTAATCATAAGACAGTGCTCTATAACTTTGCAATTGGTATTTTTCGTCTATCTTGCTTTGTTGTCATGTTAGTCTTTCTAACCTCTTAAGTTCTCCGCTAGAGGTGCTGCAGTCACTTTTATTCGATCGAACAGGGTTCTTTTACTATGGATATATCTAACGTATACAATCATAGGCCTTTCCTTATAACGTTATTGGCACGCTCAAGGTCTTTCTAAGGAACCCTGCATTTGGTTAGAATTATTTAATCTTTTTCTTACGGGTGGGACAGCGTCCATTTCAAACAAAGAACCTCCCAAAAAGACAGGTATTTGACATACCCTATCCCAAACAGTTCGATCTCCCTTTGCAGGCATTGACGTCCATGGAAATCCAACCCTATCCCAAACAGTTCGATTCCCCTTTGCAGGCATTGGCGTCCATGTCTTTTTTAGAGGTTCTTCGTTTGAGATTGCCGCTGTCCCACCCGTAAGCAAAAAGTTAATTCAACCAAGTAGTCTGGCACACATTTTTATAGACATAAAAGTAAAACACACACACACACAAAAAAAGAACGTTCAAGAATGAAAAGAATGCACTATCGTAGCTGAACTTTTTATTCGCGCGTCTGAAACTTCAGAATGAAAACTCATTCTTTTTTTTTTAAACGAAACCAACAATTTTCAACTCTCAAGAATTCAGATTTTTCAACCTGTGAAGAGAGGGGGGGGGGGGGGTATTTCCCCCTACCTACCATGGACGTCCTTGACGCAGACTCTAATTCCCTCCATTTTCCTTCACGACGTTTTCACTCCTCACCTCTTGAATAACAGTGACGCCAAAATCACGTCTCTTTTTCGCTTTCCTGACAACATTCCTTTTAAAACCAGTGTTTAGGGATTAAAAAAGAATGGCAAGCAGCATAGAGACGGTTATGGATCAAAGGTTGGAGGGGGTGACGCCCTGTTTGAAATTTGTTTACATGCTGCGATTCGTGTCTTTTCCTTAATAATCGTCTGCGAGACAATACCGGTCTGTGGTGGAAGTGGTGTTATGCACGTTTTATTCTTGAAAGTGAGAGATGGATTCGAATATGAACGAAAGCTTATCCGGGAAGGAAAAACAAAGATTCTTTCAAAGGAATTAGGGCTTTCACCCCCACCCCGCTCAGCTATAGATCCATAGATCTTACAAGTTTAGATACGCTAAAGGGAGTTTCTTTTGATATGCAATATATCAGAAATCGCCACGTGATCAAATACTCCTACACTCAGGCCATGATAAGTAGAATTGGTTGTTGGACAATGTGTTGTAGCGAGTGGACCCCACCCTCGGTTGGCTGGAGAATCTCTAATTCGAGTTCAGGGATTCTTAACACGGGCTCCTTCGATGAAAACTCGGAATTCGAATGTCCAACTCCACAATACTTTCCCTATACATTTTGTGTGAGGAAATGTAAGTATGAAGAAAATATGGATCTCCAATTAGTAACGCCTTTAAAGACATTTCCGCAGTAATTTATTCCAAATACAAAAATAATAACTGCGCGCAACTCAACTCGACCATCTCATACCAGAATCTACTTTTAGTAGCTTTTTTCTTTTCAAATTTTAGAAGAAAAATTTTGAAAAATCGGTATCACGGATCCAAATGATTATAATTATAGCGTGTTATCCTTCACTTTAAAGGACTTGAAAAAACCTTTCGATTGATACCATACTTGGCAATGTACCCCCAGGGGGGGGGGGGTAACTTGCCCCAGAGGAGGGTTAATGACGTCATGAACAAAAAATATTGTATCGCGGCTATTTTTGATAACATTGATTGGAACTATAAAGCCTCGTGATTATTGAGCCATAAATACACACTTTTATGGATGATTATGTCAAGTGTTGTCCTATGTTGCTATGTTAAAAAATATAACATTTCAAATAAATTTCAAAGTTTTCGCTCGAATTAAAAAAAAAAATCTATCTAGTTCTAGATTTTTTGATAACAAAGCCAGATATAAAGTTTCGTTAAAATCCATCAATATTTGTAGCCACTATTGTGTACACAAGAAATCGATCACATACATACATACATACATGAATACATACATACAGACAGACAGACAGACAAACGGACATCACTCTAAAAAGAGTGAAAATGTGTTCAGGAGGTCTTAAAACATATATTGCCATCAAAATCGAAAATTTTCGTGAAAACAATGCTTTCTCAATACGTATGAGAAAGAGAAAATAATAAAGTACCCAAGAAAAATTAAGAATTTAACAAAAAATGAGGAGAGAAACGGTTCCCAGATAAATATATATATATATATATATATATATATATATATATATTTGAAAGTCTGGGAATTTCAGGCATCAACTACTTTAAACTTTCATCTCGTCCATTAAAACCGATATCAAACTAATTTACATACTTCAAAATTTTATCATCGCATTTCTCTTCATACAATTTTTTTTTTTTTTTGTTCGTGGCGCCAGACCCGACGCTCGTAGTCTGAGACCAGCCCCCAGACAAATCACATGTTCCAAGACTACTTTCCAGAAAAACAACAAAACGTACGAAATATATCTGGAATTCCAGTCAAAAGCCTTTGCAAGCACACAAATCCATTTATCTCGAGCGTGGAAAATGCACAACAATCCTTTTCATCTGCGGCACAGGGCAGCGTTTGTCTTTTCGGGCTGTTATCGAACAAAAAGGACACGAAGCAGGGTATGCAAGCGAATTTCGAACTGGGCGGCGCTCCTACAACCTTTGCTCCATAACTGTCACTTCGGAGATTTCTCCCCTCTTCGTAATTGCTGGCATAGAAAATGTTTGGAATATAGGAAAGAAATGATAAATGTAAGTTTTTGTAAGGGTTAGTGGTGGGTAATATAAAGCACGTTTAAGTCGCTTTCCCCCCTACACGTGTGCAGAAATTTCAACTTTTTATAGAATTCCTCGCATATCCAGGGCCCGACTTAGCTTAACTGGGACCCGGGGCAGACATTCCTCCGGGGGCCCTCTTCACCTCTTGACATATATAAAATGCACATAAATAAATGTTTTCTAAAACATAATTGCATTTTAGAAAAATGTAGACAAGATGTAATTCTTACATATTTGAATGGAATTTAAATTATTGGCAACTTCTTTTCATAGCCAAGGTGCCAACATGCAAAATTAGTTCGGCAATTCCTATATATCTCCAAAATGAATTTTTTCGCGGGGCAAACCTATTCCGATGACATAATTTAGCTTCAGGAAGCAGTTGTTAATTATTTCGATGCTGCAATTGTTTAATTTGGGGCCCCTCTGACACGGGGGCCTGGGTAAACTCAGGCCTGGGTAACGCTGGGCCAACATGCCCCAGCGTTAGTCAAGCCCGGAGCATACCTTGGTATTATCCATGGTAGAGTTAGGAGGTGTTCTGAAGATTTACATCACACTTAATGTGTAATGAAATGATCCTCAATGTTCATGTTAACATGTAATGTTACCTGGTAACGTGTAACATATAATGATTACCAATAATTACATTAAATTAAAATGTAACCATCCTCTGCAATTTATAATTTGCAATTTCTATATATCTCTAATAGAGTGGATACATACATTTATCCTTGCAACAATCCCCAAAAATCAGATTAGCGTATATTGATCACCAGTGTTCACACGCAACATGTAATGGTCATCTATAGCAGCGTGTAACTTGCATTGGCCATTAAAAATTTCTTATTATATGTAACAATCACACGTAATGGCCACATGTAATATAATATGCACAGATCAAACAAATGAAATTCTGATGCGGGCAACATATAACTTTCCCTACAGACTGAAATTCACTTTACCTTTCATAGTACATTAACGTGAGTTTAATTGCACAAAATGACATAATTAATATTATATCCAATTTGCAGTTTAAACATCGCTAGCGCATTTTTAAATATTGCCAGCTCATCAAAAATCTAAAATATATTCGTCTCAGAGTAATGGGGCTGCTTTTATACATTTCGTCCTCAAAATTACACTTATAGAACAACCATTTACTTAATACATTTCAGTAAATATCTTTTATTTCATATTTCGACGATTTTGGGGAACAATTGCGAAAAAACAAAAACAAAACTGATTTTATTTCTCGTCTTTTTTTTTTTTTTTTGAAAAAATGGCACGCAAAAATTGTCAAAATTAAAAATAAAAGACTACATATACTCAAATGTATTAATTAAATACTTGTTTCAAACGTAAATTTTGACGTCAAAAAGAACAAGATTAACCCCATAACTCTAGAATTAACCGTTCTCGTGATATTTTAGTTTTTTCGCATTTTTGTACGTCGACTTTGAAAATACGCCCAAGTGCCAAATGAAAACGAAAATTGAATTAAAATTAAGTGTTCAGTGTGATTTCAAATTATTATTCATGTTGTTTCGTGCAATTTAAACTCCATTTGTTGAATTGTGAAAGAAAACAAGAAAGATTAATTATGGGTAAAGCATTAATTATGAAATACTTTTCAACTGAAATGCAATTTATTTAAACATCTCTAAAATGCGATACATTCAGCGGTGATATTTTTAAAATTATTACAGTACTACAATAATTTATTTTACTTAGAAACTTAACACTTCATCAAAAAAGGCAATTCTATAAAATCGTCTGCTTCTCTATGTAAAATCAATAAATATTTCATTCATATCACTTATATTCCAGACTTCAGAGCTAAATAATTTTGCATTAAAAATTTTAGCAATTCTTATACAACTCACCTTACAATCGCTTGATTTATTTACATTCTGCATACGTTAAAATTAGACGTTGTAGAAATAATCAAAGTTTAGTGATTCTTTAAAATAAAAAATATTGTAATTGTGTAGGTACTCAATTTAGATACACAGATAATATGCAAAACTAAAGCAGTTTTACGACGGATGCTACACTAAATGTAAATATAAGCGTTCCTTAATAATCGCGATTTTCATTAAGTGAAAAAATAATGGATGCCATATTTCACTTTTGCAATGAGTCACGTGATCTCTTCATATGATATGGGTCGAAAACCCAGATCATCCGACTCGTCCGAGGACTAAGAGCAACCATTTGAATGGCCGGCATATGATATGGGTGTAATTATTATTTCAATTTGTATTTAAAAAACTACTTAACGTATTTTGATGAAATATTTTTTACATATTTTACGTGATAATTAGAATACTTCCTAAAATTTTCAAAACAGTTTGTGAATTTTAACTCCACTTAAAATTTTTTTGAAAAATTAGGTCCCACAGGGTTCAATGTATTTCATTTTTTCAACCTGGGTTAAATCCAAAACTAATTGGGTGATATTATTCTTTTATATTCCCATATGTCTCAGCGACCGTCTCAATAACATACTAAAATTTCATTTTCATAAAGTTATTTTTACGGCAGTTATCGTGCGAACAGACAGACAGACAGACAGACACGATGACCAAAGTCATAAACACTTTTCAACTATGTTGGCAAGTGTTAAAAATGTCACAATTTATATATAAATAAATTAGATCAATTAATTAAAAGAATTGTCAGCAGACGATTTTGGTATTTGAAGCGTAACGCTGTGGTTATAATTGAAATCAAAAACTGCAGAAAAATTGAATTATGAAATCTAAAAAATATCGTCTGCTATAAATATAAATTAAAAGTTCTCAAGAATGGTTGGATGCACACAAATAAAGTTAATTAAAAAGATTTAGGATATTTTTTTCTGTGTATAATGTTATAAAAAAGAATTTTGTGGGTCAGACAGACAGACGGAATGAACAACGTCATAAACATTTTACAACTATGTTGGAAAGTGTTAAAAAAGAGAAAATGAATTTGTGTCTGTAGAGAAAGTCATGTGCTACCCACATCAGATTTTTATTTGCAAAGATAGACGATTTTGAAAAAAAAAAAAAAAATACAGTTCAATTAAGAAGTGAAAAATGAAAATTAAAAATTATCCCAATATTTAAATACTCATCATTGGTATTTTCCAAGAATATGTGACGCTTCTCTGTAACTTAGATAACATCTTATTCCAAAAACATATGCAGCGACAGACGATTTCATTTAAGAAACCAAGAGCCAGTCCAATTATGAACTGAAAAATGGAAATATTGCACAACAAAAACTTCTACTTGTACTTTCTGGTTACGAGGCGCTTTCGCGATAACGGGGATCAGATCAAAAGTTTACTTCTATAAAAATGCTTACATTCTCAAGTTAACCCACTTCCAACCAAACTATGATGCTGAGTAATGCTGAAAAACATCTTACGTGATTGTGACTAACGGCAAGACACGCTTTGTAAATACTGTGTCACTTTCGCCGTATTAGATTTTGTTCCACATGTTTACTCTCTCTTACTATTGTATACTGGAAGTAACGGTTTTTAGAAAATATTCGAAATCGAGATTTCAATACAAAAGCACGTCCTAAGGCCTCTTGAATCCATTCTGAACACTTTCGGAAAGAGTCCGCCTGTGTGTGTATCGTTAAGAAATTTTATATGTAGACACATTTTGTAAAATACTGAAATTAGATAGAATATTTTGTAATTCGCATCATTGTGACACAAAGAAATCAAAATTTCTGTTAGAAATTTCAAAACCTTTGCCTCAGCCACTGCTCATTCTATTTAGTTTCGGTATTTCACAAAATGTGTCTATATATAAAATTTCTTAACGATATTTTTTAACACTTTAACAAAGTTGAAAAGTGTTTATGACTTTGTTCATTCTGTCTGTCTGTCCGTTAGCACGATAACTGCTGTAAAAATGACTTTATCAAAATGAAATTTTAGTATGTTGTTCAGACGATCTGTGGGACCTATGGAAGGATAAATGAATAATATCACCCAATTAGTTTTGGTTTGAACTCGGGTTGAAAAAATGAAATACATTGACCCATTATGGGACCTAATTTTTCAAATATTTTTTAAGCGGATTTAAAATTCACAAATTGCTTCGAAAGTTTTAGGAAATATTTCAATTATTCCATAAAAAATATAAAATAAAATTTCAGAAAAATATATTCAGTAATTTTTTAAATAAAAATTTAAATAATAATTACACCTTTTATATGAAGCGATCACGTGACCATTATATGAAGAGATCACCTGATCCACTTCAGAATAAAATATGGCATCCATCCTGTGTCAAAATCGTGATTTTTAAAGTTCTTTTAAATTCATATTTAGTGTTGCATCCCTCCTAAAACCGCTTTATTTTTGCTTAAATTCTGTGCATCTACATACTGAAACAACGCAATTACAATATATTTGAGTTTAAATGATCATCAAACTTTGATTATTTCTACAACGAAGCCTAATTTTCACTTATGGAAAATGTAAATAGCAAAATATGTAGAATGAGTTGTATAAGAATTGCTGCATTTCTTTAACGTAAAATGATTTAGCTCATGGTGTCTGCAATATAGCTGATATGAATGAAATATTAATCGATTTTACAGCGAGAAGGACTATTTTTTCAATGAAGTTTTAAGCATAGAGTTTAATTACTTGTACCTCCATGGTCTCAAGTTTTTAAATAAAATAAATTATTATAGTATTGTGATGAATGAAATGCTGCTTTTATAGAGAGAGCCAGGCGTATTATATTTCGATGACGTCATTTGAATAAATTTCATTTGTTTTCGATGAAATTTTCAAATATAATAAATTATTGTAGTATTATGATAATTTAAAAAATATTACCGAGGAATGTATCGCATTTTAGAGATGTTTAAACCAGGCAATTTATATTTCAATGCCGTCATTTGAATGAAGTTCATTTTTTTCGATGAAGTTTTAAGTTTTCAAATATAATAAATTAATATAGTATTGTGATAATTTTAAAAATATTACCGAGGAATGTATCGCATTTTAGAGATGTTTAAATAAAATTGCATTGAAGTTGGAAAGTGTTTCATAATCAATGCTTTATGCATGATTAATCTTTCTTGTTTTAGTTTTCCAACAATAACACGGTAATGTATAGGGAGAGTATTGTAAGTATTCCCATTCGAAAATAAGAACTTGAACTTTTGAGGGGTCTCAACGTTTTCGGCTCTCCTGAACACGAGTCGACTATTTTTTTTATCATGACGTTTGTGTGTGTCTTTGTGTTTATCTATCTGTGCAATGTATATCCACTGTATGTGTCCACCATATGATTGTACGAATTGTTGTACGATTGTTACAATCTGTGAATTCTAGAACACTACTGATTTTGAACTTTTGGAACGCTCCCAAATTTTTAAATGCTTTTTTGAAGACATAAAGCATGAAACAAGCATGACAGTAAAAAAAATTCATCCGTCACTGTTAATGAGAGATTGTGACTGTTGAAGACCCAGACCGTCCGATTCGCCCAGAGGACACGAGCAACCATTTGGACGGCCGAGAAATTGTCTCTGTGTGTTTTTTTTTCTATCTGTACAATACGTATATCCACTAGATGTATCCACCGTACGATTGCACGAAATTTTGTACGATCATTGCAATCTGTGAATCCTTGAACCCTATTGATTTGAAACTTTTGGAACATTCCCAAATGTCTGAATAATTTTTTTGAAAAAAAAAAAAAAAAGTAACACAAAATAACCAGGACAGTCAAAAAATTATCCATTACCACACACATGCGCGCCAGGCCGTCCAATTAGATGCTCATGTCCTTGGTTGAGTTGAACGGTCTGAGACTTCAACAAACACGCGCGCACAATCACATAAGACGGCAAAATTAAAAGTTAGTTTCTGCCTGTGATGGAGACGGGATTTGCGAGAAGTGCATCCGATAAGGAAACGGGGACAGTTCAGCATGAAGATGCCATTCCTATGCTAACTGGAATCTGCATGGATTGTCTTTCGTTCCTTTCGCAACAAACGCGACAAAACTTGAATGGCCGGAAAGCGATGCGACCATTATTCTACGGTCTGCGAAAGTATGTTACGTGGCGGTGCCCATGACCCTGTGTCACCTGGATTCTTTGAATTTTTCGAGCGATCGTATTCGCTTTTTGGCACGTCCACCGTCTGGAGGCTTTGACTGTATAATAAAGTTTCGGATTCCGTTAAAGACGGTTAATGCGGGATTTTAATATGGGTGTTTCACAATCTTCAAAAGGAAATCAAAATCAACGATTGCTCACAGAAGTAAAGAGAACAATATTAAAAAAAATCTGATGTGGGCTACATATGTCTTTCCTTATATAATGCAATGAATTTACTACTTTTACAGTAAAAAAAAAATAGATAATTTTGATAGTAGATACTTATATTCTTTCCAAGATACTGAATTTCCGTCAATGAGTCGTCATTTTTATTAATTTAGCGTCATTTTTATCTATTTGGCGAGATTTTCGTTAATTTGGCAATATTTAAAAAAGTCGCCAAGTTGGCGACATTCCGCCAAATTCGTCGCTAAAATCTCGCCAAGCGGTATGGACGGAGAAATAAGTTATTCTTACAGCAGATAAATGACTATTGGCGTTCAAATACAAAAGTATTGCTCAAAGTATATTTTTTCATGAATGCAACGAGCTAGATCCACGAGAATAATGTCACCAAATTCATCGCATGGTATTACATATGAAAAGTAAACATGCTTCTCAATAGGATTTTTTTTATATGCATTTTTGATAATTTTTTTGAAAAATGTGCAATATCTTAAGAACGGTTCATGTTAGCGTTCTAAAATTTATGTCAATCATTTTCTAATGAAAAATTACATAAGAAATGTCTATTTACGTAACTTTATTAGAGGTTTTGATTATTTGACGATTTTTTCAAAATTCCACTCGAGAATTTAGGGCGGTTCTGAGCATTCGATTGCGTATAAAAACAATAGGCTTCCAGTGTTTACGGATTGCAATTTTTGTACCAATTTCGTTCGAATCGGTCCATTCGTTCGTCAGTTATCGTCTCCGCAGACTCACTGACACACACACACACACACACACATACTTTGACACACACACACAGACATCACTTCAAAAATGTTCGGTTCGTGATCAGGGATGCTTAAAATGTGCCTCCCGTCGAAAACTCGAATTCGAATTTTCGACCCCGTCTCAATACATTCCTTATACATTATTGTATATAAGGAAAGTAATAATCAGCAAATAAGATATATAAACAACACTCCAGAACTAATAATTCCATAAAAATATGAAATTTAATTTTTTTTATACGCCCCTCAATAAAATTAACTGGAATGCAACTCAGCTCGACCATCTCATGCATACCAGAATCTATTTATAGTAGTTTTTTTTTTTTCAAATTCCACAACACAAATTTTGAAAAATCAGTATCATGGGTCCAAATGATTACAATTATAGCGCGTTACCTTTCACTGAAAAAATGTTTCCATTGACATCATATTTGATAATGTACCCTCCGGGGGAGGGTAACTTGTCCCCCTTCCAAGGGGGGCTAATGACGTCACACATTTTTTTACTTTCCTTATATGCATATAATGCATAAGGAAAGTATTGTGACGGGTCGAAAATTCGAATTCGAGTTTTCGACGGGAGAGTACGTTTCAAGCATCCCTGAACACGAATCAGACATTTCTGAAATGATGTCTGTGTGTGTGCGTGTGTCAGTGAGTCTGCTGAGACGATAACTGACGAAGGAATGGACCGATTCGAACGAAATTTGGTACAAAAATTACAATCCATGAATACTGAAAGCCTATTGTTTTTATACGCAATCGAATGTTCAGAACCCCCCTAACTTTTCGAGTGAAATTTTTAAAAAATTATCAAAAAATTAAAACCTTTAATAAAGTTACGTAAGTAGTATTTCTTACGTAATTTTTCATTAGAAAACGATTAAAACAAATTTTAAAACGCTAGCACGAACCGTTCGTTCTTGAGATATTGTACATTTCTCAAAAAATTAAAACCTTTAATAAAGTTACGTAAGTAGTATTTCTTACGTAATTTTTCATTAGAAAACGATTAAAACAAATTTTAAAACGCTAGCACGAACCGTTCGTTCTTGAGATATTGTACATTTCTCAAAAAATTAAAACCTTTAATAAAGTTACGTAAGTAGTATTTCTTACGTAATTTTTCATTAGAAAACGATTAAAACAAATTTTAAAACGCTAGCACGAACCGTTCGTTCTTGAGATATTGTACATTTCTCAAAAAATTATCCAAAAATCATATGACATTAAACAAAATTATTACCTATTGTGAAATATGTTCATTTTTCATAAGTAATATCATGCGATAAATTGGGTGACATCATTTTCGTGGACATCACTCCGACGGACATCACTCCGAAAATAGTCGAAAAGTGTTCAGCAGGTCATAAAACATATATTGGCATTAAAATATCGAATTCGAAATTTTTCGTAAAAACAATACTTCCTCTGTACTATATTACATAGCATGAGGAAGTAAAAATATTAATTGGTGAAATTTGTGTCCCAATTAATTAGGACAAAAGAAACAAGCCCGATATCTTCAATGAAAAATTAGATGTTATTTAAACTATTGTTATTAGGTATTTTTCGTTCAACTACAAGAGACTAGCAATATATTCAAAATTAAACGGTAAAATTTGGAAAACCAATCAAATCCTTTTATGTTACAAGTTTTGCCATGTTTGTGATTAAAAACAAAAATCTTATGTCGGCAACATATGACTTTCCTTATATAATGCAATGAATTTACTACTTTTACAGCAAAAGAAAATAGGTTATTCTTATAGTAAATACTTATTTTCTTTCTAAGATACTGAATTTTCATTAATTAGTCGTCATTTTCATCGATTTAGCGTCATTTTGATCGATTTGGTGAGATTTTCGTTAATTTGGCAACATTTCAAAAAGGTCACTAAGTTGGCGCCATTTCGCCAAATTTGCCGCCAAAATGTCGCCAAGCATTATGGACGGAGAAATAAGTTTTCTTATAGCAGATAAATGACTATTGGCGTTCAAATACAAACGTATTACTCAATCTTTTCTCATGAATGGAACGAGCTAGATCCAGGAGAATGATGTCACCAAATTTATCGCATGATATTACATATGAAAAGTGAACACATTTCACAACAGTTAATATGTTCTTTTTAATTTATGGGATTTTTTGATAAATCTATTCGAAAAATGTACAATATCTCGAGAACGGTTCATGCTAGCGTTCTAAAGTTTATGTCAATCGTTTTCTAAAGAAAAATTACATAAGGAATGTCTATTTGCGCAACTTTATTAAAGGTTTTGATTTTTTGATGATTTTTTTCAAAATTTCACTTGAAAATTTAGGGGGGTTCTGAGCATTCAATTGTGTTTTAAAACAATAGGTTTCTAGTATTCACGAATTGTGATTTTTGTACCAAATTTCATTCGAACCGCTCCATTCGTTCGTGAGATATCGCCTCCACAGGCTCACTGACACACACACACACACACACACATGCACATATACACACACTCCCGTCGAAATCTCGAATTCGAACTTTCGACCCAGTCACAATACTTTCCTTATACATTATGTATATAAGGAAAGTAAAAATGTAACTAATAAAATGTGCATTGTCTGTATAAGAATCAAACTAAACTTCTATAATATTTGAAAAGACAAAATTTCGATTGTTCCATTTTACGTAGATTTGTAAACGTCCCCTATATTTACTTTCAGAGTAAGTTAAGTATTTCGACTTGCAGCTCAAATAAAATGGAATAAGTCAAGAATTTCAATGATCGATATCTCAGTGAATTTATCATCAAAAAGTACCGGGTAAATTTATGTCGTTCTAATTAAATGCAGCGCAAATTTTACTAATTGACATTTCTTATTAGTGGCCGTGTATAAATAAAATTTCGAATTTTTATGAAATTAACAGTTCCGGTGGGTGCAACTGCTACAGCAAAATTATCCTCTTATTACTGATTAATTTTCAAGCATGGTTAAAATTTATTTTCTATTTTTTCGTGCGTCACTGTTGTATTAGGGAAGGGCATCGAGAAACTTGTTTTTTTTTGTTCATAATTTACTTTTTACTTTTACGTTTTAATTTTCATCGACGTAATTTACGTTCGAACCTATGTAGTATCATACTTAGATGTTAGAATCAGTAGAACATTTATCCTGAAGACACTGAACAGAATTTCGCAAAGAAGATGCATGAGAAGAGCAAAACCCCAATCATAACGTACGTAAATGACATAATGACGAAACATAATAAAGTGGAATGTTGATAGATGAAAATGTTTCACGAATTGAAACTGTGCACAGAGTTTCAGCTCTCTACGTTTTATAGAAGCCGAGAACGAGCCCGTCAAAGATGTTTAAGGGAGGGACAAAGAAAATCCATGGGAAGAGAATCCATAAAAGGTGAATAAAGGATTTTGTATGAAATTCTGTTCAGACAACTCATTCGACTAAAAATTAGTAAAAGTGCATTTTAAAAATAAGTACAGGCTCTGAGGTCTATATAACCTGTGGTTGTTACTTCCATCAGTTTCGTTATTATTTATGTTGACTTTATATTAACAACTTCTGACTGATTCGGTTATGCAGACCAATCACCGAGCCAAGTAACATCTGTGGTCCTGCATGGCGGCAGGATAAGTTTCGGATTGCGAGTGAGAGAGAAAGCTGAGTACAGTCCGGGTAGTATTCTGGCTGATAGTTCTTCTAAAGTCGGTTAGAAGTGGGAAGCCGCCAGGCGTCGATTCGATGCGTGAGTAAGAAAGGAGGAAAGTGCAAGTCCGTGGAGCAAGCACTAGAATTGATACAACTATGATCATAACTTTCTAGTATCACTGGTTGGCCAAAACAAGGTTTAAATGTCCTAGAAAGAAGTTGGGTAGGCATCGACGATTTATATAGCTATTCCACTGATTACTTAAAAATAGTATATCACTAAGGCCGTTAAAGTTAATTGATGACCTGTTGTGTTAAATAAAGGGCATGTGTCATACTGTCTGTTTGGTATCTGGATATATTTAGTTACGCAGCCAGCTGCTGTACTTCGAGTGAGTACACAATAAATGCGTTTAATTTAACTTCCTGCATTAGTGTGTTATTGCCCCTGTCCGTCAGGCCCTTTTGTATCCATTAACACCAAAATTTAGAGTCATGTTACTTTTATTTGACACATTTAATTACGCAACCAAGAACAGGTCGAACCTGTACAATGGAGCCCGATCAAGACTCATTACTTTACAAGGTATCAAACGGTTTCGGAGACAAAAAAGAGCCTCTTTGTCAAAATAAATGAGGCCGAGCAATTACTACAAAAGCAGAAAAGTGTCTGCATGGCATTCGACAGACGCTTTCACGCCTTTACTGGAGTGACTGATCCGTCTCATTTACTCTGACAGAAGATACTCTTTTTTACGTCCGAAACCAGTTAATACCTTTAATTATGTATTTATTCAAAATCAGAGTATCCGCTTGTAAAGGGAGTTTCCAAATATTAGGAAGACATTCCTATTGTAGACAAGAACATTTTGGAAGACCCTCTCATTGCTCGACAACTTTGTTATATGATGCTGTTGTCAGGCAATGAGAGTGCCTTTCAAAATGCTGTTGCCTGTAGTGGAAATGTCTTCCATATTTATTTATTGTTATTTTGTTTACAAAACCTTTACTGCAGCGATGTCGTTTTGATTCTGGGTTTATTTCTCAGATTATATTGTAGAAAAATCAAGTGGTATGTTAATTGTATTTCCACCATAATAGCTCAGAATCCGTGAACCTATCCATCCCCAATTTAATTCCATGCCCCCTTGGTTACCGCCGTTCACGCAGCTATGGTCAAGATCGTTCGTACGCAGCGGAGCGACTGACTTGTGAATCCGGTGCTGGCAAAAACTTCATTTTCAACCGGTGACTGCACCTGTCGCCGGTTTCCTTCCAGGACAGGAAAAGACCTTTAACGTCCTTTAAACTTTGAAGTTAGAAAATGATGGAATAATTGAAAACGGAATATTACAATGATTGCTAAATTGTCGTGTTTAATGCAAATCATTACTCTCTAATGGCATACTTCAGAAAATTAGCAAGCTTAATTTATAAGCTTTTATGATGATCTCTGCATTTTAAATTTAATATTCTTATTCAAAAATCAAAGTATTGTGAGTTTCACCTTTTGTAGGACAAGTACGTTTTGTTAGTGGTCTAGGATGTCGTAAATTAAGAGATTTGTTAAGAAGTAATATAGTATCTATGTTTAGCTAGAGGGTCGATATCGCAGTTGAGTGAGACTAACTGACTGGATAAATTACACAGCCCGAACTACTAAAGATAGAAACTTTAAACTTTGCATACATGTGACACTTGACTTATAAGTAATGAGAAAAATCTAAAATCTTGTTCGAAATGTACATATATTGTGAAATTTTATTGTTCCATCATTCTTTTTGCCGTAACTCAAGAACGCATAGACCCACAAAATTATTTTTTATACCATCATACACAGAAAAAAGACATCCTAAATCTTTTTAATTAACTTTATTTGTGTACATCCAACCATTCTTGGGAAATTTGGGAATAGCAGACGATTTGTTTTAGATTTTATAATTAAATTTTTCTGCAGTTTTTGATCTGAATTGTAACCACAGAGTTACGCTTCAAATACCAAAATCGTCTTGGATTCTTGGGAATAGCAGACGATTTGTTTTAGATTTTATAATTAAATTTTTCTGCAGTTTTTGATTTGAATTGTAACCACAGAGTTACGCTTCAAATACCAAAATCGTCTTGGATTCTTGGGAATAGCAGACGATTTGTTTTAGATTTTATAATTAAATTTTTCTGCAGTTTTTGATCTGAATTGTAACCACAGAGTTACGCTTCATATACCAAAATCGTCTGCTGACTATTCTTTTAATTAATTGATCAGATTAATTTATATATAAATTGTGGCATTTTTTTATTCTAACGTTCTTTCATCTATAACTCTAGAAAGACTCTGGACTTGCAAAATTCGTTCTTATACCATTATACGCAGAAAAAAAAATCCTAAATTTTCTTAATTAACTTTACTTGTTTACAACCAACCATTCTTGGAAATTTTTAATGTATTATAATTCAATTTTTATGCAGTTTTTTATTCCAATTGTAATCACAGAGTTACATTTCAAATACCAAAATCGTCTGCTGACTATTCTTTTAATTAAACTATTGAAAATATTTTTATATTAATGATTGATTTCTAGTTAAAAATCCATGAAAATGCTGAAAATAAGGCAGAATACAGCGATCGGAAATGAAATATTGTTTCACATACCGCAATTCCCATGCCAACAAAACTACAAAATGTGCGTCATTTTTAGGCATTAATTTGCCATTTCACCGGCGCCAGGGATGGGTGGTACAATGGCTAGTAATTAATAATATTGATCAGGAGAGGAGTGTGATTCGCATGTGTGGGTGATATTAGGGAATATTTTACGTTGTTTTAATGCACACTGTCACATGACGGGATTAATATCTAATTAATGAGACTGATACAAAAGAACAAGAAACCTTTCTCTTTCCAACATTGCTTTGCATGATAAGCATCAGTCCAACTACCCTTAGACGACTGAACTATCTCCATTTGCATACGAATGTCAATTCTCTGTCCCTGTTTTGCTATCCATCCTCACGTAAAGTGACCCGTTGCATACTCGCGGGTAGGTGTAGCATACCAAGGACTGACGGAGACGGCAGCTGGATGATTGTGAGCTCACCTGCTCAGACTTCCTTACCTAACCCAGATAGAAGAGTGGGGATACTGAAGAAGATTCTAGATCAGTAGCTCTTAAAAACCAAAACATTTCGCCGACCAGTGGATTTCGTCAATTTTCTAATTGTATATGTATAGGGAAAGTATTGTGATGGAGTCGAATATTCGAATTCGTATGCGCGCGCATGCGTAAGTATGTGTGTATGTGTGTGTGTGCGCGCGCGCGTCCCCGTGTTCATTAGTATGTAGGCATTACATTTCAAGAACGAATGCAGCAATTCCAATAAATTTTGATAATATATAAAATCTTCATTCCTGATATTTTAGATGATGTGTTTTCGTGAGAGAAAAGAATAGAAGGAGAGGAGGAAAAAAGAAGAGATCGGAGGAACGAGTTGAAAAAAGAGAAAGATTGGACAGAGACAGGGGGTTAATGAAAGATAGAAGAAAATAGAAATGGAATAGAAAGGAGGGAGGTGGTAAAAAAAAAGAGAAGGATTAGAAAGGAAATATATGGAATAGAAAGGAGGGAGGTGTTAGAAAAGATAAGGTGTGGAAAGGACAGATGATGATGTAGTAAAGAGATAGAAGTAAAAAGGAGAGAGGGAATTGAAATGAAAAGAAGAGAGGATTTAGTAAAAAGACAAGAGTAAAAAGGAGATGGGAATATGAAAAAAGCGAGAGGAGTGAATAGTGAGAGAGGAGAAAAGGCGAGGGGCAGTGAAGAAATCAGAAAGTGGAGAGGAGAGGTGAAGAGAGAAGAAGAGAAAAAAAAAGGTGGAAGGAGAAAAAGGGGTTGAAAGGACAGTGAAAGGAAAAAAAGAGAGTGGAATAGAGTGGAAGTGAGGAGATAGCTAAGGTACAGTGTCTAGAACTAAGGTACAGTGTCCTTCTAGACACTGTAGCTAAGGGATAGGTTGGAGGGGAACGATGGATGGGTACGGGAAAGGAGTAGAATGGAAAAAGAGCAGGAGGAGAAAGAAAATGTAGAAAGTAGAGTAGAATATAGAGAGAGGAGTAGTAGAATGGATAGAAAGGTAGAAAGTGGGTGAAAGGGTGAAATGCGGAAAGAAGAGGGTGAAGGTGTGAGACATAGACATATATAGTATATCTTTTACGTCTATGGTGTAGGAAGGACTGGGTAGGGGAGAGAGAGAGGAGAATTACTGGTAAGAAGTACTTCTAAGACAGGCGAAGTGGATTAAACCTGTTGCCAGAAATTATATCGTCTCAGGAAACTTTCATTATAATCCACTACATTAAATTAACAGGATAAATTTGTTCGGCCACTATCGAAAAAGAACTCATGTCTAGATAGGATTCAAACGAATGTGCAGAACTAAATAGGTTTTGGGCGAAACCTGTACGTTTCACAAAGTATTTATTATAACCTCTTTAGTTTATTACTATTTGCTGTATAATGTCGAGTTCATAAAAATTCCAGAATTGAATTCTGAGGAATTAAACCAAAATACTCACCATATTCTCAAATTTCATAAAAATCAGACCTTTAATTTTTGAGTTAAAGTGGATGCATGCAATTATCTTTCTCTCTCTCTGTGTGTGTGTGTGTGTGAGAGAGAGAGAGAGTTTTTGAGTTAAAGTGGATGCATGCAATTCTCTTTCTCTCTCTCTGTGTGTGTGTGTGTGAGAGAGAGAGAGAGAGGGAGAGAGAGAGAGGGAGAGGGGGAGAGAGAGGGAGAGAGAGGGGGAGAGAGAGGGAGAGAGAGGGGGAGAGAGAGAGAGACGTCCCGGGTATCCATTGCAAGGAAAAGAAAAACGAGAAAAATAAATATTTCAAGGCAGTAAAACAAAAAGTAGAAATAAAACCATGTTCAACATCCACAGAGTCTGAGGCGAATGAAGTGGACCCTGAGACCACAAATCACTGACGTAACACAACCATCCCGAGTCGTCCAACTCGCGCGTCAGAGGTAAGAAAAATACAGCCAGAGTTTGACAATGGCGTATAAACATCTCCGTATCACATGTAGCAATCTTGACAACAAACTCTTAAGTCAAGACCGTATGGAGTTTATGAAGTTTCCGTCCAGGGCAACGGACGGATTAAAAGCTGATAGTGTAAACGAAGAAGATTAGATAAGATATGTTAATAAATAAGGAAATTGTTATAGACAAAATTAACTTTCATGCGTTACAATTCATTTCTATGGTTATTCCGTATACCTAATATGCTGAAAATATTTGTATAAAAAATAGAATTTTCGTTTTTCACCATGATTAGTAAAAAAATTGTATTTCCCATGATTGTAAAATACAAAATTTCGTAAAATTTGGTTGGTAGTTCGTTTGGGGGTTACCCTGGTGCTGATTAGATTTTGGTACGATTCGGGAAAAAAGAACTTATCTTTTTTTACGAAATGGCCCGCAAAAATCGTATGTATACACTCTAGCTGAAAACTAACTGACCAAATCTTACAAAATTTAGTAGATAAGTCAATTATGGGTTACCCTTGTGCTGACTAGATTTTGGTATGCTTAGGAAAATATAACCTACCTTTTATTGTGAAATGGCCCACAAAGATCGTAAAAATGTGAAATAAATGACTAAAATTGTTGAAATATATGAAGTAAGAACTTGTTCTTCACATTATTTTTGACAGCACAACGAATAAAGGATTTGACTCTAGAATTAATCGTTTTTGAGATACATTAGTTTTTATTTAAATTTTGAAGATATGAAGACATTAAAGTTGCCAAATGATGCGAAGACGCATTAAAACTGTAAATTGGATATAACATCAGAAGAGTAATTATTTTATTTTCTGCAATTAAACTCAATTTAATGCATCATGAAATAAAAATATAAGAAAATGAATTTGAATTTGTAGGGAAAGTCATGTGCTGCCATCATCAGATTTTTGATTCTCTCAACAAGAAATACAATTCAAAATCATATATCGTGATCTAAAATAAAAAAAAATCGTTGACTATGCCTTTATCTTAAAAAGTATGTGAATTTCATAAGCAAAACATCCTGTTTTTTGCACGACAAACTGTATGTTGCCTGCTCAATAGCTATGAATGAAAGATCTTTCTATATTTTTGTTAATAAGAAGACCAGAATCGTAGTCTGCAGAGAAACTATTGTTTAATTGTAAAATTGCTATTATCTATATAAATAAATATAATCTATAATCCATATACTATTTGCTTCTGTCTGTTTGTTTACTATCTCAGCGCGGGAAAACTCGCTTGTTTCTTTTTTGTGAGAGTTATCATAAAGTCAAAAATGAAAGACTCTAAAAGTTCACCCAAAATTGTGAATAAAGTTTCTTCATGTTATATATTCAGAAATTTCAAGCCTTTCCCAATAACGCCCCCTTTTCTTTCATAATTATTATTCCAAATTCTTATTTCATGTTTAGCACATATTGCAACTACATTAAATTCTATCCCACGCCACTAATATTAACAGTCTGCCAACACTTCCTCTTTTCCTCGACCATACCGTATATGCTCACTAATTTTAACCTCTACGTAAACTTTCTCATATGAAACTGCATGTCCAATCACATTTTTAAAGCCTAAGATGCGAAGACAGCATGTGCCCCATATCTCACCCCCCCCCCCCCTCCGGTATAAATGCAATTTGTACTTGTGTGTGAACCACGGCAGACTGCATTGAGATTTTGTGCGTGGAGGTCGACGGTTGGAAGCTTGTCCAGTCTATGTAACGACCTCTGTTTCAAGTTTCATCTAATAAAATAGATTTTGGTAATGTGAAAGTGCCTTGTCCCTAGATTTCCGACAATATTACACACACACACACATTATATATATATTATGTAGGCATATTTTAAAGTTAGGATTTTTTGAGTTACAACTTCTCTCTATTCTATAATTGGATTTTCAAATTATTGCTCTCTCTCTCTCTCTCTCTCTCTCTCTATATATATATATATATATATATATATATATATATAACCAGTTTTGAAAGTACAATTTGAGTGCCCTTATAATGGTGTATAGTGGCATTATCGTTTATCCAGTTTTTCTATGAATTACTTGTTTAGTAAGAATTTTTATCTTTGCTTCATGTTCATATTTTGAATTGCTTATACGGGTAATTGTCCGGTCTTCTGCTCTGACTCACTGGACGGGTCTGGGAGTATTACTGTGAAGGTTCGTACTGCCTCCCTGGTTGTATTTCAACTTGTTCATTCCGGTTCTTCTAGATAATTTAAGCTGTTGAGGTTGATCGCGTATACACGTGGTGAAAGAAGAAGGGTTCATGCCACATGTTAATATAAATTTTTTTAATGTATCCCATCTTCATTTTTTATTTTTTTGATATCTGTAGTCTGAGTTTGAGTATTTACAATAATGCACTATTGCTCAATCTGAAACAGGCAGTTGTTTGGGTTAATTAGAATTAAATACTCAGACTTGAAGAGGAATTTAATTCTGACTAATCATCGAATTTGGGCCGGTGCTGTTCTCTTCTCTTACCGGCATTATGGACGTAACTTTGCTTCTATGGGGATGTTAATATTACTTGAATTTTTTTTATTATTACATTTTTCTAATATATATATATATATATATATAAAACATAAAGAAACACAGCTAGTTAATAATGAAACTTATAACTATACAATTATTGTTTCATAACTATACAATATAATTACAATTATCGATTATTATTGATAAAGCGAGTTATAGATACTAAAATATTTTGACACACACACTTTTGTACAAGTCACTTTTGTCAAGTTTAATCATACTCTACAATTTCATGAATAATATGGTGCTTTTCTTTTTAAATCAGAAGAAATTACCTGCAAACTATACAGGGTGTTTGAAAAAGTGAACAACATGTTTTTTTTTTAACCGTTAGTTGTAGACACTTCCAATTGCAAAAATACTTTAAATAAAGTAGTGAAGTTATGAAATAGTAATTCAAATATTGACAATTTTTTGTAGCACTTTGAAAAAAAAATAACTTTTTAAACAGCCCTTTCAACGAAAACAGTCAAATTATAACAATTTTACTCATACCGTATTTAATAAAGCTGACAAAAATTTGGCTGTGATGTGATCCAATCTGACGTAGTTATCATTGATTAAAATTTCATTGGGAAATAAGATTGCATCCAGCCACAAATCCATTTCGGTTACAAATAGTTACTACAACCTTTACTATTTATTCAAATTTACTTAATGAAAATATTTCAGCAAAGCTTTTACGTCACCATTTTGTGAGTTTACAGTTTGTATATAAGCATCCCAGTAAGTCTGCTACATAACTAGAGTTTAAATTATGGCGTTGTTCAGCAATCTCGAACTCTTATGAAATGGTTATGATTTACTGCGAATGCAATCAATCTTTTAGTTCCGAATGCAACCAATCTCCAGCGTCCAGCCGATTTCAAAGAATAATGGACGCGCTTATTTTTCCATAGATTTTGTTAGAAGAATACATGACAGACCAAAAAAATCAGAATTATCAGTTTTTTGCCTTATTTAAGGGTTAAAATAATTTATAACAAGATTCGTCTGTCTGTTCTTAATAGTTTCAAAGTCAAACTGCTGAAAAAAAAAATCGTTTTAAAGCCCTACTAAATGATTTCTGTGAGTCACTTCACTCTGAGAACGGCTCCTTCGATGCATGAATTATGATGATTAGAAGTGTACTAAAAAGTCGCGATGAAGTGGCGTAAATCAGGAAGTGTAACAATTTATTTTGCCTTAAAGTTACACTTTTAATTTCAAAAAATTTTAACTCGATGAAGTATTTGGAACATTTTTAATTTTTTTCCCGCTAGAAGGGCTATGAAATATAGTTTTTTAAATTTTTTTTACAAAAATATTGAAAATTTAAAATTTACTATTGCATAATTTCGTTTTTACAATTGAAATTATGTGACTACAACCACCGATTCAAAAACTTTTCGCTTTTTTTTTAAATAAACCTGTATAGTCAGTGATGTGGAAAGCAAAAACAGGTAACGTTATAAATTGAGATCAGAAAATCTTACTCTAACGCCTACAATATCGTTATCTGAGTGAAACAAATACAGAACTAACAGATCACGAAACAATATAGCGTCCCCTGGCATGCAAAACCAAATGAAGTCCTCCAGACGTAGGTAGTCGACAGCAAGGCAGTCGCTTGACAATGGCAAATAAACTTCCGCGTCTCTTAATAACAAAGTCGTAGATTAAAACGCTACCTATCAGGTCTTTTTAAGGACTGGAGACAGTTTACTAACTACTGGTGGGGGCAATGTGCGGATTAAAATAGTTGAAGTGGCTTTTGCACAGCAGTTTCCATTCACATGCAAGGGAGGTGGGTGTCGGACATTTTGGCAAGATTGGTGTCTCGTAATTAATTGTTTTCCGGGTAGAAAAGGAAAATTTCTTTTTTGCCGTAAGTGGCACCGAATCTAGGATGATTTCATATCTGAATGTTATCTGGATATATTTGGATCATCCAGATGTTATCTGGATATTTCTGATTTATCTGGATGTTATATGGATGATTTCATATTTGTTTGCACTATGTCTATCGCATTAATTTTCGTATATTGAAAAGTTATCTGACACATTCAGCTTTACGATAAAATATACAGTGTGCGGCACATAATCGTAAGATTTTATTCGGCTGTACTCCTGAACATTTAACGACGCCAATTTCATGCTGTTGGATGGTGAAGCTTTGTTCAAAAACTACTTTGCTTGATCGGAGAGCTTTGAGACAATAGTTATATCCAAATGTTTTCTTGCTTACTGTTCATAGCTAGCTAAAATATCAAAATTAAAACTACTGTATTTCAAAAATTAAAAAAATCCTGTCCATAATCCAATTATGCAACCTGCAAAGGACTGCAAATTACTAGCTTATTGTTCATAGCTACTAGCACTTTTAGTTTAAGACATGTAAACAGTGCAAACTTCAACAAGAAAGATCAATCATGCTTAAAGCATTGATTATGAAACACTTTCCAACTTCAATGCAATTTTATTTAAACATCTCTAAAATGCAATACATTCCTAAGTAATATTTTAAAACTTTTCACAATACTACATTAATTTATTATATTTGAAAACTTAAACCTTCATCGAAAAAAATGAACTTCATACAAATGACGGAATTGAAATATAAATTGCCTGGTTTAAACATCTCTAAAATGAGATACATTCCTCGGTAATATTTTTAAAATCATCATAATACTACAATAATTTATTATATTTGAAAACTTCATCGAAAACAACTGACATTCATTCAAATGACGTCATAGAAAAAATAATACGCCTGGATCTCTCTATAAAAGCAGCATCTCATTCATAACATTTTCCATTCATTTCATTCATCACAGTACTAAAATAATTTATTTTATTTAAAAACTTAAGACCATGGAGCTACAAGTAATTAAACTCTATGCTTAAAATGTCATCGAAAAAAAATCGTCCTTCTCTCTGCAAAATCAATGAATATTTCATTCATATCAGCTATGCAGACTCCATGAGCTAAATACTTTTGCGTTAAAAAAATACAGCAATTCTTATACAACTCATCCTACATATTTTGCTGTTTACATTTTACATAGGTGAAAAATAGGCTTCGTTGTAGAAATAATCAAATTTGGATGATCATTTAAACTCAAATATATTGTCATTGCGTTGTTTCAGTATGTAGATGCACAGAATTTAGACAAAAATAAAGCGGTTTTAGGACGAATACAACACTCAATATGAATTTAAAAAAAATTTAAAAATCTTCATTTTGAGACAAGATGGATGCCATATTTTATTTTGAAGTGGGTCACGTGATCGCTTCATATAAGAGGTGTAATTATTATTTTAATTTTTATTTAAAAAACTACTGAATATATTTTGCTGAAATTTTTTTTATATATTTTATAGAATAATTTAAATATTACCTAAAATTTTCGAAGCAATTTGTGAATTTTAAATCCGCTTAAAAAATGTTTGAAAA
Organism: Amaurobius ferox; assembly: GCA_951213105.1. Taxonomy (NCBI): domain Eukaryota; kingdom Metazoa; phylum Arthropoda; class Arachnida; order Araneae; family Amaurobiidae; genus Amaurobius; species Amaurobius ferox. The sequence continues at coordinate 93,297,094 of OX578145.1, forward strand.
ATTAGGTCCCATAGGGTTTAATGTATTTCATTTTCTTAACCCAGGTTCCATCCAAAACTAATTGAGTGATATTATTCATTTATATTCCCATAGGTCCTACAGACCGTCTGAACAACACATTAAATTTCATTTTGATTAAATCACTTTTACCGCAGTTATCGTGCTAACGGACAGACAGACAGACAGATAGACAGAATGAACAAAGTCATAAACACTTTTCAACTTTGTTGTAAAGTGTTAAAAACGAAATATTTTCAAACTTCTTGAAATTAACAAGAAGATTGGTCGAAAACAGTAGATGGTATAAATAACGTTACTGATGTAGATAGAAAGTGAATTTTCTACTGAAAAGTGTTTAGCTTATTATTTATATTTGTTTTTTATAATTTATAAAATATTTCGAGTGAATGTAAAACAAGAAAGATCAATCATGCTTAAAGCATTGATTATGAAACACTTTCCAACTTCAATGCAATTTTATTTAAACATGTCTAAAATGCAATACATTCCTCGATAATATTTTAAAACTTATCACAATACTACATTAATTTATTATATTTGAAACCTTAAACCTTCATCGAAAAAAATTAACTTCATTCAAATGACGGCATTAAAGTATAAATTGCCTGGTTTAAATATCTCTAAAATGTGATACATTCCTCGGTAATAATTTTAGAATTATCATAATACTACGATAATTTATTATATTTGAAAACTTCATCGAAAACAACTGAAATTCATTCAAATGACGTCATAAAAAAATAACACGCCTGGCTCTCTCTATAAAAGCAACATTTCATTCATAATTAATTCCCCCATTCATGTCATTCATCAAAATACTATAATAATTTATTTTATTTAAAAATTAAGACCATTGAGCTACAAGTAAGTAATTTCTATGCGTAAAACTTCAGCGAAAAATATCGTCCTTCTCTTTCTAATATCAATGAATATTTCATTCATATTAGCTAAGCAGACTCCATGGACTAAATTATTTTGTGTTAAAGAATTACAGCGATTCTAATACCAATATATTCTATATATTTTGCTGTTTACATTTTACATAGGTGAAAAATAGGCTTAATAGTAGAAATAATCATATTTGGATGAGCATTTAAACTGAAATATATTGTCATTGCGTTGTTTTAGTATGTAGATGCACAGAATTTAGGCAAAAATAAAGTAGTTTTAGGACGGATACAACACTCAATATGAATTAAAAAGAACTTTAAAAATCACGATTTTGACACAAGATGGATGCCATATATCATTTTGAAGTGGGTCATGTGATCGTTTCATATCATGGACACGTGATCGCTTCATATAAGAGGTGTTATTATTATTTTAATTTTTATTTAAAAAACTACTGAATATATTTCGCTGAATTTTTTTTTATATATTTTATGGAACAATTTGAATATTGCCTAAAATTTTCGAAGCAATTTGTGAATTTTAAATCCGCTTAAAAAATGCTTGAAAAATTTGGTCCCATAGGGCTCAATGTATTCCATTTTTTCAACCCGGGTTCAATCCAAAACTAATTGGGTGATATTATTCATTTATATTCCCATAGGTCCTATAGACCGTCTGAACAACATACTAAAATTTCATTTTGATTAAGTCATTTTTACGGCAGTTATCGTGCTAACGGACAGACAGACAGACAGACAGACAGACAGACAGACAGAATGAACAAAGTCATAAACACTTTTCAACTTTGTTGTAAAGTGTTAAAAAAGAAGTGGAAACTCAATGGGACAAAAAATGTTATTTTTTTTTTCAGAGAAAATAGCTCAAAATATTAGAATATTGAAATTATTATTGTATATTCATAAATGGTACCTTACTTCCAACAAAAACAAGTATAAATTGTTTACATTTTTAATACTTTACAACAAAGTTGAAAAGTGTTTATGACTTTGTTCATTCTGTCTGTCTGTCTGTCTGTCCGTTAGCACGATAACTGCCGTAAAAATGACTTTACCAAAACGAAATTTTACTATGTTGTTCAGATGGTCTGTGGGACCTATGGGAATATAAATGAAAAATATCACACAATTAGTTTTGGATTGAACCCGGGTTGAAAAAATGAAACACATTGAACCCTATGGGACCTAATCTTTCAAACATTTTTTAAGCGGATTTAAAATTCACAAATTGTTTCGAAAGTTTTATGAAATATTCAAATTATACCATAAAATATATAAAAAAAATTCAACAAAATATATTTAGTAGTTTTTTAAATAAAAATTAAAATAATTATTACACCCTTTATATGGAAAGATCATGTGACCGTTATATGAAGAGATCACGTGACCCACTTCAAAATAAAATATGGCATCCATCTTGTGTTAAAATCGTGATTTTTAAAGTTCTTTTTAATTCAAATTTAGTGTTGCATCCATCCTAAAACCGCTTTATTTTTGCTTAAATTCTGTGCATCTACATATTGAAACAACGCAATTACAATATAGTTGAGTTTAAAAGATCATCCAACTTTGATTATTTCTACAACGAAGTTGTAGTCCTACTTTTCACTTATGGAAAATGTAAATATCAAAAGATGTAAAATGAGTTGTATCAGAATTGTTTCATTTCTTTAATGCAAAATTATTTAATTCATGGAGTCTGCAATATAGCTGATATGAATGAAACATTCATTGAATTTACGCAGAGAAGCAAACGATTTTTCCATGAAGTTTTAAGCATAGAGTTAAATTACTTGTGCATCCATGGTTTTAAATTTTTTAATAAAATAAATTATTATAGTATTGTGATGAATGAAATGAATGGAAATTTTATTATGAATGAAATGCTGCTTTTATAGAGTGAGCCAGGCGTGTTATATTTCGATGAAGTCATTTGAATAAATTTCATTTGTTTTCGATGAAGTTTTCAAATATAATAAAATTTTGTAGTAGTATGGTAACTTTAAAAATATTACCGAGGGATGTATCGCATGTTAGAGATGTTTAAACCAGGCAATTTATATTTCAATGCCGTTATTTGAATGAAGTTCATTTTTTTCGATGAAGTTTTATGTTTTCAAGTATTAATATAGTATTGTGGCAATCAAGTAAATTAATATAGTATTGTGGCAATCAAGTAAATTAATATAGTATTGTGGCAATTTTAAAAATATTACCGAGGAATGTATCGCATTTTAGAGATGTTTAAATAAAATTGCATTGAAGTTGGAAAGTGTTTCATAACCAATGCTTTATGCATGATTGATCTTTCTTGTTTTATCTCCATTTTCCCTTTTCCTCGCGATTTTGGAATCAAAATGCTCGTGTTTATAAACTCATATATATATATATATATATATTACATTCCTTATATACATAATGTATAAGGAAAGTATTGTGACGGGGTTGAAAATTCGAATTCGAGTTTTCGACGGGAGAGCACGTATCAAGCATCCCTGATCACGAATCAAACATTTTTGAAGTGATGTCTATATGTGTGTGTGTGTGTGTGTGTGTGTGTGTGAAAGTATGTGTGTGTGTGTGTGAAAGTATGTGTGTGTGTATGTGTGTCAGTGAGTCTGTGGAGACGATAACTGGTGAACAAATGGATCGATTCGAACAAAATGTGGTACAAAAATCACAATCCGTAAACACTGGAAGCCTATTGTTTTTATACGCAATCGAATGTTCAGAACCCCCCTAAATTTTCGAGTGAAATTTTGAAAAAATCGTCAAAAAATCAAAACCGCTAATAAAGTTACGCAAATAGACATTTCTTATGTAATTTTTCATTAGAAAACGGTTGACATAAATTTAGAACGCTAACATGAACCGTTCTCGAGATATTGCACATTTTTAAAAAAAAATATCAAAAAGTTATATAAAATAAAAAAAAAATTTCCTATTGAGAAACATGTTCACTTTTCATATGTAATATCATGCGATAAATTTGATGGCATTATTCTCGTGAATCTAGCTCGCTCCATTCATGAAAAAAGATACTTTGAGTAATACTTTTGTATTTGAACGCCAATAGTCATTTATCAGCTTTAAGAATAATTTATGTCTCTGTCCATAACGCTTGGAGAGATTTTGGCGACGAATTTGGCGGAATGTCGCCAACTTGGCAACTTTTTGAAATGTTGCCAAATTAACGAAAATCTCGCTAAATGGATAAAAATGACGACTAATTGTCGAAAATTCAATATCTTGGAAGGAATATAAGTATCTACTATAAGAAAAACCTATTTTTCTTACTGTAAAAGTAGTAAATTCATTGCATTATATAAGGATAGTCATGTGTTGCCCACATCAGATTTTCTTTTAAATTTATTACTAGCAATCAAAATTGTGCACGTTTAATTTTCAGAAGCTTTTCTGCAGGTGCATTATTCTGTAAATAAATGGAATGATATACGTTTATTGTCAAAGCAACTTAGTGATCATTGTTGTAGCATCTTAATTTTTATAAAGTTCAAATTTAATTTTGCAAGCAAAATTATTAAATATTTAACTTCCGGATTTTTTTAAATATTCATCACAAATGATATAAAATGCTAGACCCATCAAAATATGTTAGGACCAAAGTCTAGTGTTATATCTCGTAATGGGGCCTAGGGTGAAAAGTTATTTACATCCTACATTATAGTAATAACCCAAGCCATCGCTGTGTTATGCCAGTAATGTTGTGGCATTATATGTCACGTAAGGAAACACAGCAAACGGCATAGATGTTGCGCAGCCGCCTGGAAATATTGCACTGCGACAGTGCCAAAAAGGCACATCGACATGTTTAGCGATATGAAGGTTATAAGAACGCAGCATTGGACTTAGGACCGGGTCTGAAACCTGGATCGACTTTGGTTGGGCTTTGGTCCGATCAAGGAGCTCGAGGAAGGTGGAAGGGCTTCTAAAATTTTATTTTAAGATATCTCTATTATCCATCGGGATCAAATGATATGACGTCATCTGAAATGTTAAATGTGTCGCTGTCTGATATAAATATTCCTGTAATTTGATGTGAAACTGAAATATCTTAGGATCTTAACATCATAAACATCTTAACACGGTAATCATAAATCAAGCAATTGTAAGACGATTTGTATAAAAATTGCTGAATTTTTATCACTTAAAATTGTTTAGCTCTGGAGTCAGGAATATAAGTGATATGAATGATTTTCAATAGAGAAGCGAACAATTTATAGCATTTATAGTCTTTTTTGAAGAAGTTTTAAGTTTCCAAGTACAATAAATTATTGTAGTACAGTGATAACTAAAAATAATATGAGTGTTGAATGTATTGCATTTCAGAGATCTTTAAATAAAATTGCATTGCGGTTGGAAAGTATTTCATAATCAATGCTTTATGCATGATTGATCTTTCTTGTTATCTATTAGGTTGAGATATAAGCGCCCATTTTTCATAACGCTCCGACTTCAGCGAGATATGCCGACCCTAGACGTTATGATGCAAAAAAAAAAAATAATTTGTGCAGAACAATTAGAAGAATAATTTTAGAAGGAAAACTACAAAAGAAAAAAAAATCTTTGCATTCCAATATTGATTTTGATTAAAGTAGACATAAAAAATATTGAGTATTTTATAAGAAAGTCTAATTGTCACTCATACTTCAAATATTTTAAGTTACAATAATTATGCATATTGCATATTGGCATGTGAAGAAAATTTACGACAATGTTAAAATCAAATTTGAAATTTCGCCCCTTACTAAAATACTCTCCTATGCATAAATTGTGCATTGTAGGAAAGGTTAAAAGGCAATTTGCTTACGAAATGATCATCATTGTTTAAAATCAACGCAGCTGTTACATTTAATGTGCCAATGCTTTCCTCATAACATTCCATATTACTTGAAAATACTACCTTCTATTCACTGCAGTATAGAACTGGATCACCGTATTTATTAAGTCTGGCATCAGATGAAAATATTTTGATTCGAATAATATCTACCTTAAATTTGACAAATTGAATGGAAAATTTTCGCATATTTTAAAAGAGTTACATCTGTAAATAAATTTTAGGATCAGAACTTTGTAAAAAAAAAAAAAAAACTCTGCTGCTCCAACCACGAATCGAATCCTGGATCTCCGAACTGGTCAGCCGATGCTCTACCGTTGAGCTACTGGGACAAAATTGCAAGCTCTTATCATCGAAGTGGACTCTGCATTCTCCACCCTCTAATGTTAGATTGGCGGGCAACTGGCAATCTGACTGACCACTTAATGTTATTTTTACCTCAGGCTAGTCTCCTGATACTACTCTTTTTACCCAAGTTAGTATCCTGCGTGGTCTTTATCCTCTCAATTTGAAATCGGCGTTCAATCTTCCAGAGTCCACTGAATCCGTACTAGTCGCACTAGGGCCACTTTTAAACCTCAGGCATCTAACAAGAAAAAAAAAACTTTGTCAACTGTTCTTATTTTCTTTGATCTTTCTTTTTCTTTTGACCCTTTTTATTTCTATTTTTTCTTATTTTTCGTTTCTAAATTTTATTCTAAATTTCTGTTTTTGTTTTTCATATGACTATTTTTTTTTTCCTTTTCATATATATTTTTTTTATATATTTTCTAAATTTTACTTTGAAAATTTTATTATTTTCTTTAATTTTAATCTATTTTTCATCATGTTATTATACTTCACTCTAAATTTTATTTTTCAATGATATTTTTATCTATATTCGCAGTAACCCTTTTCCCATTTTTGTAAAATGGACGTACTTGCCAAGTTCAAATATAATGTAAAACTGTCTGTTTAATCACAATATTTTTCATCCATTGTTATATTTTTAGACTTAAATAAAAGTTCGTTTGGCGGGATGGTAGACCTTGGGTGCCTCCTGAGTGCAAGAGGTATCTTTTCCCGGCCGTGCAGCCAGCTACTCTAAACCCACTATGTAAGTCGCACGGGCTGGGGTCTTCAGACCTCCGACATCTTTGCACTAACCTACAGGGTTGATTTGTTCGGGCGCCATTGCACAAATAACCTTGCTGCCCCATCAGGGACTCAAACCCTGGATTTCCGAACTGGTCAGCCGACGCTCTACCGTTGAGCTACTGAAACTTCCATCCTAAAATGGAGTGCTGTAAATAAGCAAAAATGTATACCTTTCGCCAAGGGTTGTGCCCATTTTAAGGAGTTTATTTTACCGAAATAATGCGTACAAGTATGGAAGTTAAAATCATGGAGTCAGATAGAAGGCGATAAACTCTTATAGATGAAACGTTTGAAAATACCATAATGCTTTGAGAATTATATCGAAGTGTCACTAGAATTAGTAAAGCCCCATCTGTTCGTATTTGACACAACAGGAATATGTAGTGTTTAGTATATGCATTTTTGATTTTCTTTAAATTAAAGTTTCCTCATTATAAGTAGAAGTATTTCTAGATGTAGAATTTTGTACAGATTACATGAGTTGTAAGTAAAATAAATTTGAATACGTAAGAAAATTTTATTTTGTGTGAGATCTAATTGTATTGCACTGATAATTTTTCGTCTGGAAAATTAAAAATTCAAATAAATATTATTTAATACAATACGAGACTTTTGTCATAGAAATGCATGCAATGCAATGGGACTTATACAATATGTTCAAAAGTATCCAGACACTTTGGTTGTTAGAACGTTTTTCGAATTTCTAAACATATACTTGGCGAAGTGTTCTGTAACTTTGGCGATGTGAAGAACATGCTTGAACGCACACTAAGCCAAAAACAGATCAAAATTCAAACAGAAAAATTTAAAAGAATCGTTGTATGTATATGTAATACAATTTGTGTTTAATTTCGTAAAAGAAAAATTATTATCATGATACGAGGCAATAGCGTGCTAGCTTTAGTCAGACTTTACTGTATTTAAAAAAATCGGGCCGGTCCACGCCGGGTCAGGCTTTAAATGTTTTCGGGCCATGTCGGGTCCAAATGAATTATTTTTAAAAATTCTCGGGCTCGAGTCGGGTCAAATCTTAATATTTTCGGGTCGAACTAGCAAAAATGTTAAAATTATGACCGCACAGACCTCTAACCAGTGGTACTTGAGAGGGTTGCTACAGGGAGTTTCAAACATATAAAAGAAGTGGTTGTAACTTAGAATGTTCGGATAAAATACCGATTTTAACACATTGCTAACCAGTTATTTTAAGCCCAAATTATTTCGTGCAGACGGCTATTTTTCAGCAGTTGAATATAAAATGAAAACATCTAAATAAGCTTCAATAAACTGTATGGGTGTAAAAACACGTGTATACGCGTGACCGGTCAGAAATTTTCGGCCATGCAAACACGAGTAGTGGCAAAACGACTGGCCAGCAAAGTGTTAAGTGTCATATTTAAATTTTCTATAAACTTTTAAATATTCAGAGGTATTAAATTAAAATAAAACTGCTTACGTTATGTAATAAGCTGATTGATTAAATTTCAGTTTTTTTTTTTTTTGCGAAAATACAGCTGTTTGCAAACTGATTGCATTTAATTTATGGGTTTTCTAACTTTGTCAATTTAAAAATTTTTGTCTAATTCTTTTAAATTTGGCGCTGTACTATCAGTATAAGTATATTAATAAAATTTGACTTAAATTGGATGAAAATTTGCTGAAATAGCAGTTAATATTTTTTAATTTACTTCGGGGTTAAAGGAACTTTTATGATATTTCATGTATTTTCATTTAAAATCTGATAGTGATGTAAAATCAGAAGTAAATAAAATGACATGATAATTACGACGGGTATTATTAAAATGATATGATATTCTATAATATATTACAGTTATATATATATATATATATATATATATATACAATAATTATCACATTTTGTTGGAATTTTTTATCATCTGTATACATGTTATATGCAAACCACATTTCTTTCCATACTAAATGGAGAAAGTTCTATAAATTTGTAAGAGAAATGTCGCCTATCTCGTTTCGTTTTCGAGATGGAAATTTTAACTTCTTCCATTCACCGCTAGAGGCGTTGCAAACTTTCTCAATCGATAGCGCATATAGTTAGTTGCTTTCCTATAAGTAGACCCTGCTTTTGTATCTCTAGAATATTTTTTATAAGGGAGCCATGTATACAGAAATATTGAACAAAGTAGGTTTGCAAAAATTACCTGTTCTGTAATTACTTTTTCAACAAGATGCATGAAGGACATCAAAAGAACACTTACCTGAAAAAAAAAGAATAATTTTAATTAAAATAAAATATTTAAAAAAAATGGAATTACATTTTCAAACTTTTAAACATTTGCAAATACTGTAGGAAAATGTCTTTATCTTAAAACATCATTAAAATATTGAAAAACTGCATAGGAAAATGGAATGTATTAATAATAATTTGCATTTATAAATTCTTGAATATTTATAAATTCTAGGAGCATAATGGTTTTTGCTAAGAAAGCAAGTGATTAAATTGCAAATTATCAAAACTTAATAATTTGGCAATCTTAAGCTTTCGATTATAATATCTATGTAATATACACTGGACTTCTAATATCAGAACTAAAAGTAGTGGAATGCAATGCAATTTTATTCCATAAATTAAAAAAAATATCTTACTACATAAATTATTACTCGTATAATAGTTTTTAGTCACCATTTGTCTCCATAACGATAACTTTTATGGAGTTCTATATGCTTTTATAATTGAAGTTGATATTTAATAAGTTTGATAATTTCCCGGTTTTTAATTCTTCACTTACGTTCTAGACTGTATTAATTTGTTCCTCATTTTAATTTTTTGATAAGAAATATTTAAAGTGTGAGCCTCTATTCAACGTTCGCTTACATTCATATTCCAAATTGTTTAGGCCTGGTATCATACTCAACATCAAAATACAAAAAAATAATAATAATAAAGTTCTAGCTTTATTTGTCAAGTAATTCTTTTAAAATTCTTAAATTTAGGCTGTCAATAGGTCTCTCATGAATTTAGAATAATTTGAATAATTTATGCTAATAACTTCTATTTAAATAAATTAAAGACGAAATCTCTAGATTTTAAAAGTCATTTAATAAACATCCTATAGACGTACACTTATATTAAAAGCCAAAGCGCTTTCGGGTTTCATTATACCTTTCCTCAGTGGTATTATATGAAAATCGTACCCACAAGCTTAAATACTATTCACACTGGCAAGCAAAATTTGCATATTACAAATCGGCATCATTACAATAAACACGATAAGGCATCAACATAAAAACATGAGCAAGAAATTTAAATTGAAGGCGCTTATAAAGCACAATTAGAAGGGCAAATTGTCAAGTTCTAAATCAAGGAATGTAATGAGCAATGGTATTTTTGTCTGGTATTTTTGCTGAAACTGTGCTGCAGAAACTCGAGAATGAGATTATGCCATTTTTAGCCCTTAAACCTACCATCTGGCGTCGTTATGTTGACGACGTTTTTGTTATTTGGGATCATAGTTTAAATGTTCTTAATCTTCTGGATATTGTTAAGGATTTTTACACCTCCATTAATTTTACTGTCGCGCAGGAATCTAATTTTTCTTTGCCGTTTTTGGACGTACTTGTTTCATGTTATTCTTTTGGTTTTCAGACATCTATCTATCGTAAATTCACTTTTACTAACACTAGTATTCCTGCTAACTCTTTTCATCCCATCTCGTCAAAAAAAGCTTCTTTTAATGCATACAATCGTGCTTTTAATGGTTCCTCTATTTCGTCTTTAAATAATGAAATTAGTTTCATCTTTAAACTAGGCCAGGATGCTGCTTACTCTTTTGATTTTATTTATAAAAAAATTTCTCAAATTCGCCATAAAGTTATTCAACCTAATTCAAAACTCATCTCTGTTAACAACCGTATGCCGTTTAAAGCTAGTTTTCCGTATCACCCAAAAATTTTTCGTCCTCTTATCCAATTTTGCAACGAATTTAAATTTAGACCAGCTAACTCGACTGTAACCACTATGTTTAATCATATTCGCACTGATAAATTTAAGGATAAGGATAACTTTAAAAGCCAATCTGGGGTATATGTGGTACCCCTTCTTTCTCCTAATAATGATTTTAAGTTTTATATTGGTAGCACTAAAAGCACGGTTGGTATACGGTTAGCTGAACATGCTCAGGACGTTAAAAATGGAGTCTAACAATGAAGTCTAAAATGAAGTCTAAAAAACAGTCTACGGCTCTTGCCCAACTTGTGGTTAAACATAATTTTCAGCCCCTTTTCAAAAAATCCTTTCTTTTGACTAGTTGTAACAACCCCCGTTCTGTTTTAATGTATGAATCTCTGTTTATTTATTTATACCGTGCTTCTATCTGTAATTTTGATCATGTGCATGTTTTGAGTTATGCCTGGCGACTCGTTCTCGATTCCATGCGCGTCAAGCCTTTACAATGTTACCTCTGATTAGAAATTTATTGCTCAATACATTCCAAGCTTGATTTAGAACTTGACAATTCGTCCTTCTAATTGTACTTCATAAAAGCCTTCAATTTAAATTTCTTGCTCATGTTTTTATGTTAATGCATTACCGTGTTTGTTGTAATGATGCCGATTTGTAATATGCAAATTTTGCCTATGAGTGTGGATAGTATTTAAGCTTGTTGGTACGATTTTCATATAATGCCACTGAGGAGTGGTATAATGATGCCCGAAAGCGCTCTGGCTTTTAATCTATGTGTACGTCTATAGGATGTTTATTAAATGACTTTTAAAATTTAGAGATTTCTTCTTTTATTTATTTAAATCAATTTACAATTTTGACGTGTTACTATACAAGTAATAAATTCTATTTTAATAGCACTTACATCTATAGCGTAATTAAAAATACCTTTCTCCAACATTAGCTATACAACCATTATTCTTCTGGGAACTATCATGCGCCTCTACAGGGAAGAGTTATATAAAAATCTTAAATTTAGAATAATTCAAGTTCTGATCATGGAAATTACGAAAAATTCTATTTTTTTACATAAATCATCTCCCGGCCGTCCATACAGTTACCTTACACCTTTCTGGTAGGTCGGACGGTCTGGGTCTCAACAACAATATAAATCATCTGAATGTATAATTTTATAGCTTCATGAACACATTCTTAAGTCATCGTGTCCACACTTCACAGACATGCATACATACACACAGAGAAAGAGAGAGCGACGGACATCTTGGAAAGAACCTTGCTGCCCCAACCGGGAATCAAACCCTGGATCTTCGTACTGGCCAGCCGACGCTCTAGTATTTTTCACCCTCTAATGCCAGATTGGCGTGCAAACGACAATCTGACTGACCACATACTGCTATTTTTATCCTCCAGGTTATCTTCCTGAGTGGTCGTTATTCTCTCAATTTGAAATCAGAGCACCATATATATCATAGCGTCCACTGAATCCGTGCAAGTCGTACTAGGATTACTTTCAGGTCTAAGACGCATCTAACTTACAGGGTTAATTTGTTTCCGTTCCGGCCGTTCATTCAACTGCTCCATACTCTCGAGTGAGCTGGACGGTCTGGGTTCTCAGGGTTAATTTGTTCAGGCGCGCGATAGCCCAGTGGTTAGCGCGCGGGGATTGCATTCGGACGACCCGAGTTCGATTTCCGCCTCTACCCAAACTATCGCCGTATTCACACGGAGTACGATCACGTCAAACATGTGGGTCCGTAAGTCCTTCCGAGAGGTTGGTAGTAGGGGAAGGAGGGTACGGTCTGTGTGGATGCCTCCCTCACTGGGTTCCGGTCTAAATTGGGTGACACTTCCCAGCCGTCCAAACAGATACCTTACACCTTCAAGTAAGTTGGACGGTCTGGGTGGAAGAAAAAGAAAAGAAGGGTTAATTTGTTCGGGCGATATTTTAAAGAAACTTGCTGTTTCAACCGGGAACCGAACTATGGATCTTTGTAATGGCCAGACGGAGCTATACCGTTGAAATACTTGGACGGGATTACAAGCTTTTATTGTCGAAGTGGACGCTGCAATATTTCAATAAATATTCGAAATGTGCTCACGAGATCTTAAAATGAGCTTCTCTGACAAAATTCCGATTTATGACAGACTTCTCATTGTATCTACAGGTTACCATTTAAAGTTTACATCATTGACAGGCGCATTGTGGTAAATTGTTACGCAACTGACATCACAAGTACTAAATTTAGATATTCTTTCAGAACAGCAAACAATTTATAGTCACTATTTTTTGTACCTATCGCAAGACGATGTGTAGGAGTGATATGTGGCGAACGCATAACAAAAATGCATTTGTTAGAAAGCTTTTTGAGATTATTGTAGTGGTGACGTTATGCGTTCAATGTGCGTGCTCTGAAACAGGTTTACTCTATACAGGGCGTCCTAAAAATATCGAAACGCGCTTTAATTCTTTACCTGTTGGAGATAGTGGGCAATGTAAATTGCAAAAATGTTGAAAGTAAGGTAGGAATTAAGACTACGTTAATTAAATAGTTCTCCCATTCATTTTCGAAAAGTTACACTTTTTAAATTTTTATACGACCCCCTTAGACAAATTGGGTCAATCAGAAAATTTTTATTTTTAATGCAACAAGATCATTAAAAAAAACCCCGCATATCTGTATCTTTAAAATTGAGCGAGTTATATTTAATTGAAAATTGAACATTGTGAATGGGGACCCTATGTCAAATTAGAAATGTGAATTTGTGACATATCACAAAAAAGATAAAACTGGATGATAATACATAAGATACCCAACCGCGTAGTGAGTACCACTACTTTATATGATCTCTGTCTGTGTAATGCTTTATTTAGATGCATTTGTGATAAAAAATTTTGATACATATTAACGTATTTCTGATCTAAACCATTTCCATCGTCAATTTGCTTATGATCCCTATTTTCACTGATGAAACAGCCTTTCACATGGTATGGAAAACTGGCATAAGTCAGATGTTTTCCTTTATCATAATTCATTTGATTTTAAAGATACAGATATGCGGGTTTTTTTAATGATCTTGTTGCATTAAAAAAAAATTCTGATTGACCCAATTTGTCTAAGGGAGTCGTATAAAAATTTAAAAAGTGTAACTCTTTGAAAATGAATGGGAGGACTATTTCATTAACGTAGTCTTATTTCCTACCTTACTTTCAGCATTTTTGCAATTTGCATTGCCCACTTATCTCCAACAGGTAAAGAATTAAAGTGCGTTTCACTCTTTTTGGGACACCCTGTATATAAAAACGTCATAGAAAGGTTTAAACGGATCACATCATACAATATTTGTACACACAATCGCTCTCATCTTTGTTTCTAATTTGCAAATTTTTGCTTATAATTTGCAAATAGTTTGTAAAAAGTCGTGATTGTATATATTTGCAATTTGGATACAGAAAAACAGACACTAATATTCTATGAAACGAATTTTCTTATGAGCTTTAGCTTGTTAAAAAATAATTTTCCTGATTTTAGAATTTATGTTTTTCTATATTTTAGTTTGAATTAAAAAAAATATGTTTCTAATTAAAAAAAAAAAAAAAATGTCTAATGTAGGCAGCACATAACTTTTTCAATATATAATGCAATGAATTGACTTCTTAAGCAGTAAAAATGATGTGTAAGATCCAATGCATAATGTTATTAACGTTGAATTATACATTTGGCGTTTTCGGAAGACAACATGCAAGACTATTTCAAAATTCCCAATTAACTTATATTTCAAGCAACACTAAATTGATAATTATCAATATTTATAGCATTCGCTATAAGCAATATAGTCCATATATTAAAATATTTATATAATCAATTTATCAATAATTTAGCGTCATTTTTGCAATTTTGACTATATTGTCGCCAATCTGGGGCGACATATCGCCAAGTGGGCGATATCTCGCTAAATGAGTAGCCAAGTTCGACAAATTTATCGTCCAGCGTTTCACACAGACGGAGAGAAGAGCTTTTCTTATATGTAAATGACTATTTTTTGTAATAAAAATACAAAACTATTACACAAGTATCTTCTATTGTAAATAAAACGAACTAGATCCACAAAAATGATGTTAATAAATTTGTTGCATAGTATTGCATGAAAGTGAACATGTATCACGATAGCTAATAATTTTCTAATTTTATGCAATATTTTTTATATTAATTTTATGTAATATTTTTATCTATTATGTTTGGAGATATAAGCATAAAATGTTTACATTCTTCGCAAATCTCTGATTTCAGCCAAAGATATCCAACCATAGATGTTGTACACAGTTATACACATAAATAAATGTTCAAAAAATTCAAAACATGGACTAAATTTTGAGTGAGGCTATTCAAAAGCGAAGCAAAAAAATGTCGTGAAATTCGGTGTAGCCATTTTCCAGTGACAAACACATACACACATACCCACAGGCAGACTTTTAATTTTATTTATGTGTACAACATTTATTTATGTTAAAGGCCCAGACCATACAGCCAACCCAGGGGTTTACGGCAATTGAGCGTATGGCCGGAACATTTATTTATACACATAAATAAATGTTCCGGCCATGTTTTGAATTTTTCAGGTGAGGGATTGTAGAGATATTAATCGCACAATGAAACCTTCAATAGCGATAGCACTATGCATAAGATATTTTTTCCGCCAATTTATTTGAAGGAAAGTATATCATGTCGCTTAGCAACGCATTATATCCTAGGTGTTTTTACAGCTGACGAATTTTATTAAATCTGTTCCGTTTTAAATAATAAAGAAATGTATTATATAAAATAAATTTAATCGAAACTACATTTTTAACTGGTATATATAAATTACGGCCTTCGGGTTTAATATTATGGGGATTATTGACATTTTCAATTGTTTACTGCTTCTGTTTTGTTTTGGCATATATTTTCCAAACTCATATATTGTAATACGGGTATATCTTCTAATCTACGAGAATATAAGTAGTATGGGTATATTTTACAATACAAGTTATTACGCTTTCATTTTGGCATATATTGATTCAATTTCATATTTTTAACACTTTACAACAAAGTTGAAAAGTGTTTATGACTTTGTTCTTAACACTTTACAACAAAGTTGAAAAGCGTTTATGACTTTGTTCATTCTGTCTGTCTGTCTGTCTGCTTGTCCGTTAGCACGATAACTGCCGTAAAAATGACTTAATCAAAATGAAATTTTAGTATGTTGTTCAGACGGTCTGTAGGACCTATGGGAATATAAATGAATAATATCACCCAATTAGTTTTGGATAGAATCCGGGTTGAAAAAATGAAATACATTGAGCCCTATGGGACCTAATTTTTCAAACATTTTTTAAGCGGATTTAAGATTCACAAATTGCTTCGAAAATTTTAGGAATATTCAAATTTTTCCATACTATATATAAAAACAAATTCAGCGAAATATATTCAGTAGTTTTTTAAATAAAAATTAAAATAATAATAACACCTCTTATATGAAGCGATCACGTGACCATGATATGAAAAGGTCACGTGACCCACTTCAAAATTATATATGACATCCATCTTGTCTCAAAATCGTGATTTTTAAAGATCTTTTTAATTCATATTGAGTGTTGTATCCTTCCTAAAACCACTTCATTTTTGCTTAAATTCTGTGCATCTACATACTGAAACAGCGCAATTACAATATATTTGACTTTAAATGCTCATCCAAATTTGATTATTTCTACAACAAAGCCTATTTTTCACCTATGTAAAATGTAAACAGCAAAATATGTAGAATGAGTTGTATTAGAATTGCTGTATTTCTTTAACACAAAATCATTGAGTTCATGGAGTCTGCGTAGCTGATATGAATGAAACATATATTTTACAAAGGGAAGGACGATTTTTTTCGATGAAGTTTTAAGCATAGAGTTTAATTACTTGTAGCTCCATGGTCTTAATTTTTAAATAAAATAAATTATTATAGTATTGTGATGAATGACATGAATGGGAAATTATTTATGAATGAAATGCTGCTTTTATAGAGAGAGCCAGGCGTGTTATTTTTTCTATGACGTCATTTGAATGAATTTCAGTTGGTTTCGATGAAGTTTTCAAATATAATAAATTATCGTAGTATTATGATAGTTTTAAAAATATTACCGAGGAATGTATCGCATTTTAGAGATGTTTAAACCAGGCAATTTATATTTCAATGCCGTCATTTGAATGAAGTTCATTTTTTTCTATGAAGGTTTAAGTTTTCAAATATAATAAATTAATGTAGTATTGTGATAAGTTTTAAAATATTACCGAGGAATGTATTGCATTTTAGACATGTTTAAATAAAATTGCATTGAAGTTGGAAAGTGTTTCATAATCAATGCTTTAAGCATGATTGATCTTTCTTGTTCTTTTGTAAATTTGTTTAGAAACGGGATCAGAATGTTTCATTCTTCAGATCTGCCTGTGAAGATAACTTTGTATAGCAAAAACAGATATTTCTATACTTTTGTTTAAGGAAAATTAATTTAAATCTTTTAATAAAATGATTTGAATAACAATGCAATTTAGAATATAGAAACAAACACATAATTCTGAATTTTAAGTTCTTTATGTTATGTTATCAGTATACCCGTTCTTTGTACGGAATATATAATATAAAGAAATTTGAAATTCACAATTATGTGCAAATTAAATGACACTGTTATTTAAAACATTCTATTAAAATATTTAATTTGATTCTCCTAAAAAGAAGTATAAGAATCTCTGTTATTGCTATACAAAATTATCTTCACATGCGGATCTGAAGAATAAAACATCCAGGTCCCGTTTGTAAATCTATAACAGTGTAAACGTAAGAGGCATTGAAAAACAAGCGTAGGTAACTTATTAAACGGGCGCAAGCTTACATAGCTGATGGTAAACATTTTCTATTTTGTGTCAAAAAGTCAATTTTTACTTTCCTTATATACATAATGTATAAGGAAATATTGTGACGGGGTCGAAAATTCGAATTCGAGTTTTCGACGGAAGAGCACGTTTCAACCATCCCTGATCACGAATCAAACATTTTAGAAGTGATGCCTGTGTGTGTGCCTGTGAAAGTATGTGTGTTTGCGTGTGTGTGAAAGTATGTGTGTGTGTGTGTGTCAGTGAGTCTGTGGAGACGATAACTGACGACCGAATGGACCGATTCGTACGAAATTTGATACAAAAATCACAATCCGTAAACACTGGATGTCTACTGTTTTTATACACAATCGAATGTTCAGAACCCACCTAAATTTTCGAGTGCAATTTTGAAAAAATCGTCAAAAAATCAAAACCGCTAATAAAGTTAAGCAAATAGACATTTCTTATGTAATTTTTCATTAGAAAACGATTAACATAAATTTTAGAACGCTAACATGAACCGTTCTCGAGCTATTGCACATTTTTCAAAAAAATTATAAAAAAGTCATATAAAATAAGAAAAAAATATTTCCTATTGAGAAACATGTTCACTTTTCATATGTAATACCATGCAATAAATTTGGTGACATCATTCTCGTGGATCTAGCTCGTTCCATTTATGGAAAAAGATACTTTGAGTAATACTTTTGTATTTGAACGCCAATAGTCATATATCTGCTGCAAGAATAACTTATTTCTTCGTCCATAACGCTTGGTGAGATTTTGGCGACGAATTTGGTGGAATGTCGCCAACTTGGCGACTTTTTTAAATGTTGCTAAATTAACCAAAAACTCATCAAATGGATAAAAATGACGCTAAATCAATGGCGACTCATTGATGATGACGACATGGAAAATGTCGACTCATTGACGAAAATTCTATATCTTGGAAAGAATATAAATAACTACTATAAAAATAATCTATTTTTTTTACTGTAAAAGTAGTAAATTCATTGCATTATATAAGGAAAGTCATGTGCTGCCCACATCAGATTTTTTTTTCTGCCGCAATGTCTAAATGTTCGATTTTTCTTTTGGGGAGAGGAGGTGTGTTAGATTTTATACGCTAGTTTTGAGGGTTCTTTTCCATTTTTGTGTGTTTGGGGGGAGGGGGCAAAAATGATTAGTACTAGTTCTGTAACGTTCTACAACTTTGTAATTGATTTTTCCTCTTTCTCTTACAAGAAGCAAGATAGTGCCATATCCCCCAGAACCAAAAGGCGTAAGCCCTCAAATGTGGTCTCCTCGTGTAGTGTGTGTGCTATTGGGGTTACCTATACACCGACATAAAATAACATATGATTACCCTAATATTTTTCGGTGACTCATGACTTTTCTTGACACAATAATACAGTCGGCCACGCTTAAAAGAATATTGACGGTTTCAGCAAATATTATTCGATTAAACGGGGTATTCGATTATCCGGTATGTATTATAGTTACTACTTAAATGTCCCAGTACATCAAATGAACATATAATAAACATGCAATATTGAAAAGGATAATAATAAAATATATTATATTTTTAAATGAAACAATTTTAGACTACCATATATACAATAAACTGGATCAGAACGTAAGATGCAGCGCAAATAAATATAGCAAAGCAGACGTATGTTTTTTGAAAATCACTGGATTTCCTTCGTCAGTGCTACGAGTCAGAGCTAGAATGCATAAATGATCGTAGACCAAGCCGGTCAAACAGAAAATGGTCAGCTATTTTTTTTTAAAGATCTATTAAAATTTCTTCAAGAGGGAACGAGGACGTTCGTAAGGACAAATTTTCCGGTGAAAACATGCTTTTTAACACTTTACAACATAGTTGAAAAGTGTTTATGACTTTGTTCATTCTGTCTGTCTGTCTGTCCGTTCGTACGATAACTGCCGTAAAAATGACTTTATCAAAATGAAATTTTAGTATGTTGTTCAGACGGTCTGAAGGACCTCTATGGGAATATAAATGAATGATATCACCCAATTAGTTTTGGACTGAACCCGAGTTGAAGAAATGAAATACATTGAATCCTATGGGACCTAATTTTCCAATTATTTTTAAAGCGAATTTTAAATTCACAAATTGCTTCGAAATTTTTAGGAAATATTCAAATTATTCCATAAAAAATATGAAAAAAATTTCAGCAAAATATATTCGACAGTTTAAATAAAAATTAAAATAATAATTACACTCATATCATATGAAGAGATCACGTGACCCACATCAAAATAAAATATGGCATCCATCTTGTCTCAAAATCATGATTTTTAAAGTTCTTCTTCATTCATATTGAGTGTTGTATCCGTCCTAAAACCGCTTTATTTTTGCTTAATTTCTGTGCATCTATATTCTGAAACAACGCAATTACAATATATTTGAGTGTAAATGATCATTAAACTTGATTATGCCTACAACGAAGCCTAATTTTCACTTATGGAGAATGCAAACATACAAAGATGTAGGATGAGTTGTATAAGAATTGCTGAATTTTTTTAACGCACAATTATTTAGTTCTGGAGTTTGCAATATAGCTGATATGAATGAAATATTCATTGATTTTACATAGAGAAGCAGACAATTTTATAGCAGACTTTTCCGATGAAGTTTTAAACATAGAGTTAAATTACTTTTACCTCCATGGTTTTAAGTTTTTAATTAAAATAAATTATTGCAGTATTGTGATGAATGAAAGGAATGGGAATAAAAGCGTATGAATGAAATATTTATTGCCAGGCGATTTATATATCAATGACGTCATTTGAATAAAGTTCATTTTTTTCGATGAAGTTTTAAGTTTTCAAATATAATAAATTATTGTACTATTGCGATAATTTTAAAAATATTACCGCTGAATGTATCGCATTTTAGAGATGTTTAAATAAAATTGCATTGCAGTTGGAAAGTGTTTCATAATCAATGCTTTATGCATGATTTACCTTTCTTGTTTTTTCTTGCTACAGCACTCATTTTCATACTAAGATTTCCCAGTCGCTTTCCAGATACTTCAAAATCCTGTGGTGATCTAGAAGACTGAATCGCTGCAGATTTATAGTATCGACCATGGGACAGAACGTAACGGAGCCAAATTTTCGGTGCTCCCTCCCTAAGCCATTTTCCAGGAATGGCCCATGAACATTTTTCGTAAAAATATGGGAAATTGAACATTAATCGTAAGAGAATAAATTTGAATCTATAAGATTTTTATCCGTATATTCGATTATCCGTGACCTGGATAAGTGTGGACGACTGACAATAATGATGGTAACCAATATAAAACTTATATAACTGTCAATACGCTTTCATTATAGTCATTATTTTACTATTTGTCATTGAAATCCAGAAAACCGGTTTTCTATGAATTTTTTTCATTACTTACCGAGCAAACTTCGTAGGTAGGAACGGAAACTCGCCCTGGACATGGCTCTTTTATCCGAATGATAGGTATCTCATCACATCTCTGGGCTTCTCGACGGAATAACTAATAAAATGGCAGGTGCTTGTATTGGGAAAGTTTCTCTTTTTCTCGGTTGCTACTCCTAAGCTCATTCTTGGGAATGACACTGCAGCGCCATCTGTGTGTGGGAGTTTTCGATTTATGTGTTTGTTCTCATCGTAAAATGGTTCGAAAACAACAGCAGATCCTCTTACGCGATATAAATTTATTTATTAATATTTATATAATTTATATAATAGTTGGCCGACAGTTATTGCAGAATCTCCAGAAGTTCCCCGGGGATTTAGAGGACAAACTTTAAGCACGAATACATGATAGGATCAAAAAGTTCGGAGACTGTGCTGATATCTCCAACCCTGATTGGAGGAGAGGGGAACTATTTTACCGTGGCGTATAGACATATGGGACGCGAGATGTGAAAAGAAAGAAGCAGGTCCGCAGTGCAGTGTTTTTCCAGACAATGAGTGTCAGTGAACTGTAGTTGTTCACGTTCGTCGAAAATGGAAATGGGATTTGAAGAACAACCTGCGAATATCAAATTCTGCTAGCGTTTGGGGAAATCGCCGACAGAAACATTGCACCTGACGCGCATTGTCTGGAAAAACACCTTCTTCCCTTTCACATCTCGCGTCACATGTGCATCTACGCCACGGTAAAATAGTTCCCCTCTCCTCTAATCAGGGTTGGAGATATGGTTTATTCCCACTTCATCTCTTCCCATTTCGTCCCTTGCGCTACCCTTTTCTAAAATAGTAGCATTTCATCCCTTAACCAATATACACCTGTTTCTCACCCTTTCTCCCAACTGAGAGGGGTGCAAATGACTCCCTTGGGGATGAGTTCCAAGGAGCTCCGTCCCTCTTGCTATAGCTTTGAACATGATTCCCTTCAGAACTTATTGAAATACACAACTTTATTAAAAAAGAATCGACAGTAGCTCCATTCCGATGGAGCCAAAACGATTTCACGTGAGCAACATCTTTCTTTGTGTGTACTTTGTCTTCTTTAAACATTTTCAAAACAGTTCAGAATAATAAAATATCGAAATTAGAATCCCATAGTTCTTTAATTAAGAACTCGATCCCAGGTCCTATTATATATCTATTTAGAATTTTCAAAAGGCTACACATTACTTTGTATAGTTTATAGCTAGTATTTTTAGTTTTTGAGATATATAAGCATTACAAACTTGGAAAACGGAAAAATTTTAATATTCTTCAATTTGACAAGACGATTTCTCAAAAACTGAAAAAAACAAATTATAAATCTAGAAACTAGATTTCCTATTGAACATTTTGTCGCTTACTATTTACATTTATCTCTTATATTTACAAATATATTTCGAGTGAAAATAAGCAAAGTGAAGCAAATCATTGCTCGGACAAAAACTATATATTTTCGAAAAAATATTTAAAATATTGAAATAATTTTATATAATCATAATGTGCACTATATTTTCCTTTTCAACAAAATAAGTAAAAAAAATTGTTTACATATTTAACTATTAGGTTTGGAGATATAAACGTCCAAAGGGTTTATATTGATCGTACCGCTTCGATTAAGATATCTAGTATTTTAAAAATAAAAACTATAATACTGTTCTGGAGTAATATAATCTCGTAAAATAAAGCTGCACAATTTAATGTCCAAAGAAAATAATTTTGAGCTTTTTTATCACTTATCAATTATTAATGTTATGACAATTAGCTAATACTTTAAAATAATATGTCACTCATGGCATTTTTGAAAGAACGCTTAAAGTTTCTTTGAGACAGAGGCACATTTGTTTGTAATGAAAAAATGACCTAAATGTCAAAGATATTGTCGAATTGAAGGCAGATTGGGAAATTGCAAGTAAATTATTCTAAATAGAAATGAAAAATGCTTGTTCGGACAATTCGAAAAATATGTCAATGATTGTTAACCATCTTCGTGAGAAAAATTTTCAGGTTGTTCATTTTTCGAGATTTTCATTCTATGTTGTCTTCATTAACAATATAACAATAAGAAAAAAAATTATGGGACCTACCCATCTGTCATTTTAAATAGGGTGCAATATACGCGATCTTCATTTTACTACACTAAATATTGAGTTTTGTATAGCGAGAATAGAGAACTTCCTTTTTGGAACTTTAATTTAATTATTGTAATAGAATGTTTTGAATAACAATGGCATTTAGAATACTATAGGAATTTGCAGCTGATGGTAAATTTTAAGTTTCTTTATAATGTATTTTCAATACGAAAACGGGAATACTGCTAGATATGTATAAAATAGATATAGACGAACATAGATCTTCCCAAAGGGAAATTATCTTTATTGTATATTTTTTTAACAAAGTAAAGTCATTCCAAATGGAACGGCCGCAAGGGAACAAATCTCAAAATCCCAACAGGCGAGGAGAGCTGTGAAGAGAAGAGACTATTGGGGAACGCACACAGTTTTCCCCTCTACCAACAGGTGAGGACCACTAGGTAATTAGAAGGGGTTCAGACAGGACGAAATGGGAATAACAAGAGACGCAGGATAAAATGGGAAGAGATGAAATGGGACATCACCGGAGATATCAGCACAGTCTCCGAACTTTTTGATCCTACCTTGTAGTATCGAGCAAGAGAAAGAACAAAAAAGAGGCGACATTATTTATCTTTCCTTTCTGAAGCGATGAAATTGGGGGGGAGGGAGTGGTGAAAAGGCTTTTCAGATACTCCAAAATCCCGTGGTGATCTAGAAGGCTGAATCTTTTGCACATTTACAGTATCGGCCATGGGACAGAACTTAAAAGATCCAAATTTTCGGTGCCCCCTCCCCCTCAAAGGACGGAGAAATGAGTTTCTTTTACCGGAATGTCGTTCCAAACTTTCCAGACCCCCCCCCCCCCCCCGATGATTTCGAAAGCTGAATATTTACATTCGTATAGTATCGACAACGGGACAGAACCAAACGAAACTGGATTTTCGATTTTCTCCCTCGGGGGGAGGGGGGGGGAAGTGAAAATGGGGTTTTATAAAAAAAAAAGTATATTTCCAAACAGTGAAGAAGCCTTCTGTAACATAGAACACAATTTTCGCACAATTATATAGTAGCATCCACGGGACAGAATCTAACTGGATCAGATTTATGATTTCCTCCTGGGGTGGAGAAAATGGCGACGAGTCCTTCCCGACTTTCGAGAATCCCCCGTTGATTTAGAAGGCTGAACCTTAATACACGTATAGTATCCACCTTTATGAAAACGACTCTTTATGACTATTAAGTACCATATATTTTTAATGACTAATTGCCATATATGATGTAATGACAATAATGATTAAGTGCCATATATGAGTCATATATTTATATGACTAAGTGCCATATATTTTTAAACAAAATAAAACTCATTAAAAATGTTGCTACTTAATTCCTCATAAGTGTTTTTCTATATTTGACAGGATTAAATACTAGTACTATATATCTACTTAGTTAAATGAACTAGTGAAAATATAAAATAATTTCTAACGCACACACACACACACACAAGATTTTTCCATAAAAATTACTTTAGTTATCATGTCCACGAGTACCAGGTAGAGATTTACACTGGCAAAATCTCACTGTTACTGGGTCCAGCATGCACTGGAAGAAATTTCCAAAAGTACAACCCGACGCCGGCTCGGTCCGGTCCGGCCCGAAAAGATGTTTATCCGAATGTGTCAAAAACATTGATCTGTGCACTTTTTATGTTTAGATAGTTCAAATAGTAATAAAAGCTAGACAGTCAAAATCTTAGTGACGGCCTAAGCACCTGTTAAGCTCTGTTAAGTCCTCTGGATGTCATGGTATTGGGTTTGTTTTCATTCCTGTAACTATTGATTACATCCATAAGAATTAATGAAGTCTCATCCTCTGGACATCGCCTATAAATATTCTTTCTGCATCCTGTTTCGCAAAACTTTGACACTTACTCTACAACCGAATTACGCGTGTTTACCAAACCAAAGAAGTCACCATTTAAACATATTCATCATTTGCAATACATCAGTATCCTCCCTACTTTGCAATTCAGTTAGATAAACATCGACACCAAGATTTACACGACTGATGACCTTTCTTTTGATTAATTGTTACTCAGATTTACATTTCCGCATCATAAATCGAACGTTTCTGCTACATATATTCTTTCCCAACACGAAGTAATCCATTGACAGAGCCTCTGACTTAATTGCGACTTCGCACAGCATTCAACACCATAAATACAGCTCGGGATGTCAGATGTTTAACCTATGCACATATTTAACGACATCTTCACGCAGCAGGCGCTCAATTATCAATTAACCCCAGTCGGAACTACAAATTCACGCCACGGAGACTTGCTAAACCTCCCTTGTCGAGCTCGCGACCGGTTTGATACCACAAAGGATTCTGGGGGAAATCATGCACATAAATTTTCCCACCATACGTTAATAAATGACACGAACCTACTCAGGCAACTATTATCAAACAAACCTGAAAAGAACTTCGTTAGCCATATATAACGCTCGTTAGAATAATTTTTATTTATAATATATATAAGTTAAAAATATGTTTTCTAAGAAATATATATGAGACTTCTTAAAAACATTGCAATTGGAGGAGAATCGATATACTTTATCAGCATCAGCGGCGGATTAAATTTTGGCTGCCAATACACAAAATTATAAATCTGTCATATTTCCACGCACAAACAAGATACATCAAAAATCAATATTATGCATCAATGCGATATTGTTTATTGATATTGTCAATCTGAATTATATAAATTATCCATATATATTTACTGCCTACAATAAGAAACCATACGTCAGTCATCGTCCACACTACTACCAGAATATCCTATGTTATCCAGACGCTTTAAAAATCCTTAGAAGTCGTTTAATTGGGAATATGGATTACAAAAAGATAAATTACCAATTCTTTTGGAGAAATTCAAGGACTAACTCCCCACAAAGAGCTCTATTACCAAATTATCAAGATTTTAATAACCAATTCAGCAGCTGGAGCTCAAAAATAAATTATTTAACAACTGCTGAATGGCCAACAGTATTGTAAAAGCTCAATGGCTAATATTATTTCTAAACTCAATGGCTAAAATTATTACAAGAGCTCAATGGCCAACATTATTGCAAGAGTTCAATGGCTAACATTATTGCAAAAGGTCAATGACCAACATTATTGCAAGAGCTCAATGGCCAACACTATTGCAAGAGATCAATGGCTAACATTATTAAAAAAAGTCAATTGCCAACATTATTGAAAGAGCTCAATGACCAACATTACTGAAAGAGCTCAATGACCAACATTACTGAAAGAGCTCAGAGTCCAATTCTTCACCAAGATCTCAATGACCAATTCTTCACCAAGATCTCAATGACCAATTCTTCAGCAAAAGTTCATTGACGAATTCTACAGCACTATGTCCACAATATAATCTCCAGTAAGAGCTTGATGATGCATTCTGCAGCAAGAACTCAATTATTGACTTTTTTGCAAGACTTCAGCAACCCATTCTCAAATGAAAACTCAATTATTCAACCAAATATCAAGCTTTTGCTATAAAAATATTAAGAAACATAGAAAACAGCATTATTTTCCAAACATTCAAATGATTTGCAAAAATCATGAACATATTCAATATTTCTAAATTATTGAACTGAAACCTAATTATTTAGAGATAAACAGCTTTCTTTGTTATTTAAGTGCAATGGAATTAATTTAATTATTTTTATTAAATAAAAATTTCACATGAAATGAAATCATATAAAGCTACATGAAAATAGGGTATTTTAATAGAATGATTGATGGTGTTTCACATGTTGTCAATTCGCAAATGTTTTTACCAAACTTCAAGAACAAGTAATGCTCGATGATGCAAAAGTGAAGGTTGTCTTGTTCGATTTCGATCTATCTTACAGGATTATTTATTTATTCAAATTTACATTTTTAATCCCCTTTTTCGAGTTTATTCAGTAAAAGAGCCACTTCTCTCTTTTGCACCCAAAGATTTGAAACCAAATGTAGCGCGGACGATGGTAATGCCTACCTATATAGTCTAATAGCCAAATTTCATAAAAATACTTAAAAGCTTCTGAAAAGAAATCGATAAATATAATGCAGAAATACGAAGATAATTATATTTTAGAAATAATATATATTTCAGAAAAGCATAAACGTACAAAAATCATGCTGACTTGGAAAGTCATATTCAGGATGATCCCAAATTGTAGATTAGATTAATTTAAATTTTCAATATCTTTTTTCAGCGTGTTGAAATAAGAAAAAGAAAGATAAGCAATTTCGCATTTTCAGTACAATTTTCACAGCCATTTTCAGGTAAATTGATATGGATGCCAATTTATAATTTTTTACGAACTGATAAAACATTTAGCAAAGGGAAGACGCTATAATATAACCAACGGTTTTTGCCTTCCAGTAGAACATGTTATAAAACGGAAATCCGGGCATATTTCTATTGTACTTTAAGAAGATACCTTTTATACCACAGAGTTGGGTTACGTTCCCAATTGAGGAATAATATTAAATGAAAAAGAATTAACTTTATTTTTGAAAACATGCACGCAAATATTACCACTGATATGCTGTACATAGGTAATTGTATATTTATAACCTCAGAGAAAAACAACAGGAACTTAAAGTGCTTCTACTTTGGTCCTCAGTACCTAATTATAAGCATATTTTCCTTAATTATATTAACTACCATGAGGTTCCTTCACAGTATTAGCTAGTAGAACACATATGTCACGACCATGAGCAGGCGGTCGGAGGTCTAAGTTCTGCCTCAGCCGAACTTTTCAACTGCCATGCGATAATAATCAATCATCATCTTAACTTAAACGCTGACATTTGAATCGACAAGAATGCGAATATCAAAGCACAAAAAACAAATCGAACGAAATTAATATTAAAGTGAGCAGTGCATGCTCTGCCTCTGACTGGGGAATCGGTTTTACATGAGCTTTAGCTCACACCCTTTTTTCCAATCAATGTTTAATAAGATTGTTATTCACATAAATTTAGATAACATATAGCATCACGAAATTCGCTGAAAGTGTGCTTTAGAACCGTATTATACAAGTTTCCACAAGCTTATCTTGTTCCACAGGATATTAGAAAATTACCATCTAGAAAATTTATATCAACCATTCAGCTTACAAGAGACCGTATAGAAGATTTATACTTCTATACGGTATGACAACGGTATGATAAACTTCCTATAGTTTACCATAGTTTAAAAGAGACCATAGTCACGAAAAACTCACTTTTGAAGAAAATGTGCTTTAGACACAAACTATTCAAGGTTTTGTTTCAGTTCTTTTCAAAATCATTCATAAAAACTGTGTCTCGTAAAGCTTCTATAGAGACAGGCTGACGCACTACTAATCCCCCCCCCCCCCCCCAGAGGTCACGTCACATGTCGTCTGTCCGTGGCATTTCAATTCAGAGTGTGTGTTGCATGGCTGTTAATTGCCAAGTAATTTTACTTTAAAAGGGGTGATTATTCTAATCATTCACTGAAGAAATCCGGAGTGTTTAAATTTCCTCGAGGTCAAGAGAGAAGGAAAAAAAATGAACCATTAATTGAATCACAAAGCCTTAAATAATAGTATAGCTTAAAAAGTGAATGTAGTAAAAATCTAATTCAAAGTAAGCTGCATCTTGCAAGTGATGGATGGGTATCATCTATGCATTTGACCCTTTTTCCACTTCGTGTTTAATAAAGGGACACTATCCGCTTTTGAAACAAAATATTGTAAGCCCTCTGCCTTTCTCCCCAATTTAAGGAAAACTCTAGTTCAATTGGCCATCCAGTAAAAGTGAGACCCATAGCCCAACACTTTAAAATCGGTAAGTAAATATACTGTGTGCAAAGGATAAGGAAAACTAGATCAACGTGAATAAGTACAAATAACACAAAAATGCAGTATATAGCTATATCGAGGATATGCTGGAGTACCAAAACCCCCTTCGTCAACGCTGGACAACCAAAAAAACCTGAGGTGGAATTCGCGCCCATTCCTCTTCCTCACAAATATATATCTCTAATGCTTGCAACTTGAGAATATAATGATGTAATCTCTCAATCATTGGTAGTTTATATATTTAATCGAAATACACATACCACATTATCTATTTACATGAGCATAGATATCGCATAGCCTCGAAATCCACCGAGAGTATTCGTTAGATCATTATTTCATAAGTTTCGAATATATGTTGTGCTTGTTCCATAGAACATTCATTCTTGTCCAATTCATGCCAAATTAAGTTTGCGGCGCAGGTTAAAAGAGACCATAGACCTATAATCCGCGAAAGATTCAATTGTAAGAAATATATATATATATATATATAAATTGAAATTTTTAATCGAAAACTATGCATAAACTAAGGTAAGTACAAAAGAACCCATCTCTAGCATATCTGTTACAAATAAGTAACTATAGACCAAGACTAAGGATAAAAATAGAAGGTAACTTATCACTATAATGGAAAGGGGATGAGGGGAAGTTGAGTATACAAAAATCATAATTAAAAAGGTATATATATATATAAATATATATAAAATAAAAAAGCAAACACGGCAAAAATGAGAAAAGGCAATAATAAAGAGCTCAAGATTGAAGATCAAGACATGGAGAACAATCAACTGAAACTACACAAAAAACGGCGGTTAGTTCGAAATTGCATTCTCGTCAGGACATCCATACAATTCGAATTAATACCGATAGAATAGCCAGTTTCTGACAATGACGATAGTATTTACCTATGGGCACCATTGGAACTGTCTACTGGCTAGTGGAAGGAGAAATAATAAAAACCAAGTGAATTATAAACCAGAAATATAAAAAACAGAAATATTAACTCACAGGCACAGCCACCACGTGGGAGGCTACATGTTCGCAGGAGTACATTCGACAGAGCATTTTATATCTCTTCATCAAAGCGAGTGTACACCGGAATGAATACACTTGAACGAAAAATAATGTATATGAAGACTTTCAAAAATAGTAAGCAGTAT
Organism: Amaurobius ferox; assembly: GCA_951213105.1. Classification (NCBI taxonomy): domain Eukaryota; kingdom Metazoa; phylum Arthropoda; class Arachnida; order Araneae; family Amaurobiidae; genus Amaurobius; species Amaurobius ferox. The sequence goes on from OX578145.1 coordinate 93,327,413, forward strand.
AGGACTCAGGACAAGTGGAAAGTAGTCTTTCAAAAATAATAAGCAGTATCAGACTCAGACCTAGTGGTAAGTAGGTGATAAGAAGGGTTGAAATTCACAAAAAGAGTTATCCAATCAAGGATAAATAATGCATTTATAAAATTATTACGTGGTTGGTGTATTTGAAATTATTAATAATATTATTTACAAATACTTTCGGGTAGTGGTAATTTTGACAAATGCGTTTAAAATTATTAATGTGGAGTAAGTGAAACTGAGGATCAGAAAGTCGATATATATATATATATATATATATATATAAATAAAAATTGAAGGATTTTAATCGAAAATTATGCATAAACTACTGTATGTACAAAAAAACCCATCTCTAGCATATCTGTTACAAATGAGTAACTATAAGCCAAGTCTAAGGATAAAGATAGAAGGTTACATATCACTACATTGGAAAGGGGGATGAGAAGAATATTAGGATTCAAAAATCACAATTAAAAGTATATAAAAGTAAATAAAAATAAAACTCTGCAAAAATGAGAATAGGCAATAATAATCAGCTCATGACAAGAGATCAAGAATAGAGAACAATCAATCGAAACCACACAAAAAATGGCGGTCAGTTCGAAATTGCATTCTTATCAGGACAGCCATACAATTCGAATTAAAACCGATAGAATAGCCAGTTTCTGACAATGGCGATAGTATTTAACTATAGACACCATTGGAACTGTATATATATATATATATATATATATATATATATATATATATATATATATATATATATATTATACACTGTAACTTAGATACACTGTAACCATGAGCTTATCTATCTCTACATCTGGAATTTATCATGGGTTTCTTCTATGGACTTCTGACGACGTAGCGCATCTACGAACATCCTTTTTTAAACTTTATACATGGTTAGAATATATTTTTATTCATACTTGTTTCATTTTTTATATATTTCTATTCAAACTTGTTTCATTTTATATGCTTTTATACGTTCTTGTGACTTTAAGAGCTTCATTTCGGGATTCCGTTTTTTTCCCTTGGCATACTGTTGATTGTTGTTTCGGGCATGTAGTGGTTTCTGGGAGTGTTTCCTGGGATTAAAAGCATGCTTAAACTAGGAAAAGGGGTCGAAATCCCCTTGACCTCTCTACAACCCCGTAAACACACAACTTCTAATTGTATTAATCCATTTTCAATCTCATTTTTTCTTATTATATATATATATATATATATATATATATACCATTTTTTATTCAATTGCTAAAAAGGTATTCCAGGTTTAACCAAGCACAACGAGCTCCTCTGAGTTTATCTCAATGGCGACTGTCTTGCTTGCATGCATTAGGAGCTTTAGTGCCTCACCCTACTGCTGGAATGATAACCGGTTGAGAATTTAAAAAAAAAATCCCCAGCTGAGCACATGCGCATGCAAATGTTGTCTACCAACATCTAACAAACGATGCGAGCCCTGTACCATCTTTCAATATCCGTCGTCAAAATTATTTACTACCCGCTATGCTTTATGACTGAGCTTGTAAATTTCAATCCAGCCCCGCTTTGTGTCCATCGGATGGATGGGACAGCCAGTGACCCTCTGTGCTCACAGGAATGCCAATGAAGGATTAAGATGATAGCTGAGATGACTTTTCGGTTTTGAAATGCTTTTCTTTTTCCATGCATGCGACTGGTGTTGAGCAGCGAAGGTAATTATGGTTTATTGTCCGGCAAAGTCGTTGTCTGCAAGGGATGTTGAGGAGGTGAATACTTATGTTCAGCAGGTACTTCAAATTCATTTCACTTGTCGCTTCTTTATCATCTGATGTATCTTACAGAGTTTCGGGGAGATTTGTTGTACACCTTGATTAGCCATTGAGGTTTTGATTTAAATGAAGCTGCATTTGGAAGATTAACTGCCAGAATAAATAAGTTGGGAAGCATGGGGATGGGAGTAAAAGCAAGGAGTTAAAAACTTCATATTAAGAAAAAGCCAATATCGGTTGAGACAATAATTCAGGTGATGCTGGGATAAGATAAGAAGTCCTCTAAAACACGAAAACATTATTTTCAGCGTGATGTCTGTGTGTGTTTCTGTCTGTGCAATGTATGTATCCACATTAACTCAAAAACTAATAGACCAAATTTCATAAAATTTGGTAGATAAGTCACTTGTGTGTTATCCTGGTGCTGATTAGATTTTGGTACGATTCGGAATAAAAGAACCTGCCTCTTTTGCAAAATGACCTGCAACAGTTGCCTGTATCCAATCTAGATGAAAAACTAATAGACTAAATGTCACAAAATTTGGTAGATAAGTCACTTGTGGGTTACCATGGTGCTGATTAGATTTTGGTACGATTCGGGAAAAAAGAACCTACCTTTGTCTGTGAAATAGCCCGCAAAAATGTGTGTATCCACTCTTCTGGGATAAAATAAGTAGTCCTGCGTTGTATGTATTTCTATGGTGAAAGGTCTAAAATATTTTTTTAAACTGTCAATTTTGTTAAGTAAATTATTAGCGCAATGCAAAGTAGAAATGAAACAATAAAGAATATTCCAACGTATTCAAAGTTATTTTACCGTTCAATTTATTTTTATCTCCCTATATTCCGTACACTATCCTACAACTATGAAAAAATACTAGTTAACTGCACTCATAATTAGGAAACCCCAATTTAAAAATAATCAAAAATACATATACTTCTAATACATACATACATATACTATAAATAAACGCCTTTCTGTTGTGTTAACTAACAATAGCAGCTACTTTATCAACACTAGCGACATCTAGATATAATTCTCAAAGCATTATGGCATTTTCAAACGTTGCAACCATTTAGTTGCAACCAGTTTTATCCACGTTGGGAAGTTTGCATTGAACTAGATCTAGATCAGTTTTCTCAATTTTTTTAACATTTGCCTATCTCTTTTAAGGGAACGACACTACAAATTTTACGAAACCTACGAAAGCTGACCTAAGCTTGCATTTTTTTTTAATCCGTTACTCGAGAAGAAGACATAAAATTTTCAGACTTATGTTGATCATAAGAAAATGTAGAATATTAATATTCAAATTCTTCAAAATTTTTCGATTAAAGTGCTGCTTTTCATTTTTGAAATTTTAATATTGTATTGAAAGCAAGATTAAATATATGATGTGGGCAGCACATGACTTTCTCTGCATACTCAAATGCAATTTTTCTTTATTTCTTCAATAATTCATTAAATTGAGTTTAATTGCACAAAATAACACTAAATTTGCATTTTTACTTTCCCTGCAATGCATGGTAATGTATAGGGAAAGTATTAGAATCATGCCCAAAATTGCAACTCGAGTTTCCGACGGATCTACACGTTTCGAGACCTCTAGAAAGCGAAAAACCATTTTTAGCGTGACGTTTGTGTGTGTGTGTCTGTCTGTCTGTCTGTGCAGATTTTGTATCCACTCTAACTAAAAAACTAATTGACCGAATTTCATAAAATTTGGTAGGTAAGTCACTTGTGGGCGAATCTGGTGCTGGGGTACGATTCGGGTTAAAAGAACCCGCCTTTTTTGCGAAATGGCCCGTAAAAATTGTCTGTATCCACTCTAGCTGAAAAACGAATTTCGCAAAATTCGATAGATAAGTCGCTTGTGGGTCACACCCTGATGCTGATTAGATTTTGGTACGATTCGAAAAAAAAATTAATTGTGAAATGGTCCGCTAAAATCCTCAAAATCTAATACAAAAACTACGTATGCTGAAATATATCCATTAAATGCTTGTTTTATACGCAATTTTTAACGAAGGAAAGCATAAGACCAACCCCATTACACTAGGATTAGCTGTTCTCAAGATATTTTAGTTTTTTCGTATTTCCTCTAAGGCACCTTTGAACAAGTCCAAATTAGTTACCAAATGAGAACGAAAATTTAATTAAACGTGAATTAAATTTAATTAAAATAAAGAGAACGTGGATATAAGTCTGCAGGGAAAGTCATGTGCTACCCACATCAGATTTGTAATTCAATTTTTGTTTTTATTTGGTAATTGTACATTTTTCCGAAAGCGGCGTAACAAAAATGCAAAAAATCTCAAATATCTTGTGAACGGTTAGTCCTAAAGTAATGGAGTTGGTTATATTCTTTTCCTCGTCATAAATTACGTATAAAACAATAAATAATTTAATAGATACATAGTCTTTTATTCAGCATACGTAGTCTTTTTTAGATTTTGGCGATTTTTGCGGGCTATTTTGTAAAAAAAGGCAGATTGTTCTTTTCCAAAGTACCATAATCTAATCAGCACCAGAGTATTCCACAAGTAACTTATCTACCAAATTTTATGAAATTTGGTCAATTAGTATTTTAGCAAGAGTGGATACATGAAAGTTTTAAGAGCCATTTCGCAAAAAAAGGCAGGTTCTGTTTTCCGAATCGTACCAAAATCTAATCAGCACCAGGGTCACACCCAAGTGTCTTACCTACCAAATTTTATGAAATGCAGTCCATTAGTTTTGAGTTACAGTGGATACGTACATTACACAGACAGACAGACAGACACACACACAGACGTCACGCTAAAAATAGTTTTTTCGTATTCCGGAGGTTCCAAAACATGTAGATTCATCGAAAACTCGAGTTTCGATTTTTAGCATCATTTCAATAATTTCCCTAAACATTACCGTGTATTGTAGGAAAGTAAAAACAAGAGCAGTGATCTCAGCCAAATAAAGAGAGGTTTCTGCCACCAGAAGTATATTGCTAAAATAAATATTGCTCAATATTTTTCAATTAACTGGCATTTGTAAGAAAATGAGTAAGTCTTTTGAAAACAAAGGCTTACGAAGTAACAGCCGATATAAACGAACAACTAAGTAACAAAGAAAAAAATCTGATGTGAGCTGCACATGACTTTCCCTGCAGACTTATATTCACGTTCTCTTTATTTTAATTAAATTTAATTCACTTTTAATTCAATTTTCGTTCTCATTTGATAACTGGGCTTATTTTCAAAGGTGGCGTAGAGAAAATACGGAAAAACTAAAATATCTCGAGAACGGCTTGTCCTAGTGTAATGGGGTTGGTCTTATTCTTTTCTTCGTTAAAATTTACGTATTAAACAAGCATTTAATGGATATATTTGAGCATACGTAGTTTTTTATTTTAGATTTTGGCGATTTTTGCGGGCCATTTTGCAAAAAAGGCGGGTTCTTTTATCCCGAATCGTACCCAAAACTAATAAGCACCATATTTGCCCACAAGTGACTTACCTACCAAATTTTATGAAATTCGGGCCATTAGTTTTTTAGTTAGAATGGATACAAAATATGCATAGACAGACAGACAGACATATAGACGCACACACAGACGTCACGCTAAAAATGGTTTGTTCGTATTCTAGAGGTCACGAAACGTATATAGATCCGTCGAAAACTCCAGTTGCGATATATTTTGCTTTTTCAGGACTGATTTTTGATCTGAAATAAATAATCTGTTTGATATCAATAGACCAAAAAATTTAAGAAATAAACAAGAAAAGAAAATGTTTCTACATGAGTACTAATTATTTATAGTAAAATAGTAAAAAGATAATAACTATTTTGACCTATTGACGTTTGTTAAAAGCAGATTTAACTATCTATATAATATACACTGAGTGAGTGAGTGTGTGTGTGTGTGTGTAGGGGGGTGTATAACAATTATTGAGACCCTCTATTGCAGCTAGAATCTTGGTTTCCATGTCATTCGATCCGTTTTAGCTTCAAGACCAAGGGTAAAAATCTAAAATTTCAAAATATCGAACAAGAGTGACCATGCAAAGGAATAAAAAATTCACAAACACTGTTTATCGAATACTTTCATTCCATCCAAAATCTCGGTTTTAGTCTCATTATATCCGTCTCAGCTTCCAGGTCAACGAAAACATCTAATATTTTGAAAATTCGAATTAGGAGTGACGATTTAAAAGAACAATTAAAAACAAAATTTGAAATCACTTTCAAAATTATTGATTGAGCACTTCCAGTTGAGTCAGAATCTCGGTTTAGGATTCATTTAATCTGTCTTAGTTTCCATATCAACGAAAAAATAAAACATTTCAAAATTTCAAATTAAGGGTGACGACACAAAAGGATTTTTAAAAAAGCTACGCCATTTTGCCACTCAAAATCAATAAATAAACAATTTAACATCCTTTCGCTGCCAACAATGAGAACTGGTTGTCAACAACTTTGATTAGGTGTAAAGGTGTCACATTTAATGACCACTAGTCGTTGCGACCGCACGAAGCGTGGGTTAAATAGCTAGCATTTGGGTAATCACATAGATATAGAAAAACTTGATTTATGTTTATAAAAGTTTACCCTATTTTAGTCAAATGAGTGCTCCAAACCTAAGGATAAATATTCTATGATCTTTAAGAAAACTGCACAACTCATTGTTTGTTTTCGTTTTTAACGGCTAAATTTAGCATAAGCCAGAAAAAAAAATACTTAAGACATTGGTAGTAGAACAAACGAAGATTTAAATTGAGAAGAAGAGGGTTGAAGGGAACGCTTACATTAAAACCTCATCTTTACAAAATAATGGCCAACCCCTTCCACCTCAACTAGTCTCCAACGTCTGCATGCCGCCTACATTTCAACCGGCACTCCCAATCCAATACTTCATTAACCATGCTTTTTTAGACAAAATCCTTTGTATTTTATGTCCACATGTCATCTCCAGCTCCAAAACAAAAGAAGAACTATTAAAATGAAGCCAACCTTTGAAGCCAGAGAGCAAGAGCTACTTCAGCACGCGGAAACAAGATGGTATACCTTTAGCGTACGGAGTTGGGGCCAAAGGGCATTTTAGTAAAGGACTTGGGGAGTGGTACCGGCATCTTATTTTGCTTCTTGGGGTGGGGGCATTGATCCTTTGCCAGGAAGTGGAAGACTTTAATGCTCATTCGCAATGGAATCGTGAATCCCCAGATGAGATGCAGCATCGATTACTGGGTACTCACAGTTTAGTCCCTGGATCGTTAAGGGCGCTCTCGGTTTATATCGTGGATGGACATGCTCAGGAATGGCCCTTGAGCATGCTCAGAGAAATAAAAGGCATTGGACACTAAAGAAAATCGATTTAGTTCATTCGAAAATTGTTTTATTGCTTTTCGAGTACTGGGGGCTCGGTTAACAACACCGTCTCTTTTCAGGATATAGCATCAAAGGGTGGGCGGAAGTACTTGATAACAGTTGTTGAAGTGTTAGTGAAGAATCTTGTTCAGAAAAATTTGCGATGGTTATTTGTTAAATGGCCAAATTCGGGAACAATCACGACTGGCGGATTTTCATGCTGCATTATTGTAATGAAAAGGTGTAGTAAAATAAATATCAGGTACAAACACAGTATACAGCGGTGATCCAAAAATTGTATCACTCACATATTTCCATGACTTTCATGTAGAAAAAAAAAAACAATACATTTAAAGTGGGCGGGGTTTTAGGCTGAATTATTGCAATGAAAAGGTGTAGTAAAATAAATATCAGGTACAAACACAGTATACAGCGGTGATCCAAAAATTGTATCACTCACATATTTCCATGACTTTCATGTAGAAAAAAAAACAATACATTTAAAGTGGGCGGGGTTTTAGGCTGAATTATTGCAATGAAAAGGTGTAGTAAAATAAATATCAGGCACAAACACAGTATACAGTGGTGATCAAGAAATTGTATCACTCCCATATTTCCATAACTTTCATGCAGACAAAACACAGTACATTTAAAGTGGGTGGGTCTTTAGGTTGAATTATTGCAATGAAAAGTGTAGTAAAATAAATATCAGGCACAAACACAGTATACAGTGGTGCTCAAGAAATTGTATCACTCACATATTTTCGTGACTTTTATGGAGAAAAAGAACAGTACATTTAAAGTGGGCGGAGTTTTAGGCTGAATTATTGCAATGAAAAGGTATAGTAAAATAAATATCAGGTACAAATATAGTATACAGTGGTACTCAAGAAATTATATCACTCACATATTTCCATGACTTTCGTGGAGAAAAAGAACAGTGAAGTGTTATTTAAAATTTTTAACACTGATGGAACAATACATTAAAGAGAAGCGTATGCAGTAATGCACAAACATTATCTATTTATGAATGTGTGAAATATTCTGAAATAATGAGAAATATATGGAATTTTTATTTTATTAAATATTTAAAAATCAAGGGTTTATCATAATTTAAAAACAAAAATAATTATTTTTTTAATTTTTTAGATGATATGGAGTCATGCTAGTAATGTCTATCTGTTCCATAATAATGGCAAGAGGGCTATGACACTTGAAATTTTCATATATGAGTCAATGCATTAAAAATAGGATGCAACATTCAGGTTTGCTACGCTATATTAAACAATTATTTTGAAATTATTGAATTTTTTGTGGGGATGCATTTTTTAAACACTACTGTTGTCTACTGTATGTCTTATTGTACTGCATATTACATTATGATACTAATATTGAGGACAAAGTTTCGCAGGTAGAATTTAACCCATTTAAGGATGAGTTCGATTTTTTTAATCTAAACGTTTTTACTTTCTCATACTATGTAATATACATAGTATGAGTATCTTTACTTTTAGTTACCCCCCCCCCCTGGGAATACATTGTGAAGTATGGTATCAATTTAAAGATTTTTTCAAGTCCTTTAAAGTGAAGGGTAACACGCTATAATTGCAATAATTTGGACCCACGATATTGATTTTTCAAAAATTTTCTTGGGGTAAAAGATACATAAAAATGGATTCTCGTATGAAAAAGTCGAGTCGGGCCCACACAGCAGTTAATTTGAGATAGTTTTACTTCTACCATTAGTTAGTAAACAGAAAACATATTTTTATGTTTGTCAATTTTCATGCCAACGGGTGTTAGTGGGTTAAAAAATTCAAGTAACACTTTTAATAGTGTAATTTTCTACAAAAATATCGTCTTGTAATAAAAAAAAATATTATATTCATGTTGTTTCAAACTAAATGCGAAATAAATAATCAAAACCTCTTATTATTTATATTTTTTTCTGATATTGAATCATAACATATATGATTCCATGAAGTATTTTATTTGAAACATGCAATTAGGGACCCTCTTTTTTCGTTTATACAAATAATTAATGTTTAATTTATCCTGAAAGCGTATATTGATGTTTTTAGTCTGGTAACTTATATTAAAACTAGAATATTTTGACGCAAGAATATTATCCTGTTTTATTCAAAACGTAGCAGTTTTTATCAGAACTTACCTTTATTCAATAATACCTGTTACTAAATTTTCGTTCATTTGTCATTTATATGTTAAAACGCATTAAAATAAATATTTATTTAAAAATTATTGTTAAAAATATCTGATGTGGTCAGTATATGACTTTCTTTATATAATGTAATAAATTGACTTCTTTAACCGTAAAAAAATGATGTATAACATCTACGGCACAGTGTGTTTAATGTTGAATTGTACACTTAACACATATAGCATCCGCAATAAGCAATAAAGTCCATATATTAAAATATTTTAACAATTAATTCACCCCATTGACGTAATTTACGTTGACTTTTTTGCAATTTTAATGATATTTTTCTTTTCAGTCAGGGGGTTGACAATATTTTGTTAAATGAGTCGCCACATTCATCAAATTTATCACCAAGTGTTACAGACAAATGAAGAGAAGAGCATTTCTTTATAAATGACTGTTGGCGAATCGTTAAACGTCAAAATACAAAACCATTACAAAAGGTATTTTTTTCTCGTGAATGCAACGAACTAGATCTACGAGAATGATGTTAACAAATTCATCGCGTAATATTACTCATGAAAAGTTAACATATTTTACAACAGTTAATATATGTTAATATATTTTTACTTTCCTTATACACATAATGTATAAGGAAAGTATTGTGACGGGGTCGAAAATTCGAATTCGAGTTTTCGACGGGAGAGCACGTTTCAAGCATCCCTGATCACGAATCAAACATTTTTGAAGTGATGTCTGTGTGTGTGTATGTGTGTGTGTGTGTGTGTGTGTGAAAGTATGTGTGTGTGTGTGTGTGTCAGTGAGTCTGTGGAGACGATAACTGACGAACGAATGGACCGATTCAAACCAAATTTGGTACAAAAACCACAATCCGTAAACACTGGAAGCCTATTGTTTTTATACACAATCGAATGTTCAGAACCCCCCTAAATTTTCGAATGAAATTTTGAAAAAATCGTCAAAAAATCAAAACCACTAATAAAGTTACGCAAATAGACATTTCTTATGTACTTTTTCATTAGAAAACGATTGACATAAATTTTAGAACGCTAACATGAACCGTTCTCGAGATATTGTACACTTTAAAAAAAAATTATCAAAAAGTCATATAAAATAAAAAAAAAATATTTTCTATTGAGAAGCAGGTTCACTTTTCATATGTAATACCATGCGATGAATTGAGTGACATCATTCTCGTGGATCTAGCTCGTTCCATTCATGAAAAAAGATACTTTGAATAATACTTTTGTATTTGAAAGCCAATAGTCATTTATCTGCTGTAAGGATAACTTATTTCTTAGTACATAACGCTTGGCGAGATTTTGGCGACGAATTTGGCGGAATGTCGCCAACTTGGCGACTTTTTTTTAATGTTGCCAAATTAACGAAAATCTCGCCAAATGGATAAAAATGACGCTAAATCAATGGAAATGACGACTAATTGTCGAAAATTCAATATCTTGGAAAGAATATTAGTATCTACTATAAGAAAAACCTATTTTTTTACTGAAAAAGTAGTAAATTCATTACATTATATAAGGAAAGTCATGTGTTGCCCACATCAGATTTTTTTTATTTGTGTGATTTTTTGATAAATTTATTTAAAAATGTGAAATATCTCAAGAACGGTTAAGACTAGCGTTCTAAAATTTATGTCATTCGCTTTCTAATGAAAAATCGCATAAGAAACTATTTTTTACGAAACATTATTGAAAGTTCTGATTTTTTTATGATTTTTCAAAATTTTATTCGAAAATTTAAGGGGCTTTCGAACATTCGATTACGTTTAAAATCTATAAGCTTCCAGTATTTACGGATTATAATTTTTGTACCAAAAATCGTTTGAAACGCTGCATTTGGTCATGAGATATCGTCTCTAACAGACTTACGAACACGCTCATACATGCACGCATACACATACACACAGATATCACTTCAAAAATATATAAGAATATAAATAATAAGCAACAAAAATGTTCAATTGGAAATCCTGTTTCAAGATCAGTAATGTGTTTTTAAAAACTTTTATAGTTTTCGAGCAATCATTTTGATAAGTTGAAAAAGATTCAAAATCCCCGTTTTTAAAGTTTGTAATGCTTATACGAAAACTAAAAGTTTTATAAACAGTAAGCGAGAAATTTGAGTTAAAACACTATACAAATTTCTAATAGTTGGGGGCATTTACAGTATTTTTTGACAGTGTGGATTTTCTTAAAAAGGTCAAACAAAACGTGCTTTAAAATTTCGTATTAAGAAACATGAAAACTATGTAAAAAAAGCCCAGGAATTTTACAAATCTTTAATTGCTCGGCATTGCTATAATTTGAGCACTGTTTTCTTCAGCAAGGATCATACAAAACTGCACGTAGATCTAAGATCTTAACTTTTTTGAAGTCTTCCATATCTAGAAAAATTCTAGTAATTTAGTTAACCGTTTGCTTACGGGTAGGACAGCGTCCATCCCAAACGAAGAACCTCCCAAAAAGACAGGTATTTGACATACCCTATCCCAAACAGTTCGATCCCCCTTTGCAGGCTTTGGCGTCCTTGGACTGTATTTGACATACCCTATCCCAAACAGCCTTTTGCAGACATTGGCGTCCAAGGACACCAATGCCTGCACAGGGGGATCGAACTGTATGGGATAGGGTATGTCAAATACCTGTCTTTTCGGGAGGTTCTTCGTTTGGGATGGACGCTGTCCCACCCGTAAGCAAAAGGTTAATTTACTGTCCCAATTTACCGTCTTTTGGATCGAGTTCTTGGTTTTTGACATATTGTGGTTAAAATTTCGACATTTTAATATTTCTTCTTCTTATACGACCCAGATCGTCCGACCTACCCGAAGATGTGAGGTATCTGTTTGAACAACTGGGACACTGCCACCCAATTTAGACCAGAACCCAGCGGGGGGAAGCATCAACAGGAACCGTAGCCTCCTCTCCCTACCACCAACCTCTCGGAAGAATTTACGGACCCACATATTTAACGTACTCGTCCGTATTCCGCGTGAACACGAGAATAGTTTCGAAGAGCCGGGAATTGAACTAGGGTTGTCCTCGTGCAATCCCAGCGCGTTAACCACTGGGCTGTCCCACCCCGATATTTTGATATGTAGATCTATTTGAAAAGGGTGATTTTAATTTCGATATTTTTGTTAGCTATTATGAACAGTATGCGGGTATTTATAACCATTTGAAAGTACTACAAAGATATACTGAGTTTTGTTTTACAAGACATTATATTTACCCAAAACCATTCCGGCTCTATTATACTGGAGCTACCACCGTTTTTTTGTGCTTTAAATGTCCTTTACTAATATAAAATACCATGGAGCTTGGCAGTTTTGTTCCTGATTTGTCGTGTTCACACATTACAGACACATCAACACAGACTAGCATCATTCCAAAAGAGTGAGAAACATGTACGAGACTTTCAAAATCTCAAATTCGAAATTTTTAGAGGAAAGAACACTATACAACAATAGTCAGGATTATGGTTGCATTGCAGATTGCAGCATTCGTGGACCGGTTTTGCTTTTATTATGCGTTCGTCTTCATGAAACAGCTTGTATTTGCAATTGCAGCAAGAAACTTTCCATTCTGTGGATTATATGCCTTTGAACTTTTGCAGCCTCGTGTAGCAGCAATTAAAATTACGTTCCCATTGTAGCTAACAGAATGCATGGACCAGTTTCGGTTCTATTATGTGCTCGTCTGCATGAAACAGCTCATTTCTTTAATATCAGTAAGAAACGCTTCCATTTGGTGGATAATGTGATTTTGAACTTGGCTGTTGCAGTTACGGGTACAGATTATTTTGGAAAAAATGTAAAGCCGACTGTGTCTTATTTGTGAACTGGCCATACAAACGTCCGGTACAATCACCGGGTTGGACTGTAGTAGTCCGATTGTAGTCTGATATTTTTTTATTTCGACCTTATTATTCTTTTAATTAGAAGTATTTGGGCCAATAAAAGTTCAAAATTACCAAGCCTGTTTAATAGTAAGACAGAATTTGACGATTTCAACAGAGACAAGCAATATTGTTGCACATGATATGTTTTCTTGCTGCTATTGTAGATATCGGCTGCACCATGTTGGCGAGCTCATAATAAGCACGAAACCGATCCAAGGATTCTGTAATCTGCAATAGATACATAATCCTAAATAGGGTTAGAGTTCCCTTATGGCAAGTTATGTGGCTGTATAATAATACTTAAATAGTATGAAAAAGCAAAAAGCATACGCAATTTAGAAAAAAAAAATACACAATGACAGATGTAGTAGAAAATGAGCCTGAGCGTGTATTTTTCTAAAAACTGCAAATGATAGTTTAGATGAAAGAATTTTAGTTTAAAAGGGTTTCAAACAAGATTCCTGCATTAGTTCCACGAACACAAACATCCAACTAAAATCTTAAATGGCCGCGCAGAATTCAAAATTTCGCATTCCAAAGCTACCTCATTTGCATAATAGTTCATAAAAAGAAGAAAAAAAAAATCACGAGCACGGCTTAAATCGTTTCTGCTTCTGCAAGCTAAAAATACATATGTGCATAATAAGTATTCTAATAACCGCCGCCATCTTGTTGAATACGCAACGTTCTTTCTATAAATGATCATAAACAGAAATATTCATGCAAACCGGTTGTGAATGCGAGTATTTTTGCGCGTTTTTACCTGAGAGCCATTCACAGTGAGCAGGAAGTTGATGTGTTGCCATCCGACGAAAATAAAAAATTAATTAGTTTACTTCAGAATTTAATAACTGACGTACCTCACAGGAAAAAAAAGCGTCATGAATGAAAAATATAAGCGCGAACAATTGGGAAATGATAAGTTTCATGTAAAATTCAATTTATGGATGGAGAATTAATTATGTTTATTATTGGTAGGAATTATTTTGCCAGTATTTTCAAAACATTTTAAACGCTTTGCTCATTTAAGCTATTAAATTTTTTCAATGCACTTAAGCAGTTTTTTTTTTTTATCAATTTCCTATCGAGACAATCACTATCAGAGATTAAAAAGGAAATGCACTTTGAATTATTATATATACTAGCAGTATACCGTTCTTTGTACGGAATATATAACGTAAAGAAACTTAAAATTCACGATTATGTGCAAATTCCTATAGTATTATAAATGTCATTGCTATTCGAAACATTCTATTAAAATATTTAATTTTATGCTCCTAAAAGGAAGTATAACATTCTCTGTTCTCGTTATACAAAATTATCTTCACAGACAGATCTAAAGAATAAAACATCCTGGTTCAAATTTACAACAAGAAAGATCAATCATGCTTAAAGCATTGATTATGAAACACTTTCCAACTTCAATGCAATTTTATTTAAACATGTCTAAAATGCAATACATTCCTCGGTAATATTTTAAAACTTATCACAATACTACATTAATTTATTATATTTGAAACCTTAAACCCTCATCGAAAAATTTAACTTCATTCAAATGACGGCATTAAAGTATAAATTGCCTGGTTCAAACATCTCTAAAATTTGATACATTCCTCGGTAATAATTTTAGAATTATCATAATACTACGATAATTTGTTATATTTGAAAACTTCATCGAAAACAACTGAAATTGATTCAAATGACGTCATAAAAAAATAACACGCCTGGCTCTCTCTATAAAAGCAATATTTCATTCATAAATAATTCCCCCATTCATGTCATTCATCAGAATACTATAATAATTTATTTTATTTAAAAATTAAGACCATGGAGCTACAAATAAGTTAACTCTATGCTTAAAACTTCATCGAAAAATATCGTCCTTCTCTTTCTACAATCAATGAATACTTCATTCATATCAGCTAAGCAGACTCCATGGACTAAATGATTTTGTGTTAAAGAAATACAGCGATTCTAATACAACTCATTCTACATATTTTGCTGTTTACATTTTGCATAGGTGAAAAATAGGCTTAATAGTAGAAATAATCATATTTGGATGAGCATTTAAACTGAAATATATTGTCATTGCGTTGTTTCAGTATATAGATGCACAGAATTTAGGCAGAAATAAAGTAGTTTTAGGACGGATACAACACTCAATATGAATTAAAAAGAACTTTAAAAATCACGATTTTGACACAAGATGGATGCCATATATCATTTTGAAGTGGGTCATGTGATCGTTTCATATCATGGACACGTGATCGCTTCATATAAAAGGTGTTATTATTATTTTAATTTTTATTTAAAAAACTACTGAATATATTTCGCTGAATTTTTTTTTATATATTTTATGGAACAATTTGAATACTGCCTAAAATTTTCGAAGCAATTTGTGAATTTTAAATCCGCTTAAAAAATGCCTGAAAAATTAGGTCCCATAGGGTTCAATGTATTCCATTTTTTCAACCCGGGTTCAATCCAAAACTAATTGGGTGATATTATTCATTTATATTCCCATAGGTCCTATAGACCGTCTGAACAACATACTAAAATTTCATTTTGATTAAGCCATTTTTACGGCAGTTATCGTGCTAACGGACAGACAGACAGACAGACAGACAGACAGACAGACAGACAGACAGACAGACAGACAGAATGAATGAACAAAGTCATAAACACTTTTCAACTTTGTTGTAAAGTGTTAAAAAGTATGAAATAGGGTCAAAATATGCCAAAATGACAGCGCTATAAAATTCGATCAACATATCCTAAAATGAAAGAGCTAAAATGGTATTTGAAGATAAATCGTACCATTTTTATTCTGTTTCAATAATTGGCTAAACTCAATATATGAGATTGAAAAATCTTTGCCAAAATAAAATAGATGACTTAAATTGAAAATATCAATAATGTCCGTAATATTTCATCTCGAAAGCGGCGATTAACATTCCAGTCAAAAATGTAATTCCGATAAAATTTATTTTTGTATGCCTTTTTTAATCATTTGAATCGTTTTCTGATTTAAATGATTAAAAAATGATTTGATAAAAATCGTGTGCTGTATAAACTGATTGGGTTTAATTCCGTTTCTCAGCAACATATTTTTTTATTATTAAATAATTTGCAGAAAAAATGTCGTTTGCATAATGCTATCTCTGTGAGAGGTTCATTTTATGTTCTCTAAAATGCATGGTAATGTGTAGGGAAAGTATTGGAATAGTGTCGAAAATCGCAATTCGAATTTTCGACTTTACGAAATGCCCTGCAAAAACAGTATCCATTCACGCTATATCTGAAAAACTAATTCACCAAATCTTGCAACATTTGGTATATAAATCAATTGTAGGTTACCGTGATGTTGGTTAGATTTTAGTACGACTTGGAATAAAATTATTTACATTTTTTTTGCTAAATGACTCGTAAAAATCGTCAAGATCTAAAATGAAATACTATAAAAGTATCAATTAAGTTCTCTCTTAATATGTAATTATATATATATGTATATATATATATATATATCAGTAGCATAGCATGAGATTTTTGACTGAGGAGGCTGAAAATTTGGAAAAGAAATTTGGTATTACAAGTGAAACTTATAGAGGAATTCGCATTTTCATAAGGTAAAGGGGGTGTCACACTCCCCTTAGGCATTCAATATAACAAAGGCGAGTATCAAGCCAGTGGATGTGCTCCCCCCACACCCCTCCTGGAAAATGCTTTACAGGCGTCTATGTATGAAGTAGAAATATATTAGAATATTATTAGCAAGTGATAGAAAAAGTATATCAGTTTTATAAATATAAACAGCTAGAACTAACGAAATAAAGCAATTCAAAGGTGTGCACTGAAAATGGATGAGAAATATGTCTGGAACATAAGCTTAGTTGAAAATCACTGAAGTCAACAATGTCCTTAAACAATTTTGTATATTAATTATTTACAAATACTATACTTTGAAAACTTAAAAATGTCTTAACCACAATATGCTAAAAATGAGCTAGAAAATTATCAATGGCTTTTGTTTAACCGAGATTCTCGTGTAATGTGGTTTTTAAAGGGAAATCAGATTTATTCTAAACTCTCAAATACGCAAACGGATGCTTTGCCATATTGCTGCTGCGACTAAGTCTACTTCACAAACTACTACAGTTTAATGGTAGTCATTATATTAGTCTGTTTCTTCGTCTTGATATTGTTTAAATTTAGGTGAATGTCGTCTTATTCGTGGAAAATGCCTCATATATTTTA
Source organism: Amaurobius ferox (assembly GCA_951213105.1). NCBI lineage: Eukaryota > Metazoa > Arthropoda > Arachnida > Araneae > Amaurobiidae > Amaurobius > Amaurobius ferox. The sequence goes on from OX578145.1 coordinate 93,344,874, forward strand.
GCATTGATAGAACCATGTTTGACCCAAACATGGTTCGACCAAACATATTTTGCGATTCCATTAATATAGCGGTTTGACCAACGCAAAATGGCGAATCTATTAGACGTGTCCAAGAAATTTTCATTCATGAAACGTCACGTCCCATATCCAATCATTGTCTTAAGTTACGCTGTTTATAAAGAGTTGAAAATAGGGGAGCAACAGCCACGTTTTTCTGGAAGCTAGCTTATCAGCCAAAGCGGAATTTAACAGTTGGACGGTCTTAATACCTTGCGTCTTTTAATGCACCGTATAGGGTAGATGATTTCAGCTTCTAGATATGCGTTTTAATGGGAAAAATACTTTGAAACGTCTCATTTTAAGTAAGTGTAACAGTTTTCTAAAAATAAGACATTTATATTCTCAAAGTTATTTTAAAATATATAATGAATAAAAGTATCTTCTTTAAATTGGATTTTTAAACAGGGGAGGTTCAGCTTCTGAGCCTCAATGGATGCTATGCCACAGATTATATATATATATATACACAAGGTAGGATCAAAAAGTTAGGAGACTGTGTTGATATCTATTTTACCGTGGCGTAGAGGCACATGTGACGCGAGATGTGAAAAGGAAGAAGCAGGTGTTTCTCCAGACAATGCGTTTCAGTGAACTGTAGTCGTTCGCGTTCGTCGAAAATGGAAATGGCGTTTGAAGAACAAAGTGCGAATATCAAATAATGCTGGCGTTTGGGGAAATCGCCGACAGAAACATTGCACCCGCTCTATTTTCGAATGCGAACGACTACAGTTCACTGACACGCATTGTCTGTAAAAATATCTGCTTCTTCCTTTTTACATCCCGAGTCACGTGTGCCTTTACGACACGGTAAAATAGTTCCCCTCTTCTCCATTCAGGGTTGGAGATATCAGCAAAGTTTCCGAAATTTTTGATCCTACCTTGTATATATATATATATATATGTCCTGAGTTCTATACTGATTACTATTTTTGAAAGTCTTCATTCAAATATATTTTTCGTATACGTTCAATAGTATATTCATTCCGGTGTCCACTCGCTTTAGTGAAGAAACGTAGAGTGCTCTGTCATATGTTCACCTGTAAATATTTCGACTCCCACGTGGTGACTGTGCCTGTGGGTTTGTATCTCTGTTTTTTGTATTTCTGGTTTTTAATTCATTTGGTATTTATTATTTCTCCTTCCAATAGCCAGTAGACAGTTCCAATGGCGTCCATAGTCAAATACTATCGCCATTGTCAGAAACTGGCTATTCCATCGGTTTTAATTCGAATTGTATGGCTATCCTGACGAGAATACAATTTCGAACTAACCGTCATTTTTTTATGTAGTTTCAACTGGTTGTTCACCATGTATTGATCTTTAATCTTGAGCTAATTAGTATTGCATTTTCTCATTTTTGCCTTGTTTACTTTTCATTTGTTATATTTATTTATATTTACCTATTTAATTGTGATTTATGTATACTAATAATCTCCTCATCCCCATTCCATTATTGTGATAAGTTACCTAATGTTTTTATCCTTAGTCTTGGTCTATAGTTACTTATTTGTAACAGATATGCTAGAGATGGTTTTTTTTAACACTTTACAACAAAGTTGAAAAGTGTTTATGACTTTGTTCATTCATTGTGTCTGTCTGTCTGTCCGTTAGCACGATAACTGCCGTAAAAATGACTTAATCAAAATGAAATTTTAGTATGTTGTTCAGACGGTCTGTAGGACCTATGGGAATATAAATGAATAATATCACCCAATTAGTTTTGGATTGAACCCGGGTTGAAAAAATGAAATACATTGAGCCCTATGGGACCTAATTTTTCAAACATTTTTTAAGCGGATTTAAAATTCACAAATTGCTTCGAAATTTTTAGGTAATATTCAAATTGTTCCATAAAATATATAAAAAAAAAATTCAGCGAAATATATTCAGTAGTTTTTTAAATAAAAATTAAAATAATAATAACACCTCTTATATGAAACGATCACGTGACCATGATATGAAAGTATCACGTGATCCACCTCAAAATGATATATGGCATCCATCTTGTCTCAAACTCGTGATTTTTAAAGTTCTTTTTATTTCATATTGAGTGCTGTATCCGTCCTAAAACCATATTATTTTGGTTTAAATTCTGTGCATCTACATACTAAATCAACGCAATTACAATATATATTAGTTTAAATGCTCATCCAAATTTGATTATTTCTACAACGAAGCCTATTTTTCACTTATGTAAAATGTAAACAGCAAAATATGTAGGATGAGTTGCATAGACATTGCTGTATTTTTTTAACGCAAAAGAATTTAGCTCATGGAGTCTGCATAGCTGATATGAAAGAAATATTCATTGACTTTACCGAGAGAAGGACGATTTTTTGCGATGAAGTTTTAAGCATAGAGTTAAATTACTTATAGCTCCATGGTCTTAATTTTTAAATAAAATAAATTATTATAGTATTGTGATGAATGGCATGAATGGGAAATTATTTATGAATGAAATGCTGCTTTTTTAGAGAGAGCCAGGCGTGTTATTAACACTTTACAACAAAGTTGAAAAGTGTTTATGACTTTGTTCATTCTGTCTGTCTGTCTGTCTGTCTGTCTGTCTGTCCGTTAGCACGATAACTTCCGTAAAAATGACTTAATCAAAATGAAATTTTAGTATGTTGTTCAGACGGTCTGTAGGACCTATGGGAATATAAATGAATAATATCACACAATTAGTTTTGGATTGAACCCGGGTTGAAAAAATGAAATACATTGAGCCCTATGGGACCTAATTTTTCTAACATTTTTTAAGCGGATTTAAAATTCACAGATTGCTTCGAAAATTTTAGGTAATAGTCAAATTGTTCCATAAAATATATAAAAAAAAATTCAGCTAAATATATTCAGTAGATTTTTAAATAAAAATTAAAATAATAATTACACATCTTATATGAAACGATCACGTGACCATGATATGAAACGATCACATGACCCACTTCAAAATGATATATGGCATCCATCTTGTTTCAAAATCGTGATTTTTTAAAGTTCTTTTTAATTTATATTGAGTGTTGTATCCGTCCTAAAACTACTTTATTTCTGCTTAAATTCTGTGCATCTACATACTAAAACAACACAATGACAATATATTTGAGTTTAAATTCTCATTCAAATCTGATTATTTCTACAACTAAGCCTATTTTTCAGCTATGTAAAATGTAAACAGCAAAATATGTAGAATGAGTTGTATTAGAATTACTGTATTTCTTTAACACTAAATAATTCAGTCCATGGAGTCTGCATGGCTGATATGAATGAAATATTAATTGATTTTATAAACAGAAGGACGATTTTTTTTCGATGAAATTTTAAGCATAAAGTTTATGAATTGTAGCTCCATGGTCTTAATTTTTAAATAAAATAAATTATTATAATATTGTGATGAATGAAATGGAGAAAGTTATGAATGAAATCCTGCTTTTATAGAGAGATCCAGGCGTGTTATTTTTTCTATGACGTCATTTGAATTAATTTCAGTTGTTTTCGATGAAGTTTTCAAATATAATAAATTATCGTAGTATTATGATAGATTTAAAAATATTACCGTGGAATGTATGGCATTTTAGAGATATTTAAACCACGCAATTTATATTTCAATGCCGTCATTTGAATGAAGTTCATTTTTTTCAATGAAGGTTTAAGTTTTCAAATTTAATAAATCAATGTAGTATTGTGATAAGTTTTAAAATATTACCGAGGAATGTATTGCATTTTCGACTTTTTTAAATAAAATTGCATTGAAGTTGGAAAGTGCTTCATAATCAATGCTTTAAGCATGATTGATCTTTCTTGTTTTTTCTATGACGTCATTTCAATGAATTTTAGTTGTTTTCGATGAAGTTTTTAAATATAATAAATTATCGTCGTATTATGATAATTCTAAAATTATTATCGAGTAATATATCACACTTTAGAGATGTTTAAACCAGGCAATGTATATTTCAATGCCGTCATTTGAATGAAGTTCATTTTTTTCGATGAAGGTTTAAGTTTTCAAATATAATAAAATGTAGTATTGTGATAAGTTTTAAAATATTACCGAGGAATGTATTGCATTTTAAACATGTTTAAATAAAATTGCATTGCTGTTGGAAAGTGTTTCATAATCAATGCTTTAAGCATGATTGATCTTTCTTGTTTGTACGTACTGTAGTTTTCATAGTTTTTGATTAAAAAAAATTCAAGTTTTATTATATATATATATATATATATATATATATATATATATATATATATATATATATATATATATATATATATATATATATATATATATATATATATATATATATATATATATATATATATATATATATATATATATATATATATATATATATATATATATATATATATATAAATTAGTAAATCCAAAGTTAGAATGTATGTAGTAACTCATAATACACTATTCCAAAATTTTTCTACAAAATACAAAGAAATAAAAGAAATTAAGACATAAAGAGGAAATATATATATATGCTCTTGTTATCTTGTTATACTTCAGAATTTCAGAGGTTAATAAGATATGCCTAAGAAAAGTCAAATTAGACAGAATTCCTGAACTCCCATCTCTTTCCCTTTTCTTTGCTTACTGAGACCTATCCCAGATTACGAATTTGACAGAAATATGACGAAAACATATTACTCATGTACTTTACATGCGATCTGACAGCTCAGGGAGAAAAAGGATTGTTAAAAAGAGGAAACAAACTAACCAATGTCACGTCACGACTCTTTAAACATCTACTTATTTATTTCAGAAATTCAACAGGCGTTCCGGTTCCTGTACCGTCCTTTGCAAACACCCGACCGGGGTTTAAAGCCCACTTGCTTGCTGTGAAGACCGAAGAAAGGAAAGCTCAGAGAAGTCATTTTTTGAAGATCCGGATTTAGTTCTTTGCCGATTCCAATCATGCACGTATATTTGAATTGTTCTAAAATGTAGACGGGTAAAAATGGAATAGTAGAATACGCAACAGTGCAGTTTGGGTTGAATTTGGTTTTGTTTAAATATTAGATTTTCGTCACGAGGAGAATTAAATTGAAAGAAAAAGAAAATGTTTCAGAATGATTATATGATTTTGGCTGGAAGACATTTCTTCTTCAACCTCATTAAACATCCATGATGCTTAATAAAGAGTTAGTATTGTTACGACATATCTCCAGTCGTAGCGTATTCTCAGGATAATGAGTTCAAAGATCTGGAAAACTAACGCTTCATTCAAAGCAGCTGTTAGCGTAAATAGGAACAAGATATAGTTTATAACCTTCTAACTATCTAACAATGTCACAAAAGAACTGTCAAATACAATAAAATAGCAATAAAATGCTCAACTGATAGACAATATATATATATATATATATATGTGTGTGTGTGTGTGTGTGTGTGTGAGTGCGTGCGTGTGTGTGTGTGAGTGCGTGCGTGTGTGTGTGTGTGTCACTCCTACTTCTATTTTTGAATTTTGATTTCTTTGAAAGTTTCTCGATTACTTAAAACAACAACATACCACAATAATGGTTTAAGTTTTCGATCACCTGAATATACCTAAATTTTCGGATTTTTTGAGTAGTATTTGTTGACGATATTATCTATTTTACCTTCCAAATTCATTTTCTATTCTACTTAATTTTCACATTTGTTTAGAACCAGTTATTTTACCTCTGGTTGCGTCGACTCATGTAGCTTCTAAAAGTAGTCTGTTTCCATTTTTTAATTAAATATGACATCTATGTTTGTAATTTTACTCACTGACTAAATGCCTTGAATCCTTTGTTGGACGTTCACCATCCTCTTTGGTATTTTGCTGTTTATCCCTTGTATCCCACTTTTTGTTTCTTCCTTTTGGGACTTTTACCAGTTTTTACTTCTCTCGCAGTTGGCAACAAAATTTCCCGGTTTCAAGAGACGTTTACTGCTCTTACATCAGTCATCGATTTTACTCTCATAAGTAAATTTTGCTCTTCTTGTGTATTCTGACGTAGAGGGCTGTTTTCTGCCTTCGAAACCAGTTACTACTACAATTTTTGTGTTTACACACACACACACACACGCACACACACACACATACATATATATATGTATATAACGTCCATGGTTACGGATATACCCTCTTTGGGTTTTTCTCATCTCATTTTCTCACTTTCACTTTTCAGTGTGTTTTTGTCTTAAGTTTCCACAAATTCTATGGGTAATGATAAAGACGTCACACCACTAATTACTAGTTCTACTAGTTGTTCTCTACTTTTTGCATTCTATTTCCAAATTCCACTGTTGTTCTCTACTTTTTGCATTCTATTTCCAAATTCCACTGAATTCCACTGTTCTCTACTTTTTGCATTCTATTTCCAAATTCCACTGAATTCCACTGTTCTCTACTTTTTGCATTCTATTTCCAAATTCCACTGTGCATTCTGCCAGGTGAAGCGTTTTTGAACATGTATTTTTTGGATCCCAATAAATTTCTACTACACACCACTGAGTTACACCTCCTTTTTGCATCATAATGCTTAGTATGTCAGGCTGGACAGAGTAGCCAAGGACAGAGCCTTAAAATAAGTGTCACCATTGACATTTGGAGTTAATAAATCAATCAGCAATTTTACCGTTTTATCAATTGAGTGCAGTAACAGGTTTAACTACTATCGTGGCTATATCTGCTTGATATATTACAGATAACTTACTTTATATGTAAAACAGGGAACGATGGATTTAGTACCTGTTTTATGTATAACCGGTTTATTCTTATGCAATTCATTGGGTAACACTATTATACATGTGCTCTACATGCACTATCCTTTAACACGGGATAAGTCACAAACGTTAGATTATATTACAAATAATTCAAATTATGGCAATATATATATATATATATATAAAATGAAAAAGCAAACACGGCAAAAATGAGGAGGAAAAGCAATAATAATTAGCTCAAAATTAAAGATCAAGACATAAAAATAATCAATTGAGACTACACCAAAATATAGCGATTAGTTCGAAATTGCATTCTCGTCAGGACAGCCATACAATGCGAATTAAAACCGACAGAATAGCCAGTTTCTGACGATGGCGATAGTATTTAACTATGGACAGCATTGGAACTGTCTATTGGCTAGTGGAAGGAGAAATAATAAAAACCAAGTGAATTATAAACCAGAAATATAAAAAACAGAAATATTAAGTCACAGGCACAGCCAACACGAGGGAGTCGACATGTTCGCAGGGGAACATTCGATAGAGCATTTTACATATCTTCGTCAAAGCGAGTGGACACCAGAATGAATACACTTGAACGAAAAATAATGTATATGAAGACTTTCAAAATTAGTAATCAGTATAGGACTCAGTACAAGTGGAAATTAGTCTTTCAAAAATAGTAAACAGTATCAGAATCAGGCCTAGTCGTAAGTTAGGTGATAAGATGAAATTCACAAAAATGAGTATCCAATCAAGGATAAATAATGCATTTGTAAAATTATTACGTGGTATATTTGAAATTATTAATAATATTATTTACAAATACTTCCGGATAGTGGTAATTTTGGCAAATGCGTTTAAGATTATTGATGTGGAGAAAGTGAAACTGAGGATCGGAAAGTCGATGCATTCGAAATAGCTGGTATAAAATGTTTCTAAACAATTGAATAGAATTACAAGATCGATATGATAACAGCTTAATGACAGTGAAGTTATAAGAACATTTTTTATTATATAGATTGGTGATAACATGATTATTGTATCTAAATTATAGATCTAAATTATAGGTCTAAATAATTTACAGTTTGACTAACACTAGGCTCGTTAGGAATTAATTCTAGGTTAGAGGGGTAAAAATCAATATTAATGCGATAGGAATCATTAATGATAATACAAATTAAGTCATCAACATATCGATATATAATATATGAATTACAGATAAAATGACATTCATAATAATAAAGATATAAGTTAGCTGGAATACTACTATTACAGCCCCCTTGAGGTATATCAGATGTTTGTAAATATATGTTATCACCTTGGATAATATAATTGCTGTATAACACAAAGTGCAATAGCATAGGAAAGTTTTTGACAATAAATGGAATATTATTGGAAGAGATATAATCATGATAAAGAGAGATAATAACTTATTTAATATCAATATTATTAAATAGGCCTTTAAAATCAAAGGTATGGAAATCAAGAATATGTTGAAGCCTACTAAGGTGATTAACTAAATCAAAACTACTGTTAAATCCTGAAATCTTAAATTTAAGAGATTCATTAATTCTATTTAAACAGTTTAGTAAAGTACTTACTAGCTGTAGTGGTAAAGGTATTATGTTCACAAGTGACCGTTCTAACACTGAGAGGTGATTTGTGGAATTTAGGAACCAAAGTAACATATGGAAATTTATAAAACTTACAGTTAATATTTAATTGTGTATACAATTTTAGCATTTTAGTTTTGATTTTGATAGACTGATTATTAATGGGTTTAAAAATATGATTATTTTTTAAGTAATTCTGTAACAGAGAAACATAATATTTTTTACAAATAATGGCATAATCATTAGAAGCTTTATGTACTTAAGTTATGACAAAATGTCGTTGTAGTTCTTTAATAGCAGATAGGAGTTGTATATAAGGATAACTAGGCTTCGTATTCCTAATATTCTTCTCATCCCCCTTTCCATTGTAGTGATATGTTACCTTCTATCTTTATCCTTAGTCTTGGTCTATAGTTACTCATTTGTAACAGATATGCTAGTGATGGGTTTTTTTGTACATACAGTAGTTTATGCGTAATTTTCGATTAAAATCTTTCAATTTATATATATATATATATATATATATATATATATATATATATATATATATATATATATATATATATATATATATATATATATATATATATATATATATATATATATATGTCCTGAAGATGAATTTAGTTCTGATTAATCACCGAATTTGGGACGGTGCTGTTCTTTTCTCTTATCGGCATTGTGGCTGTGAATTTGCTTCTATGGTGATGTTAATATTACTTGAATTGTTTTTTTATATATATTTTTTTATTTTATTTTTACATAATTCTTATTATTACATATTTCAAATATATATATATATATATATATATATATATACAGGGTGTCCAAAAAACATTGACCTCGGCTTTTACTCCTTAAATATTGATCTTAGACTTATAATAAATTACAAAGTTGCGTAAAAAAAGGTACAGAATTTTATGAAATCGATTAAAATTTTCAAGGGAATTAAATTTTAAGAAATACAAAATTTAAATTTTTATACGGCCCCCGTACAAAAACATTTCCAATGATTAAAATATGTCCCATACAAGGTGATGTACAAAATTTCAGCATTTTATCATAAAAAGTCTCAGAGTTATGAAAAGACAAAAATGCTGACTTAAACCACTTTTCGATGCATCGACATGGGTTCTCAGAGGGGAAAAATTATGCCAATAGATCGCGTTTCAGGGGTCATACACAAATTACGAAAGAAAACAATGATTACATAAATGAATAATAATTTTGCTATTTATTGGTACAAAAGTATCAACACTGTGTAGAAATAATAACTTTACACAAAGATTGCAAACCTTGTTCAAAATGTTTTCCATCCATGCCAATACAGAGCTGCATTCGCCTGATAACACTCCTGTTCACTCGATCAAGTTATTTTTCAGTGATGTCACGACAACCATCTTGAATGCGTTGTTGCCACTCTGCTTTATTTAAGGGAGGTGACAGATAAACAGTTGTGAATAAACGACCCCACAAATAAAAATCCATAGGCGTTAAATCAGGCGATGTAGGGGGAAATTCGATCGGCCCATGCAAACCAACCACTTGTCTGGAAACTCGTTATTTAACCAGTGTTTCACAACTGTAGTATGGTGAGCTGGAGATCCGTCCTGTTGAAACCATACATGTGGAAGTACTGTTAGGGGCAGTTCATCCATAAAATCAGGAATAACCGCATTCAGAATCTCATTAACATATTTGTCACCCGTCAACGTACCATCATACAGTAAAGGTCCAAGCAAACGATTTCTGAAATTACTACACCATACATTCGCAGAAAATTGCTTCTGATGATGAATATCACGTACCACGAATGGATTTGTGGCAGACCAGATGTGTTCATTTCAGGATTTATGCATCCATCTTGTTTAAAACAACATTCGTCGGTCCAAATTACGTTTTTCAGGAAAGAGGGATTTGCATCTTCCTGATTTAGAGCCCAATTACAAAAATCTGGACGACGTTGATAATCTGTTGGCTCCTGTCCTTGCACACCATGAATGTTAAACGGATGCCATTTATTCCGTCTCAGTATTCTCCACACTGTTGCAGGTCGTACGTTTATTTCTGAAGCAGCGGTACGAACACTACTATGTAGATGACTGCAAAAGTAAGCCAAAATATCAATTTCTACATCAGTTGAGTGAAGTCTGGGCCTACCTAGTCCACCTACACGGTGTACTCTTCCTCTTTCACGCACTCGTTGCACCAATCAGGAAATAAATCCCCCAGAAGGATTTCGAGAATTGGGAAAAGTACGTTGATATTCCCGTGTAGTTTCGTTAGCATTGCGACTGCATAAACTGTACAGCATAAGCATTTCAAAAAGTTCTTCGTTGCTATATTGCGACATGCTGTCGATACAGGTTAACTACACTCTCAAAATGTAGCAGAAATGTGAAATACTTAAGGGTCGCTCAAACTGCCGGGCTGCGCACGCTACGCTTGCGCAAGTGAAGCGATTGATCAATGGCAGAGCAAAAACAACTTTCTCATGTGATGATACGATTGTGTGACGCACCGATCAGAGGCAGGTATTTGCATATGCATCCATTTTTAAGCTGTTTTAATGTTCATTTTCATCGTGTCATTTCCAAGTTTTATTCTGTAATTAATCATGTAAAATTTTAAAGTATTTTTAAGGAAGCATATTTTTGAAAAATTGTAAATAAATATAAAGATAAGAGGTAGATATTATTTGCCTATAATGTATTTCTGCGCTGCGGCATTTGCACTCTTGCCGTAAACATTTCCATTTTAATTTGTGACCAACTTCGTTTAAACATATCTCTGGGACTTTTTATGATAAAATGCTGAAATTTTGTACATCACCTTATTAGTGTATATGGCACATTTTACTCGTTGGAAATAGTTTTGCACGGGGGCCGTATAAAATTTTAAATTTTGTATTTCTTCAAATTTAATCCCCTGAAAATTTTTATCGTTTCATAAAATTCTGTAACTTTCTTTACGCAACTTTGTAATTTATTATATATGTCTAAGATCAATATTTAAGGAGTAAAAGTCGAGGTCAATTTTCTTGGGACACCCTGTATATATATATATATATACACACACACATATATATATATATATATATATTACTTTTGATTAATTGTTCCAAACTAAACGAATGTTTATTGGTTTTTCTTGTTTGTAACACTGATATTCTCTTGAGCATTTGTGTTCCTTATATACATAATGTATAAGGAAAGTATTGTGACGGGGTCGAAAATTCGAATTCCAGTTTTCGACGGAAGAGCACGTTTCAAACTCTCTGATCACGAATCGAACATTTTTGAGATCATATCTGTGTGTGTGAAAGTATGTGTGTGTGTGTCAGTAAGTCTGTGGATACGATATCTCACGAACAAATGGAGCGATTCGAATGAAATTTGGTACAAAAATCACAATCACTGAATACTGGAAGCCTACTGCTTTAAAACACAATCGAATGTTCAAAACCTCCCTAAATTTTCGAGTGACATTTTGAAAAAATCATCAAAAAATCAAAACTTTTAATAAAGTTATGCAAATAGACATTTCTTATGTAATTTGTCCTTAGAAAACGATTGACATAAACTTTAGAACGCTAGCATGAACCGTTCTCGAGATATTGCACATTTTTCAAATAAATTTATCAAAAAATCCCATAAATGGAAAAAAAATATTAACTGTTAAGAAACATGCCCACTTTTCATATGTAATATCATGCAATAAATTTGGTGACATCATTCTCGTGGATCTAACTCGTTCCACTCACAAGAAAATATATTTTGAGTAATACTTTTGTATTTGAACGCCAATAGTCATTTATCTGTTGTAAGAATAACTCATTTCTCCGTCTATAACGCTTGGCAAGATTTTGACGATGAATTTGACGGAATGTCGCCAACTTGCGACATATTTAAATGCTGCCAAATTAACGAAAATCTCGCCAAATGGATAAAAATGACGTTAAATCAATGAAAATGGCGACTAATTGAAGAAAATTCAATATCTTGGAAAGAATATAATTTTCTACTATAACAATAACATTTTTTTTAACTGTAAAAGTAGTAAATTCATTTCATTATATAAGGAAAGTCATGTGCTGCCCACATCATATTTTTTTCTGGTAAGTAATTGAATTCTTTTGTTTGTTACGAATGCCCCACTATTTCTCTTCATTTATTCTACTTTCATTCATCTTTATTACTTATATATTACTTATTATATATATATATATATATATATTATACACTCATACTGTTAAAGGAATAAGCATCATATTGTCTAAGGAGTAAGCATTATGCTACTATTTCAGGAAAAAGTGGCATATAGTTACAGAAAAAAACAGCTCAACTGTGTGACCCTTTTTACTTTCCTTATATACAATAATGTATAAGGAAAGTATTGTGATGGGGTCGAAAATTCGAATTCGAGTTTTCGACGGGAGAACACGATTCAAGCATCCCTGATCACGAATCGAACATTTTTGAAATGATGTCTCTGTGTGTGTGTGTGTGTGTGTCAGTGAGTCTGTGGAGACGATAACTGACGAACGAATGGAGCGATTCGAATGAAATTTGGTATAAAAATTAAAATCCGTGAATACTGGAAGCCTATTGTTTTTATACGCAATCGAATATTCAGAACCACCTCAAATTTTCGAGTGAAATTTTGAAAAAATCATCAAAAAATCAAAACTTCTAATAAAGTTACGTAAATATACATTTCGTATGTAATTTTTTATTAAAAAACGATTGACATAAATTTTAGAACACTAGCAGGAACCGTTCTCGAAATATTGCACATTTTTAAAAAAAAATTATCAAAAAATCATATGAAATAAAAAAAAAATATTTCCAATTGAAAAACATGTTTACTTTTCATATGTAATATCATGCAATAAATTTGGTGACATCATGCTCGTGGATCAAGCTCGTTCCATTCATGTAAAAAGATACTTTGAGTAATACTTTTGTATTTGAACGCCAATAGTCATGTATCTGCTGTAAGAATAACTTATTTCTCCGTCCATAACACTTGGCGAGATTTGGCGACGAATTTCGTGGAATGTCGCTAACTTGGCGACTTTTTAAATGCTGCTAAATTAACGAAAAACTCGCCAAATGGATAAAAATGACGCTTAATCAATGAAAATGACGACTAATTGACGAAAATGCAATATCTTGGAAAGAATATAAATATCTTCTATAAGAATAATCTATTTTTTTACTGTAAAATTAGTAAATCCATTACATTATATAAGGAAAGTCATGTGCTGCCCACATCAGATTTTTTTCTTCCCAGAGAATGCAAAACGTTTTCTTGACATTTTCAGTCAAAATATAATTATTAAACAATTCAAACTGAAAATACTAAAATCAAACCTGGAATACAAACCTGGAAACGCCTAATATATAGAAAATGAATAGTCAATCTTTCTAAACAAGACAGAAAGAAGAAAGATCAACGATTTTGGAATGTCAAGAAACGTGACATCGCCTTGAAATTCCGAAACTTAACTAGAAAAATTTGGCAGTTAAGCATATTAAACGTCGAAAACCCAGACCACTCGGCTCGTCCGAGGACTTGGAGCAGCTGATTGAGTGGCCGAGCATATTAAACGTGTAAAGTTTCTCTTATTTTTTCCATCCTAGTTCCATAAATATTCCGCAGCCAAGCACGTCACGTTATTAAGCATGTCTAAATTATGTCTTCAGATCTATGTAAAACAAGATTCGGTTTTGCTTACAATGCTATAACTGATTGAGTTGCTGATATCCCAAACAATTCCATAAGACATATTTCCCCATTCACAGAAAAAGCAACACCTACGCTCCACTCCCAGACTAACCAGACAAATAAGTCTTAACCACCAGTCGTGCCCGCTGCATACAGACCCACATTGTTAGTACTTTTTGACAAGAGAGAATGTGAGCACAAGCTATCCTTGATCCAATTCCAAATCCAGTTAAAGTCAAATTTGCATTTCTCGAATATTTCCTCGAAAGACGGAAAGGAGATGGTATAAAAAAATAATCTGGTCTTGTTTAAAACCGACGCCTACGGTGGTTTGTTGCCATCACGTGAACTACGGTTAGCCCTTTCGCCCTTGCCTTATCAAGATGGAGTTTGCCATAGTATGCCAGAAAGTTCCATGGTGCTCGGGAGCTTTATCTGCATTCTAAGTAAACATATTTTAGGTTCCTAATGCTAACAAGTAAAGATCTAATCTACTGTTCATTAGTATGTAATTTAGTTGTAATTCTTTACTTCCCGCATGGCATTGTTTGAGAAAAGTATGGAGGTAATTCTAAGCGTTATTATGAAGTGATTAAAATTGTTACTTCTCATATTATACATTGTAAAATTTTCCGTTGAGATTTATTTACTGAAAAGGAATTTTGAAAAGTCCCTTTTAGGAAACAAAAAGATTTTTGAGACAAGAAAACTCTTAACAAGAGATTTCCCAAAGTTGCAAACACAGACTTTTTAACATTAGAGGACATTGCGCGAGCTACTATAGACCCTCTGGCGTTGACAATCGTTCGGCCAAACGATTTATTCTCCGGTCTTCAGAACGATGGAAGCCGCTGGATTAAAGAAGAGCCTAGCTCTATGGATTGGAGAGCTCTGTGTATCTACAAGGTAGGATCAAAAAGTTCGAAGACTGTACTGATATCTCCAACCCTGACTGGAGGAGAGGAGAACTATTTTACCGTGGCGTAAAGGCACATGTGACGTCCGGTTTCAAAAACTATATGAGTGAGCTTAATCAACTAAAAATCTGATGTGGGCAGCACATGTAACACTTTCCCTACAGACTTATATCCACGTTCTCTTTATTTTACTTAAATTTATTTCACTTTAAATTCAATTTTCGTTCTCATTCGGTAACCGGACTTATTTTCAAAGGTGGCATAGAGAAAATACGAAAAACTAAAATATCTCGAGAACGGCTACTCCTAGTGTAATGGGGTTGGTCTTATTCTTTTCTTCGCTAAAAATTACGTATTAAACAAGCATGTAATGGATATATTTGAGCATACGTAGTTCTCTAGTTTAGATTTTGACGATTTTTGAGGGCCATTTTGCAAAAAAAGGCAGGTTATTTTTTTCCAAATCATACCAAAATCTAATCAGCACCAGGGTGGCTCACAAATGGCTCATCTGCCGAATTTTGTGAAATTCGGTCCATTGGTTTTTCAGTTAGAGTGGATACAAGCTTTTGCGGGCCATTTCGCAAAATAGGCGTGTTCTTTTATCCCAAATCGTACCCAAAACTAATCAGCACCAGACTCGCCCACAAGTGACATACCTACCAAATTTTGTGAAATTCGGTCCATTAGTTTTTTAGTTAGAGTGCATACAAAATCTGCACAGACAGACACACACACAGACGCCACGCTAAAAATGGTTTTTCGTATTCTAGAGGTCTCGAAACGTGTAGATCCGCCGAAAACTCGAGTTGCGAATTTAGACCAATACTTTCCCTATTTTTGATTTCAATACTTTCCCTATACATTACCATGTATTGCAGGGAAAGTAAAAATAGACTATCAAACGATTAATCTACTCCAAAATATCAGGGAATGAGACTGGGAGTAAGAAGGATTGAAAGAAAATTGCTATATGAGTGAAGTTTTAAAGTCAAAGATGTGTATAAATAATACTTCTCTGCCTACGAAGATGTATAAAACTGCATATTTATCAATGACAAGATTATCAAAATTCGAATAAATAAAAACCCTTACTCAAAAAATAAGTACAGACGTAGTGCGGAGAAACAACCGGTTTGAGTGTTGCAGTGACTTCATCAACTATATTCAAGTAACCAACGAACAAACTGTTTTAAAAGTGCCAATACATTATACTGAAACTAAGAATTTGAACAAAAATTGAAGACGTAACCGGTTACGGAAACTATATGAGTTAACATTATTAACTAAATTACAATAACAAACGAACAAACAACGTTAAACCACTGTTGAATAAGATTGGAATTAAGAAGAACCTAATTAAATAATTGAAAAAAAAAACTATTTTGAAAGTTATATAAGCTAATGTTTGAAGTCGACAATATGTTTGGAGGGCATTTTTCCTGGCTACGGTGATGTAAGGAATTGCTGATTTATCATTAACAAGATCATCGGAATTCAATTAAATAAAAACTTCTTAGAAAAAATCCTTGTTCAGATGTAGTGCGAGAATGTTGGAAAATGGATGACTTTAAGGCTTTTTGCTTAACGACCACACTAGATATTCTTTGATGTGCTTCTCGAGAGCCGTCTTTGTCTGTCTAATGTATTTTAAGTTACACTGACAACTAACAGAATAAATACCATTTTTACGTTAATACAGAATAACGGCTTTAATGGATGGAAACTGATATGTATAACTGGTTTAAAAACAACTTTAAAATTGAATCTTGATAAAACTCTAGAAATTTTAAAGCTTAAAGGGAAAAAATTCAAAACTTTCACCTATTTAGGAACAAACTTTATCAGAAGAATGGATAGTACGGACCCTGTTTGGCAAATTTTGCCACAGCTTTACCAATGATAGAAGAATTGAAATCCTTGCTTTTATCTAAGATTTCAAAAACTTGATTCCAGAAGTTAAAATATCTGATGTGGGCAGCACATGACTTTCCCTGCAGACTTATATTCACGTTCTCTTTATTTTAATTACATTTCATTCACTTTTAATTAAATTTTCGTTCTCATTTGATAACTGGACTTCTTTTCAAAGGTGGCGTAGAGAAAATACGAAAAACTAAAATATCTCAAATACCTCGAGAATGGTTAGTCCTAGTGTAATGGGGTTGGTCTTATTCTTTTCTTCGTCAAAAATTACGTATTAAACAAGTATTTAATGGATATATTTGAGCATACGTAGTGTTTAATTTTAGATTTTGGCGATTTTTGCGGGCCAGTTTTCACAAAAATGGCAGGTTATTTTTTTTCGAATCATACCAAAATCTAATCAACACCAGATTGTTCCACTGGTAACTTATCTACCGAATTTTGTGAAATTCGGTCCATTAGTTTTTCAGCTAGAGTGGATACAAGCTTTTGCGGGCCATTTCGCAAAAAAAGGCGGGTTCTTTTATCCCAAATCGTACCCAAAATTAATCAGCACCAGACTCGCCCACAAGTGGCCTACCTACCAAATTTTATGAAATTCAGTCCATTAGTTTTTTAGTTAGAGTGGATACAAAATCTGCACAGACAGACACACAGACAGACAGACACACAGACTCACAGACACACAGACACACACACAGACGTCACGCTAAAAATGGTTTTTTTCGTATTCTAGAGGTCTCGAAACGTGTAGATCCGCTGAAAACTCGAGTTGCGATTTTCTACATGATTCCAATACTTTCCCTATACATTACCATGTAATGCAGGGAAAGTAAAAATCTGATGTGGGCAGCACATGACTTTCCCTGCAGACTTATATCCACGTTCTCTTTATTTTAATTTAACTTAATTCACTTTTAATTCAATTTTCGTTCTCATTTGGTAACTGCCCTTATTTTCAAAGGTGGCGTAGAGAAATACGAAAAAACTAAACTATCTCGAGAACGGTTAGTCCTAGTGTAATGAGGTTGGTCTTATTCTTTTCTTCGTTAAAAATTACGTATAAAAAAAGCTTTTAATGGATATATTTGAGCGTACGTAGTTTCTTATTTTAAATTTTGAAGATTTTTGAGGGCCATTTTGCAAAAAAAGGCAGGTTAATTTTTTCCGAATCGTACGAAAATCTAATCAGCACCAGGGTGACCCACAAGCAACTTATCTACCAAATTTTGTGAAATTCGGTCCATTAGATTTTTAGCTAGAGTGGATACAAGCTTTTGTGGGCCATTTCGCAAAAAAAAGCGGGTTCTTATATCCCCAATCGTACCCAAAACTAAGCAGCACCAGATTCGCCCACAAGTGACTTACCAACCAAATTTTATGAAAATCGGTTTTCGTATTCTAGAAGTCTCGAAACGTGTAGATCCGTCGAAAACTCGAGTTGTGATTTTCGGCATGATTCCAATACTTTCCCTATACATTACCATGTATTGCAGGGAAAGTAAAAAATCTGATGTAGGCAGCACATGACTTTCCCTGCAAACTTATATCCACGTTTTATTTATTTCAATTAAATTTAATTCACTTTTAATTCAATTTTGGTTCTCATTTGATAACTGAACTTATTTTCAAAGGTG
Source organism: Amaurobius ferox (assembly GCA_951213105.1). NCBI lineage: Eukaryota > Metazoa > Arthropoda > Arachnida > Araneae > Amaurobiidae > Amaurobius > Amaurobius ferox. The sequence goes on from OX578145.1 coordinate 93,363,460, forward strand.
ACGTGGAAAAATACGAAAAAAACTAATATATCTCGAGAACGGCTACTCCTAATGTAATGGGGTTGGTCTTATTCTTTTCTTCTTTAAAAATTACGCATTAAACAAGCATTTAATGGATATATTTGAGCATACGTAGCTTTTTAGTTTAGATTTTGATAATTTTTGCGGGCCATTCTGCAAAAAAAGGCAGGTTATTTTTTTCTGAATCGTACCAAAATCTAATCAGCACCAGGATAACCTATACGTGACTCATCTACCGAATTTTGTGAAATTCGGTCGATTAGTTTTTCAGCTACAGTGGATACAAGCTTTAGCGGGCCATTTCACAAAAAAGGCGGGTTCTTTTATTCCGAATCGTACCCAAAACTAATCAGCACCAGCCCCGGCCACAAGTGACTTACCTACAAGATTTTGTGAAATTCGGTCCATTAGTTTTTAGTTAGAGTGGATACAAAATCTGCACAGACAGACAGACAGACAGACAGACACACACACAGACGTCACGTTAAAAATGGTATGTTCGTATTCTAGAGGTCTCGAAACGTGTAGATCCGTGGAAAACTCGAGTTGTGATTTTCGGCATGATTCCAATACTTTCCCTATACATTACCATGTATTGCAGGGAAAGTAATAAAAATGGTATTTTCGTATTCTAGAGGTCTCGAAACGTGTAGATCCGTGGAAAACTCGAGTTGTGATTTTCGGCATGATTCCAATACTTTCCCTATACATTACCATGTATTGCAGGGAAAGTAAAAATCTGATGTGGGCAGCACATGACTTTCCCTGCAGACTTATATTAACGTTCTCTATATTTTAATTAAATTTATTTCACTTTTAATTCAATTTTCGTTCTCATGCGGTAACCGGGCTTATTTTCAAAGGTGGCGTAGGGAAAGTACGAAAAACTAAAATATCTCGAGAACGGCTAGTCCTAGTGTAATGGGGTTGGTCTTATTCTTTTCGCCGTTAAAAATTACGTATTAAACGAGCACTTAATGGATATATTTGAGTATAGCTAGTTCTTTAGTTTAGATTTTGACGATTTTTGAGGGGCCATTTTGCAAAAAAAGGCAGGTTATTTTTTTCCGAATCGTACCAAAATCTAATCAGCACCAGGGTAACCCACAAGTGACTCATCTACCGAATTTTGTGAAATTCGGTCCATTAGTTTTTCAGCTACAATGGATATAAGCTTTTGCGGGCCATTTCACAAAAAAGGCGGGTTCTTTTATTCCGAATCGTACCCAAAACTAATCAGCACCAGCCCCGCCCACAAGTGACTTATCTACAAAATTTTGTGAAATTCGGTCCATTAGTTTTTTAGTTAGAGTGGATACAAAATCTGCACAGACAGACAGACACACAGACAGACAGACACACAGACACACTGACATACACACAGACGTCACGCTAAAAATGGTGTTTTCGTATTCTAGAGGTCTCGAAACGTGTAGATCCGTCGAAAACTCGAGTTGTGGTTTTCGGCATGATTCCAATACTTTTCCTATACATTACTATGTATTGCAGGGAAAGTAAAAAATCTGATGTGAGCAGCACATGACTTTCCCTCCAGACTTATATTAACGTTCTCTTTATTTTAATTAAATTTATTTCACTTTTAATTCAATTTCTGTTCTCATTCGGTAACCGGGCTTATTTTCAAAGGTGGCGTAGGGAAAGTACGAAAAACTAAATTATCTCAAGAACGGCTAGTCCTAGTGTAATGGGGTTGGTCTTATTCTTTTCGTCGTTAAAAATTACGTATTAAATCAGCATTTAATGGTTATATTTGAGTATACCCAGTTTTTTATTTTAGATTTTGGCAATTTTTCGGGCCATTTTGCAAAAAAAGGCAGGTTATTTTTTTCTGAATCGTACCAAAATCTAATCAGCACCAGGGTGACCTATACGTGACTCATCTACCGAATTTTGTGAAATTCGGTCCATTAGTTTTTCAGCTACAGATACAAGCTTTTGCGGGCCATTTCGCAAAAAAGGCGGGTTCTTTTATTCCGAATCGTACCCAAAACTAATCAGCACCAGCCCCGCCCACAAGTGACTTACCTACAAAATTTTGTGAAATTCGGTCCATTAGTTTTTTAGTTAGAGTGGATACAATATCTGCACAGACAGACAGACAGACAGACAGACACCCAGACACACAGACATACACACAGACGTCACGCTAAAAATGGTTTTTTCGTATTCTAGAGGTCTCGAAACGTGTAGATCCGTCGAAAACTCGAGTTGTGATTTTCGGCATGATTCCAATACTTTCCCTATACATTACCATGTATTGCAGGGAAAGTAAAAATCTGATGTGGGCAGCACATGACTTTCCCTGCAGACTTATATTAACGTTCTCTTTATTTTAACTAAATTTATTTCAATTTTAATTCAATTTTCGTTCTCATGCGGTAACCGGGCTTATTTTCAAAGGTGGCGTAGGGAAAGTACGAAAAACTAAAATATCTCGAGAACGGCTAGTCCTAGTGTAATGGGGTTGGTCTTATTCTTTTCGTCGTTAAAAATTACGTATTAAATCAGCATTTAATGGATATATTTGAGTATACTCAGTTCTTTAGTTTAGATTTGGACGATTTGTGCGGGCCATTTTGCAAAAAAAGGCAGGTTATTTTTTTCTGAATCGTACCAAAATCTAATCAGCACCAGGGTGACCTATACGTAACTCATCTACCGAATTTTGTGAAATTCGGTCCATTAGTTTTTCAGCTACAGTGGATACAAGCTTTTGCGGGCCATTTCACAAAAAGGCGGGTTCTTTTATTCTGAATCGTACCCAAAACTTATCAGCACCAGCCCCGCCCACAAGTGACTTACCTACAAAATTTTGTGAAATTCGGTCCATTAGTTTTTTTGTTAGAGTGGATACAATATCTGCACAGACAGACAGACACACAGACACACAGACAGACACACAGACAGACACACAGACACACAGACAGACACACAGACAGACACACAGACACACACACAGACGTCACGCTAAAAATGGTTTTTTCGTATTCTAGAGGTCTTGAAACGTGTAGATCCGTCGAAAACTCGAGTTGTGGTTTTCGGCATGATTCCAATACTTTTCCTATACATTACTATGTATTGCAGGGAAAGTAAAAAATCTGATGTGAGCAGCACATGACTTTCCCTGCAGACTTATATTAACGTTCTCTTTATTTTAATTAAATTTATTTCACTTTTAATTCAATTTTCGTTCTCATTCGATAACCGGATTTATTTTCAAAGGTGGCGTAGGGAAAGTACGAAAAACTAAAATATCTCGAGAACGGCTAGTCCTAGTGTAATGGGGTTGATCTTATTCTTTTCGTCGTTAAAAATTACGTATTAAATCAGCATTTAATGGATATATTTGAGTATACCCAGTTTTTTATTTTAGATTTTGGCAATTTTTCGGGCCATTTTGCAAAAAAAGGGTTTTTGTTTTTTCTGAATCGTACCAAAATCTAATCAGCACCAGGGTGACCTATACGTGACTCATCTACCGAATTTTGTGAAATTCGGTCCATTAGTTTTTCAGCTACAGTGGATACAAGCTTTTGCGGGCCATTTCACAAAAAAGGCGGGTTCTTTTATTCCGAATCGTACCCCAAACTAATCAGCACCAGCCCCGCCCACAAGTGACTTACCTACAAAATTTTGTGAAATTTGGTCCATTAGTTTTTTAGTTAGAGTGGATACAAAATCTGCACAGACAGACACACAGACACACAGACACACACACAGACGTCACGCTAAAAATGGTTTTTTCGTATTCTAGAGGTCTCGAAACGTGTAGATCCGTCGAAAACTCGAGTTGTGATTTTCGGCATGATTCCAATACTTTCCCTATACATTACCATGTATTGCAGAGAAAGTAAAAATTGAAACAAAGCATAAGTGGACCGCGCGGTACATATATGTGTAAAAGCAGCAAATTTCTGTTGGGAGGATGGCTTCTAAGAAAATGTGGAGGCATAGAAACAGAGAAAGGTTTCCGAAAAACAGAAGTACTAAAAGAAAGTTCCTTTCCAGAAATAGGAGCATATAAACAGGAAAGTTGATTGTTCATTTCAATTTCATGCGTAAACTGAACATAAGGGTCAATGGAATTAACAAGGTAACAGAGTAGGGATCAAATGGATTCTCCACGAGAATAAGAATATCTTCCACATATCGAAGCCAGTATTTAAATGTAAGTTTTTGAAATACATAATACATTTTCCACAAAATAATGCATGTTTTAATCACAAAGAAACGGTTACAAAGAATTCCTCATCGTGAGTCCTTCAAATTGATTTTAAATACTTTGCATTAAAAGAAAAGGTGTTTTGTTCAATAGATAATTTAGTCATTGTTATCTATTGGAAAACGATACAGGTCAATATTAAAATATCGAAATTATAACCACAATATTTCGAAAACCAAGACCTCAATTTAAACTTCAATTATATATATGTCCTGAGGCATATTGCGCTCAGTGACATATGCCCGGTTAAAATTCAAAAATAAGACCGTGTGAAGTAAATTAACCAAAAACTTTTATAAATAAAATTAACACTCAAATATATACATGCAAGGTAGGATCAAAAAGTTCGGAGACTTTGCTGATATTTCCACTCTTGATTGGAGGAGAGGGGGACCATTTTAACGTGGCGTAGAGGCACATGTGACGCGATATGTGAAAGGGAAGAAGCAGGTCCGCAGTGCAGGGTTTTCCCAGACAATGCGTGTCAGTGAATTGTAGTCGTTCACGTTCGTCGAAAAATGAAATGGCAGTGCAATGTTTCTGCCGGCGATTTCCCCAAACGCTGGTAGAATTTGATATTCGCACGTTGTTCTTCAAACCCCATTTCAGTTTTCGACGAACGCGAACGACTACAGTTCACTGATACGCATTGTCTGAAAAAACCTGCTTCTTCCTTTTCACATCTCGCATCACGTGTGCCTCTACGCCACGGTAAAATAGTTCCCATCTCCTCCAATTAGGGTTGGAGATATCAGCACAGTTTCCGAATTTTTTGATCCTACCTTGTATATACAATCAAAGTAGAAACACAATGCGTTGCAAAATAGACAGGATTATCTTAGTTAACAATAAGAAGGAGAGGGAGGCATGGTAACAAAACTTAAAATTAAATTCCTTCCAATGGGACAGCAAGAGGGAAATAGGTGATCTCATTTGACTCACCGAACATTGTAGATTAAGCGTTCTCCTACCTGTCGGGGGTCTGTTGGATATCTTCCGCACTCACCAAGACAAGACAACCTTTTAGCATGGTGTTTCCAGTCCATATCTGGAATCTCGCTCTCTCTCAAGTTCTTATCCGCACCTGAAATTACAGAAAACTCTGATCCGTCTCAGGAACGTCACCTATGGGCTAACGAGCACCACCATTGGTCTCCGTCCCAATCAGCAAATCCCTCCTTCAAGAAATGCCCGCGAAAATCTGATACTCTTCGAGCGTTAATCGAAAACACCCGCAAATCTGTGATCTATCAGGCTCGGGCATGGATGACCCATTCCTCTTTTGGACTTCGGGCGTGTTGGTTGTCTTGCGCTGACGAAGGGGACCCAACGCATACTCGAAACAGCTGTATGCTGCATTAGCATTTTATTTGTGCTTATATGCGTTGCTCAAATTTTACGTATCTTTCGCAAGTTTATTTTACTTATTGATATCATTTATAGTTTAACTGATTTACTGGCAATACCAAAGACATTGATGTGATTTTAAATGTTATTTACAACTAATTGCAAAAAAAGAAAATATATATATATATATATATATTTTTCTTTGCTAAATTTTAGTTTAATTTTTATAATTTTGATATTTCCGAACCCAAATGGGACAACCAAATTGCTCTATCCTGCAGCACTATTAACCATTTTCTTACGGGTGAGACAGCGTCAGTACCAAACGACTCAAAACGACAGGTATTTGACATACCCTATCCCAAACTGTTCAGTTCAATCTCCCTTTGCAGGCATTGGCGTCCTAAGCAAAAGGTTAAGTAAAAATATATTAAAGATATAGTTATGTTCTTTTTTTACTTTCCCTGCAATACATGGTAATGTATAGGGAAAGTATTGGAATCATGCCGAAAATCACAACTCGAGTTTTCGACGGATCTACACGTTTCGAGACCTGTAGAATACGAAAAAACCATTTTTAGCGTGACGTCTGTGTGTGTGTCTGTCTGTCTGTGCAGATTTTGTATCCGCTCTACCTAAAAAACTAATCGACCGAATTTCACAAAATTTGGTAGGTAAGTCACTTGTGGGCGAGTCTGGTGCTGATTAGTTTTGGGTACGATTTGGAATAAAAGAACCCGCCCTTTTTTGCGAAATGGCCCGCAAAAGCTTGTATCCACTCTAACTGAAAAACTACTGGACCGAATTTCACAAAATTCGGTAGATGAGTCACTTGTGGTTTATCCTGGAGCTGATTAGATTTGGGTACGATTCGGAAAAAAATAACCTGCCTTTTTTTGCAAAATGGCCCGCAAAAATCGTCAAAATCTAAACTAAAGAACTAGGTATACTCAAATATATCCATTAAATGCTCGTTTAATACGTAATTTTTAACGACGAAAATAATAAGACGAACCCCACCCATTACACTAGGACTAGCCGTTCTCGAGATATTTTAGTTTTCCGTATTTTCTCTACGCCACCTTTGAAAATAATTCCGTTTACCGAATGAGAACGAAAATTGAATTAAAAGTGAAATAAATTTAATTTAAATAAAGAGAACGTTAATATAAGTCTGCAGGGAAAGTCATGTGCTGCCCACATCAGATTTTTCTCTCTTGCGCTGTAGTTCAAAATGACAAATATAAAGGAAATTCTGAGAAATATAAATTTTTGTTGAAGATTGACTTGTTTCTCAATTTGTTTTCTCAAACGTAGACACATAGGGTATTTACTTTACTTTAATGGGGTACTAAAAGACTCTTGCAATTCCTAACGTTTAGGGTAGGTACATGCGCCTTACAGAGCCAATGGGAAAAACTGTGGTGCATAGCAATTTACAACTCGTCATTTGTAGACCACCGACAGTTACTTAACATTATTCCAAATATGTGAAAAAAAAAATTGAACCACAGCTATGTCAATACAATTGAGGTATCAACTGTTATTATTTAAACTGCGGGCGATGTAGACATATTACTTAGTATTTACATGCCCGAGTTTGTTAACATATTCTGGATGAAAAGTTATCAAAATTATTTCGGGGAGAAAATTAATACCGACCAGCGTTGTCTGTAAACAAAAGCTTAAACATTCAGGCTTTGCCATAATACTGTTAAACGTTTTATGCATGAGTAAAGGGTATAGTTATCTCAGATTAAAACTCAGAGTAATTAAATAAAAATTGTAAAAAGTATGTATATGTAACTGTAAAAAACCTTGCTGCTCCAACCGAGAATCGAACCCTGAATTTTCGTACTGGCCAGACGACGCTTTACCGTTGAGATACTGGAACGAAATTGTAAGTTCTAATTATCGAAGTGGACTCTGCATTCTCCGCTCAACTGTTAATTTGACTGACCACCTCCTGCTATTTTTACCTCAAGTCAGCCTCCTGGTGCTATTTTTATTCTCCAGGTTAGCTACCTGAGGATTCTCTTGATTTGAAATCGGCTCTCAATATCTCAGAGACCAATGAATCCGTGCTAATCATACTAGGGTTAGATACATAGCTAATCATACTACACTTTCAGAGCTCTGATATATTTGCACTAACCTACAGGGTTGATTTGCTCAGGCGGCATTGTAAAGAACCTTGCTACTCCAACCGGGAATCAAACACTGGATCTGCGAACTGGCCAGCCGTTGCCCTATCTCTGAGTTATTGGAACGAAATTGCAAGTTCTTTTAGTCGAATTGGACTCTGCATAACATAATTAACAAAGCTTTTGAATTCGTTACATCTTTCTTCCTGAATTATGCAGCAATGTTTCTGTTGACAGGCATTTTCCTGCTTTTTTTGGAATGACTCTTCAGTCTCATGGATGCCGACGAAAGATTCTCATTGTTCCCTTCCAAAAACCGGTTACTTACTCTTCTTGTGCTGTTTTCCTGAAGTACTTTACATGAAGTTTCTACTTATATGTACACCGTTTTCCGATGTACATTTTGGTTCTGAGAGGAATTCTTTCAAAAAACATGACACTTTCTTTCTGAACGTTCTTGGCAATTCCTTTCTTTCCATTGTAAAAACAAACTTTTAAATCAAGGCGTTTCAACAAAAATAGATACAATTAAATAACAAGATTGAAAATCCTCTGTCCAAATGAATTTTAAAATCTCATCTTCACAGCTGTAATTTACACACACAATAAATGCAAGCACATTTGTGGGGAGGGGAGGGACATTCTATTATCTGGAGCTCAAAATAAGAAAGAGAATATAACATCCTATTGTCTAAATTCCTTTCCAACTTTTAAGGGAAACAATTGTTCTGTCTGGTCATGGGACCACCCGTATGGTGACATTCAATGGAGGATAACAAATTGGAAGGTTTTTTTCCTTATGGAAGTGTATGATGTCAAACCTGTGTGGTTCGGAAAATGTCTGTAGAATTTCTAAAGGTAAATCTGTACGGGATTTTTTTTTTCTTCCAATTATATACTACATTTTCTGAATTCCATGTTGCACGGAGGTCGAAACTACTATAATGCAAAACCTCGAAATACGTTGGGGTCCAGATCTGTGAAAGAGCCTCAAAGAAAAACGTGCTCGAATGAGAATAATGTACATTTTTAAGCAAAAATAATTTTTATTACGCTGTTTTGTTGAGATTGGTTTCTCTGTTTATTTTTTGGGTCAAATCTTAAATCAATTTTTGACCCACTTCTATCGAACCGATTTTCTTTAGTTTTACACATATACGTATTTGCGATGACAGTATAACATTTCGACAAATTTGAGTTCATCCCTTCCCCAACTCCCCGGATTCATGCCCAAATTGACCCACAAAAATCCCATTGTTGTAAGATAGTTGAAAACAAAGGCCAATATTAAGCTTCGCTTCTATCAATATATAATCCCACTGCTGTCAAATAGATAAAAAGAGCCGAAAGGGCAGTTTGGCTTATATATATATATATATATATATACAATATATATATATATATATATATATATATATATATATATATATAAAATATATATATATATATATATATATATATATATATATATATAAAATATATATATATATATATATATATATATATATATATAATATATATATATATATATATATATATTTGAAATGTAATAATAAGAATTATGTAAAAAAAAAAAAAAATAATAAACAAAAATAAAAATACAATTCAAGTAATATTAACATCACCATAGAAGCAAATTCACGGCCATAATGCCGATAAGAGAAAAGACCAGAACCTTCCCAAATTCGATGATTAATCAGAATAAAATTCATCTTCAGGTCTGAGTATTCTATTCTAATTAACCCAAACAAATGCCTGTTTCAGATTAAGCAATAGTACATTGCTATAAATGCTTAAACTCAGATTACAGGCATCAAAAAATGAAAAAAGGATACATTAAGAAAATTGTATTACCAAGCGGCATGAACCCTTCTTCTACCACGTGTATACACGATCAACCTCAACAGCTTAATCTAGAAGCACCGGAATGAACAAGTCGAAATTCTACCAGGGAGGCAGTACGAACGTTCACGGAAATACTCCCAAACCCGTCCAGTGAGTCTAAGCTAGAGACTGGACAAGCAATTCAGAATACAACTTCGAAAGTAATTTAAAATACCGGTATATTCATGGGGTATTACTATAATGAAAGACGACGCCCAATCACTGTCTACGTAGCCATTGTTGTAAATAAGTTAAAAATGAGTTCAATATCCAGCTTCGTTTTCAGTATCTGATATCACACGTAACGTACGTATCATACGTATTTATATATAGATACAATAGAGAAAATTTTTAACACGTGATACTGTTCATAGCGTGTTGCGAATTGATACTTTTTATAAATAAAGAGCCTCTACAAATTTATCAAAAAAAACATTTGATTGAATATATGATGAAAAATTGATTAGACAATCACAAGAAACTATATGAAGTAAAAAAAAAATTATAGTTATAAAAAAAAAATTATGTGACACGGTTTCAGTAAAATACACTTAAAAGTAGAAAATAATTTTTAGTTGCATTCTTGGTCATATGCGACTAAAAATAAAACTGTGAGGCGCCCATAAATGAATTGTTTTTGGACATTAACCGAATTTTAATTAACAGAAGTGATAACATAGAAATGACATAGAAATGAATTGTTAAATCAAAATTGTCAAAGAAAAATTTAAACGACTTGAATGTAATCATTCTTATATATGTCATTTCTATGTTGTCACTTCTATTGTTTCTTAAAATTCTGTTAATATTCAAATATAACCCTTTTATGGACGCCCCATGGTTTTATTTTTAGTCGCATATGACCAAGAATGTTGTGATAGCTAAGACTTATTTTTACTTTCTTTAACTATGTAATAGTATAGAGAAAGTATGGTTTTCACGAAAATTTTTGAATGTGAAATTTTGATGCCTTTTGATGTTTTAATACTTTCTGAAAAAGTTTTGACTATTTTTGGAGTGATGTCCGTAATTCTGTCCGTCTGTCTGTCTGTCTGTCTGTGGTCGATTTTTTGTGTACACGATAGCGGCCACAAATATTAATGGATTTTCACGAAACTTTATATCCGGCTTTGTCGTCATAAAATCTAAAGCTAGATAGAATTTTTTTTTAATTCGAGGAAAAACTTCGAAATTTATTTAAAATTTTATATATTTTTAACGTGGCAGCATAGGACAATAGGGTTTATTTACGGCTCAATGATTGTGAGACTTGTTTCAATCGTAGTTGTGAAAAATAGCCGAGATAAAAATTTTTTTTCGTTCGTGACGTCATTAGCCCCCTACGGGAGGAAGTTACCCCACTTGGAGGAGAGGGGGGAGGGGTACATTGTCAAGTATAGTATTAATCGAAAGATTTTTTTCAAGCCTTTTAAAGTGAAGGGTAACAACGTTATAATTGTAATCATTTGGACCCATGATACTAATTTTTAAAAAAATTTCTTGTAAAATTTGAAAAGAAAAAAAAGAAAGTCGCTAAACATGGATTTTAATATGAGTAAGTCGAGTTAAACAACATCCCAGTCCATTTACTTTTTAGTGCCTTTTACTGAAAATATGTAACTTAAATTTTTTATGATATTTTATTCTTAATAAATCTTTAAATATAATTATCTGTATGTCATGTTCTGAATAGACTGGCTGATTGGGTATTGTATCAAAATTTTCGAATTTTCGAGCACTTTCACTATGGCTAGAATCTTGGCGTTATTTGATCCGTCTCAGCTTCGAGACAGAAGGAAAAATCTAAAATTTTGGAAAATTCGAATTAGGGGTGACGATGCGAAGAGATAATCAACACACTAAAGACCACTTTTCAAAATTATCGAACACTTTTTCTAGAGTCAGAATATCGGTTTGGGCCTCACCTCTATCCATTTCTGCTTAGCAAGTCAACGAGGAAATTTTAAATTTCGATAATGCAAAACAAGGATGATCATAAAAAGGGATTAAAAAAAAACTTGTAGTGTCTCTTAAAAGTAATAAATACACAATTTGATATCATTTCGCTACTAACAATTAAAACTAGACATAAAAAAATACTTTTATAAATATAATGCAATATAATTTTTCTAATTTTTGTAAAAAAAAAAAAAAATTCACAATAGTTAAATAATTTTGTCACGTAGAAATGATATTCGAGATATTAATGAACCAGAAATAATACATACGCTATTTTAAATTAAAAGATTAAATCATTTGTCACGCGTGGAAATAAAATTCAATATAGTTTCCCACATAAAAATTATAATTTGGGCTTTTGACAGAAGAGCACGTTTTATGCATCCCTGAATTCGAATCAAACGCGGCACTCACTTTCCACGTGCAATATTATGCAACAAATCATTCCCGTGGATCTAGTTCATTCCATTCACGGGAGAAGATACTTTGTGTATTAGTATTGTATTTTGACGCAAAAGACTTCGCCAATAGTCGTTTATTTCATGGGATATTCATTAATAGTTAATTGTATTTTAATGAGTATTTTAAATATGAGTATGAATGTGTTCTGTTTGGATTAATACGTTTTCAAAAGCATCGATTTTCAATGTGCATGGTGGCTAATGCAATGCCCAAACCTGTGTGCTGTGGACACCAGTTTTTCGCTGTCTTAAAGTAAAGTCATGTGTTGTCCACATCAGATTTTTTATTATAATTTTCAAATTCAACATGAGTGGTATAAAACTTTATGTGCATGATGCGTAAAAACAGTAATAAACCGTTGTTTTAGTTTTCAAGTGAACTTTTCCCCACCCTTTTATTTAACTTATAATATGTTGTTTGTTTGTAAGTCACTGTGATTCAAATCTTTGAAGCCCTAACTAATCAGGTTCATTAATTATAGCAGCGTGAAATTTGGTATGCCTTTGTATTTTGTGGTACATTTTAATTCTTTGGATTTTAAATCTTATCGAGCTAGTCCGTCAGCGGAACATTTTGAGGAATAACTAGAAAATCGAAGCAGCTAGTAAGTTCAAATTTGGTATGTCGTTGTCTTTTGTGGTATATTTTAATTCTTAGGATCTTAAACCTTATTGGGCTAACCCGTCCTGGGCCCACGATAGGAGTGCAATAGTTTTTGGAGAAGGTCTCTAGATGTGGAATAGTTTGTTCGAATTTAGAGTTAAGGAAAACCAGAATTTAAAATTAAGGTAAAGATGTGGAATAGTTAAAGTTCGAATTTGGCATATTACTGTCCTTTTTAGTATATTTAAAATTTTTGGATGTTGAGCCTTACCGACCCAGGCTGCATTAGCAATATATTAATTTTGGGGAAATAACTTGAAAACCGGAATAGCTAGAAATTCTAAACTTAGTATGACTTTATATTTTGTAGTTACGATTTTGAACTTTATTTAACTAACCCATCCTGGACCCATCATTGAAACATGTTCAATTATTTTTGGGAATAACTAAATTTAGATAAGTTACAATGACCAAGTTTCAACATAATTCCATAACTTCCATACATTTTAGTTACACACGAATAATAGAAGGAGGCGCTCTTACTTGCTATTTATCCAATAATTATACATTCGCAGACACAATAGCCCATTTTTACTTTCCCTGCAATACATGGTAATGTATAGGGAAAGTATTGGAATCATGCCGAAAATCACAACTCGAGTTTTCGACGGATCTACACATTTCGAGACCTCTAGAATACGAAAAAACCATTTTTAGCGTGACGTCTGTGTGTGTGTGTCTGTCTGTGTGTCTGTCTGTCCAGATTTTGTATCCACTCTAACTAAAAAACTAATGGACCGAATTTCACAAAATTTGGTAGGTAAGTTACTTGTGAGCGAGTCTGGTGCTGATTAGTTCTGGGTAAGATTCGGGATAAAAGAACCCGCCTATTTTTGCGAGATGGCCCGCAAAAGCTTGTATCCACTCTAACTGAAAAACTAATGGACCGAATTTCACAAAATTCGGTAGATGAGTCACTTCTGGGTTAATCTGGTGCTGATTAGATTTTGGCACGATTCGGAAAAAAAAAAAAAAAAATAAAAAAAAAAAAAAAAAAAAAAAAAAAAAAAAAAAAAAAAAAAAAAAAAAAAAAATAACCTGCCTTTTTTTGCAAAATGGCCCGCAAAAATCGTCAAAATCTAAATTAAAGAACTAGGTATACTCAAATATATCCATTAAATGCTGATATAATACGTCATTTTTAACGACGAAAAGAATTAGACCAACCCCATTACACTAGGACTAGCAGGCCAACGGCCGTACCGTGCTGAAAACACCGGTTCTCGTTAGATCACCGAAGTCAAGCAGCATCGGGCGCGGTTAGTACTTGGTGGGTGACCACCTCGGAACGCCGCGTGCTGTTGGCCATCTCGGGTGCGGTATCCCCGTGGTTTGTGCGCTAGATTTGCACGCTGCCACATATGCCGCCGTGTTCATGCGGAGTACGATCACGTTAAACATGTGGGTCCGTAAGTCCTTCCGAGAGGTTGGTGGTAGGGGAAGGAGGGTACGGTCCCTGTGGATGCTGTTATCAGCCGGCTTTCCATGCCGACTTGAAAACATGGGCTTCGCTGGGATATAATGAACAAGAGCTACCCACCTGATTTCGGTTTTTAGGAATATCAGGTGCGTACTTCGAAATTGTAAGGTAACAATTCCGAGGGAGTACCTTGGAATTTTGGCGCGAAAGTTAGATTGAATTACGTGTCGGTAATATCGCCAGGGACGCTTTTGTAAATCGGGGGGCTTTATCTTTGCATTCAACGTATGTGAAAAGGAGAACTTGAAAACCCTTTTGATAAGAAATGCAGGCGTGTATTTCTGAATCAAGGGAAGAGTCATAAAATTCGGCCCGGTCAGGTGTCGGAGAAAGCCGGTGACCAACTCGCGTAAGGGGGCCAGCCCCCATTGATAAAGCGGACACTGCGGAGCGAAATATTGAAAGGAGTTTATTGTGGAAGGGGGCGCGATCTTTTGGAAAGCAAGGCGTATTTCTTACATTCAGTGAAAACGCAGGGAATCCCGCCTTTGATGCTGTAACGGGGGCAAAGGGGGATAGCGACACGTTTTTCGCGCGCTTTTTGAGCCTATATAGGTAGGAGCGCTTAAAAAGGGGGACATCATTATTTTTGCAGTTGTTGGTGATGTGAGGAGGTCGAATTGAGTATTGCAGTTTGCGGAGACCACGTATGTTGGGTCTTGAAAGTGTGTGTGTGCGCGGGAGAGTTTAAAATACTACGCCTGGAGTCTTAGCGGAGACGCCACCACGAGAACTTCAGAAATAGGTAAGATGATTTTAATTGCATTCATTGACCTCCCGATTCGAAATTTAAGTGGTGCCGAAGGGCACATAGTAGGGAGCTCTCTCACTCTCTCTTGATTAAAGGAAGGTAAAGGCGTTTAGCCGCCCATGACTGAATAACGTAGTTTATGGAAATGCCTGCCCTCGTAATTTAATAAATTTGTTGTTTTTGTTAACTAAGGAATCCTTTTTACTTTAAAATGTGTAATGTTTCTGATTACTGTGTGACGCTGTTACAAGCTCTGCCGACAGCTAAGTCGACCGAGCAACGAGCCGGAAGATCAACGGCCACCCAAACACAGTTTAGTAGGGAAAGTTTATCCCTGAGCAGCACCGGCTCGGTAACAGAATTTGGTGCCGAGTACCAGGATGTTTAATTAAAGTTATTGCGGCCACAACGAATAAGTTTAAATAATAGAATAAATAATTAATTATTGATTTAGTAATTTGTATTGAATTTTTTTAAAAATAATAATTGTTTGTGAACTTGAGAGCATATACTTAGTAAACAGCACAATGGGGATTGATGTGTACGATTTAATTATTAATATTGAAATTGTGAAGAGTAATGAAATAGATATTATCAGTGGGCAGTTTTTAAAACGGGATGGGTCATTTAGTATTATGAGTGTTAACTTTTACAAATTGTTTTAAGTATTTGATGATGCATGATTAATGGTGAAATTTCTTTGAGTGTATGCTATATATGTATTTATTTTGTGGGCGTTTAGGATTTGTTAAAGGGTACGGTAAGGCTAAGGGAAATTGAAGAAGGTTAGAGAATAGAAATTAAAAATAATAGACTGTATGCTATATCTTAAGTATTTGATGTTATGCATGATTAATGGTGAAATTTCTTTGAGTGTATACTGTATATGTATTTATTTTGTGGGCGTTTAGGATTTATTAACATGTACTGAAACGCTAAGGGGCAATGGATGAAAGTTAGAAAATAGAAAATTAAATAGAATATACTGCAGGCTATATCTTAATTGTTTGGTATTATGCATGACTATTTGTGAAATTGTATTGAATGTATGCCATTTATGTACTCATTTTGCGGGCGTTTAGAATTTATTAGTGGTTATTGTTAGTGAAGGGAGAAAAATACAAAAATGCCAAGAGATTCAGGAAATGGAGGAGGCGACGCAGCCTGTAATAATGTGTCGGAGCGATCTTTTGTGTCAAACACTATCGCAGGGTTCCTGGGCCTAGTTCCGCCATTTTCGGGCGAAGACGAGTTGATGACACCTTCGCAGTTTATTGAAAGCATCGAAGAAGTAGGTAGAATCGCAGGATGGGGGGATGCAGAGAAACTTTTAGTGGCAAAAATTAAAATAAGAGGAGGTGCATTGGAATTTCTATCCAATAATCATGATGTGAGGAGCGCTACGGAATTTAAGGTTCTCAGAGACCAATTCCTAGATTATTTTGAGAAACAATTACCTTTAGCGGTCAAATTGCAACAGTTCACTAACTGCCGACAGAAGTCCGGAGAAACTGTCAAACAGTACGTAGGGAGAGTAAAGAATTCAGCATTTAAATATTTACAGGGGGCAGACACTAGCATACCACAAGTGAAACAATTGGCAGACCGCACCCAACTTTCGCAATTTTTGGCCGGGTTAAACCCCAAATTGCAGCGGGCAGTAATGTCGCATAACCCGATGACGATGGAAGAAGCAGTTAGTGTAGCCGTCTTAGAAGAGTCAAATGAAAGGGTCTGTAATAGAGGTTCATTTGTAAACTCGACAGGGGCAGACTCAAGTGAAGTGTTGGAACTACTTTTAGCGAGGGATAGAGCAAATGCATCGGCGCTAAATGCCATACGTCGCGACCTCGCCGACTTAAAAGTACAGGGCCGTACCGAAGAAACCGCCGGAAATGCACGCGAAATCAGGAGAGCCGAGATCGAGCCGCACCGAGAATCTCGTCGTTGTTTCGGCTGCTCACAAGTCGGACATCTGTTAAGAGATTGTCATTCTAGGGCTCCGCAAAGACGAACCGAGGACAGGTTTAAAAATCAGAGGGCCGATAACGGATTTAGGAATCAGAGAGCAGAGAATGAAGTTAGATATCACAGAGCCGAGAGCACGAGAAATAGTGGGCCTCAGGCAGGAAATCGGCAGTCGTGGGGTTCTAACGGTAGGACGCAGAACAGGGGCACTTACAGTAGTAGAAATAATTTAAACTAGGTGGGGCGTCCTTTAAACAGAGGTCGCAGGACGCCCGCATTACTCAGATAGGCCCAAAAAGTAAAATTCGATCGACCCCCTCGAAATTCTCGCTGCCAGTTATTTCGGCGACCATAGGGTCAAAAACCTTGAAATTTTTGTTAGACACAGGAGCCGCTGTCTGCATTTTAAGCCCCGGGGTACTCGAAAGAGAGTTTGAAAAGAAGTACCCATGTAGAGAGTCCGCAGTTAAACTGACCACGGCAAATGGGGGAGAATTGTTACATAACGGAGAGCGCGTTCTACCAGTCCAGGTCGGGCCGAAGCTCATTAAACACCCATTCGTCATAGCGAGACACCCCTTGAGCGAGAACTACTCAGGTATAATAGGAACAGATTATATATGTGCGGGAGGTTTTATAATAAATTTACAAGAAGGAAAGCTGGTCAGCTCAAAACCGCACGGGATAATTCCAATTGAATTTGTGAACCCCGCCGATCCATCTTTAGGCGAAGTTGAGGCCGTACCACACAAAAGGGAATTGTTAGATGTTAGGGGGAAAGAAAATTCGACTTTACGAGTTTTTCGGAAGACAAAACTTCAACCACGGGAGAAACGCGATGTCAGGATAAGTTACGATCTTGAAACCTTAAAGGAAGGAGTAGACTATGAGGTACGCGACTGGAAAGACGGAAACGAGCGATATCGTGTCAGCCCGAGGCTAGGAAGGTCCCGCGAAGGGGAGAGGGTTGTAAGAATTCACAATCTTACGAGCGAGCCCCTAAACTTAAACAAGGGAATGAGAATCGCTTCAATACTGCCCTATGAATCACGGGAGTATAATTCAATTCCTGCGGTTTCCACAAAGAGGAGCTGGAATTGGAAGTTTGGCGAAGGAAAGGGAAAGAATGTGAGAGTGTGCGATAATGAGAGAAACTTTTGGAAAGCGGGTAAAAATAAAGTTAGATGTTTCGCGTGCGCTCGATTAGGTCACTTGAGATATGAATGCCCAGAGACAAGGCTTCGAACTGGGGAAAAACGGAAATATTATCGGGAAGTACCCAGAATGAAATTTCGAAATCGGAAAAAACGGGGAAGTTATCGGGAAGTACCCAGAACCCCTACTCGGGACTATAGCGGCCAAATTGGGATATTTGAAAAAACAGTAGGCGAACTCGAGGCGAGCAATGAGGAACGATACAAGTATAGAATAAGCGAGGTCGATAGAGAGAAAAAGGGAGTGAATTTGAGGGCTGTGAAGGGAACAAGTAAAAATGCAGAAGTCATGAGAGAGGTTGGAAGGCGATGTGCTCAGAATAAGTGGGAAGGCTACGAAGGAGCCGACTGTACAGACAATATGGTTTTTAGTGCCACACGGAATCGTCCGATGGAACGTGAAAGTGTCGCGTGCCGCGAGGCAGCTTCCTTCAATACTCCCATTGAAAGAAACGAAGTTGCGAAGGGGGACGTTAATCGCTCCCTAGGGGCCAGTGAGAAGGCAATTGACAAGGCATCCTGTACTTATGACTTGCGGTCCAGAAGCGTCTCAAGGGGGGAGACCAACGCAACAAATGTTGCGCCCATCCCTAATAAACTTACTGAGGAGACGGACTCTTGGTTGTATACAAGGATGTTGTCATTCGCAAAGAGTGATGACAATTCGGAGAAGGGGGTTCTGGACAGAATCTCAGATCGCTTGTTAGAAAAGCTTGTTAACGTATTAAGTACCAACACTAGGATTGACGTTTCGAACGCGAATCAGTGTAAGAAGCCAGAGGGCGAAATTTGGGCGTCCTTAGTTTAACAATGGGAATTTCGGACTGTGGGAGAGTTTCCCGAGGGGAGAGAAAACGAAAGTAACTAGGGGACGAGGTTAGAAAAATTAAAATGGATTTTCAGGTTTTCGCAATGAGTTCGGGATTATTAGAATTAAGCGGGTTACAGGGAAGGTTATATACGAGGATGAATGAATGGAATGATTGAATGAGAAAATATGATGAGAATACGCAAGATTACAATGTATTCGGTATTCCAGTGGATATTAGTGTTTAAGTAATTCTTTTGGGGTGTTGATAGCGTTACGGACTAAAGAATATATTTTAGGGAGGATACGAACAAAAAGGGTTCGAGGAACTGTAATTAAACAGTAATGAGTGTGTACTGTAAAAATTGAAGTGTCTGCTCTCAAGTGATGTAGTGTAATGCGAAAATTGTGTTTAAAATGTGGAAACCAGGGTTTAAGAAAGAATATTAGGGGAAAAGGATTAATTATAAAAGAGAAATTTTATTATGTAAGAAAAAGGAAAGTAATGGACTAAATGTAAATGAAAGGTAAAGAATGAGTAATTATAAGAAGTTTACAATGATGTTGAGATGTGATTGAGGATAGAGATTAAGGATAGATTGAGAAAGAGAGAGATGTAATTGAGGAATGTAAATAATGGATAGTTTAATGTTTCCAGCGTAACGCTGAGGTAGTTATAGTCTAAAAGTTTAATATTATGAGGAATTAATTAATGTAGAAGACAGGCTTTGATAGTAAATATGATCGAATAAATGTAAATAAAGGATAATTATAAGAAATATCCAAATTTATGTGAAATGATTAGTGTTATTAGTTAAGGTGTAAAGAAATACGCCGAGAGTAACTGTCGAATGTAACTAATGGTTAATTGTAAGGAATTTTAATGTAATGTGAGAAAAGTAAGTGTAAACTGTTAAAAGAATTAATTTAAAGGAGTAGAAAGGAATGAGTAATGCTCTAGAGAAAGAACAATTTGTAAATGATATTTAAGTTAAGAAAAAGAGAGAGAGAGAAGTGGTGACCCCAATTAATGATAAATTGTTTTTTTAATTGTGTACCTTTTCATTAAAATTGTTTTGGGGAAAGATTAAATTTTCCCTTGTTCAAAATTTAAGGGAGATTTTAATGAAATGCAATAAATATCTTTCTTAACCATTGTGATCCAAAATGTATGGATTGGATGAAGGTGAAGGAGATGAGATGGCTACGCCACAGTAACTCTCATGCCAAAGATGCGCTGGTGCTACACCACAAATATCTGGTGGTGCTACGCCGAACAGATGATGATGCTACTTCGACCAGATTGGGGT
This sequence comes from Amaurobius ferox, assembly GCA_951213105.1. NCBI lineage: Eukaryota > Metazoa > Arthropoda > Arachnida > Araneae > Amaurobiidae > Amaurobius > Amaurobius ferox. The sequence continues at coordinate 93,383,714 of OX578145.1, forward strand.
TATTCTGAAAAGACTTTGGTGTTAAACCACAAAAATGATGGGGCTACGCCAAAAGACTTTAGTGCTGCAGCCAATGGTTGGCCGCAATCTGTTTATTACCTTGAACAAGGACGCACTACGACATAGAAACTATGCCAGTGGGCTACGCCATAGTAGTCTGATTCGGAGACGTGTGCAAATTCGTCTCGTTGCAATCACCGGAATTGATGACAACGGGAGGTCCGAGTGCTAACTAGAATGCACTGACAAAGGTTAACGATAGTGCTCTGCGGAGAACAATTACTTGAGACAATCAAGCGTGAATCATTACTTGATTACACTCAAGGGTGTAAATGTGCAGATGGGAGCTTGCGCTCCACTTGCTACAGAGAGGTGGTTCTAGAATTGCAGTAAGACTCGTATGTTCACGAAGGTTCAAATTGTGTGTCTGTGAGTTTCGAAAGAAACTGTGACGACGACTCGCCAGAATCAAATTCTACGCCTATTAAACTTACCGACAAACACAAGTGTATCGGGGCATCAAAACCCGGTAATCACAATCAAATGGTCACATTGACAGACCAGGTGTACAAGACAAGGTATATCTGCATGTCCGGACAGTACGGCGCAATATGTTCGAGATCTGTCTGAAAGAAGGGGTCACCGACCTTTTGCAAACCATACAACGACTTTGACTGAAGAGCTTGACAGGGTTTGCTGGGACATTAAGCTGAACTTTTAAAAAACGAGTGTGATAGTCATCATCGGACAATTATCATTAATATTTATTGTGTAGAGTGCACTATCATTTCAGGTGGCTGCAGGAAATTTGCAGAGTGCACTATTATTTCAGGTTGCTATAGAAGACTATAGGTGACATTTTGAAGCGGTATTGGAGGTGCCAAGTCAGAAGTGTATTTAGAATGTAGAGTGAAAATTTTCGAATTGGACTCTATCATGCAAATGTTTATCTAATTTATTTACGTATTTATTGATATTATTTAAAATGTATGTTATTATAATTGTGTTCCATTGTTTAACCAAATATGTATCTGAGTGTAACTCAGAATTTTATTTAGATTCAGTCTAGCATGGGTTCATGGTTGTACCGAAGAGAGAGAGAGAGAGAGAGGAAGAGTCGGAGAGGAAAGACAATTAATATGGGGGTGCGTTAAAATCCCGGGGGGGAAAAGGACGGATGTTATCAGCCGGCTTTCCATGCCGACTTGAAAACATGGGCTTCGCTGGGATATAATGAACAAGAGCTACCCACCTGATTTCGGTTTTTAGGAATATCAGGTGCGTACTTCGAAATTGTAAGGTAACAATTCCGAGGGAGTACCTTGGAATTTTGGCGCGAAAGTTAGATTGAATTACGTGTCGGTAATATCGCCAGGGACGCTTTTGTAAATCGGGGGGCTTTATCTTTGCATTCAACGTATGTGAAAAGGAGAACTTGAAAACCCTTTTGATAAGAAATGCAGGCGTGTATTTCTGAATCAAGGGAAGAGTCATAAAATTCGGCCCGGTCAGGTGTCGGAGAAAGCCGGTGACCAACTCGCGTAAGGGGGCCAGCCCCCATTGATAAAGCGGACACTGCGGAGCGAAATATTGAAAGGAGTTTATTGTGGAAGGGGGCGCGATCTTTTGGAAAGCAAGGCGTATTTCTTACATTCAGTGAAAACGCAGGGAATCCCGCCTTTGATGCTGTAACGGGGGCAAAGGGGGATAGCGACACGTTTTTCGCGCGCTTTTTGAGCCTATATAGGTAGGAGCGCTTAAAAAGGGGGACATCATTATTTTTGCAGTTGTTGGTGATGTGAGGAGGTCGAATTGAGTATTGCAGTTTGCGGAGACCACGTATGTTGGGTCTTGAAAGTGTGTGTGTGCGCGGGAGAGTTTAAAATACTACGCCTGGAGTCTTAGCGGAGACGCCACCACGAGAACTTCAGAAATAGGTAAGATGATTTTAATTGCATTCATTGACCTCCCGATTCGAAATTTAAGTGGTGCCGAAGGGCACATAGTAGGGAGCTCTCTCACTCTCTCTTGATTAAAGGAAGGTAAAGGCGTTTAGCCGCCCATGACTGAATAACGTAGTTTATGGAAATGCCTGCCCTCGTAATTTAATAAATTTGTTGTTTTTGTTAACTAAGGAATCCTTTTTACTTTAAAATGTGTAATGTTTCTGATTACTGTGTGACGCTGTTACAAGCTCTGCCGACAGCTAAGTCGACCGAGCAACGAGCCGGAAGATCAACGGCCACCCAAACACAGTTTAGTAGGGAAAGTTTATCCCTGAGCAGCACCGGCTCGGTAACAATGCCTCCCCCACTGGGTTCCGGTCTAAATTGGGTGGCACTTCCCGGCCGTCCATACAGTTACCTTACACCTTTCTGGTACCCGGCCGACTAATCGGTTGCTCATGTCCTTGCTGACGAGCCGGTCGGTCTGGGTCTTCAACACCTTTCTGGTAGGTCGGACGGTCTGGGTCATCAACATCAACACTAGGACTAGCCGTTCTCGAGATATTTTAGTTTTTCGTACTTTCCCTACGCCACCTTTGAAAATAAGCCCGGTTACCGAATGAGAACGAAAATTGAATTAAAAGTGAAATAAATTTAGTTAAAATAAAGAGAACGTTAATATAAGTCTGCAGGGAAAGTCATGTGCTGCCCACATCAGATTTTTACTTTCCCTGCAATACATGGTAATGTATAGGGAAAGTATTGGAATCATGTCGAAAATCGCAACTCGAGTTTTCGACGGATCTACACGTTTCGAGACCTTTAGAATACGAAAAAACCATTTTTAGCGTGACGTCTGTGTGTGTGTCTGTGTGTCTGTCTGTGCAGATTTTGTATCCACTCTAACTAAAAAAGTAATCGACCGAATTTCATAAAATTTGATAGGTAAGTCACTTGTGGGCGACTCTGGTGCTGATTAGTTTTGGGTTCGATTCGGGATAAAAAAACCCGCCTTTTTTTGCGAAATGGCCAGCAAAAGCTTGTATCCACTGTAACTGAAAAACTAATGAACCGAATTTCACAAAATTTGGTAGATGAGTCACTTGTGGGTTACCCTGGTGCTGGTTAGATTTTGGTATGATTCGAAAAAAAAGAACCTGCATTTTTTTTGCAAAATGGCCCGCAAAAATCGTCAAAATCTAAACTAATGAACTAGATATACTCAAATATATCCATTAAATGCTCGTTTAATACGTAATTTTTAACGACGAAATGAAAAAGATCAACCCCATTACACTAGGACTAGCCGTTCTCGAGATATTTTAGTTTTTCGTATTTTCTCTACGCCACCTTTAATAATAAGTCCGGTTACCGAATGAGAACGAAAATTGAATTAAAAGTGAAATAAATTTAAAAATAAATAAAGAGAACGTGAATATAAACGTCTGCAGGGAAAGTCATGTGCTGCCCACATCAGATTTTTACTTTCCCTGCAATACATGGTTATGTATAGGGAAAGTATTGGAATCATGTCGAAAATCGCAACTCGAGTTTTCGACGGATCTACACGTTTCAAGACCTCTAGAATACGAAAAAACCACTTTTAGCGTGAAGTCTGTGTGTGTGTCTGTGTAGATTTTGTATCCACTACTCTAACTAAAAAACTAATTAACCGAATTTCATAAAATTTGGTAGGTAAGTCACTTGTGGGCAAATCTGGTGTTGATTAGTTTTGGGTACGATTCGGGATAAAAAAAAAAAACCCGCCTTTTTTTGCGATATGGCCCGCAAAAGCTTGTATCCACTCTAGCTGAAAATCTAATGGACCGAATTTCACAAGATTTGGTAGATAAGTCTCTTGTGGTCACCCTGGTGCTGATTAGATTTTGGTATGATTCGGAGAAAAATAACCTGCCTTTTTTTGCGAAATGGCCCGCAAAAATCGTCAAAATGTAAACTAAAAAACTACGTATCCTGAAATATATCCATTAAATGCTTGTTTTATACGTAATGTTTAACGAAGAAAAGAATAAGATCAACCCCATTACACTAGGACTAGCCGTTCTCGAGATATTTTAGTTTTTTCGCTACGCCACCTTTGAAAATGAGTCCAGTTACCAAATGAGAACGAAAGTTGAATTAATAGTGAATTAAATTTAATTAAAATAAAGAGAATGTGCATATAAGTCTGCAGGGAAAGTCATGTGCTGCCCACATCAAATTTTTACTTTCCTTGCAATACATGGTAATGTATAGGGAAAGTATTGGAATCATGTCGAAAATAGCAACTCGAGTTTCCCACGGATCTATACGTTTCGAGACCTCTAGAATACAAAATAAACTATTTTTTGCGTGACGTCTGTGTGTGTGTCTGTCTGTGTGTCTGTGCAATGTATGTATTCACTCTAACTCAAAAGCTAATGGACCGAATTTCATAAAATTTGGTAGGTAAGTCACTTGAATATGACCCTGGTGCTGATTAGTTTTTGGTACGATTCGTAAAATCAGAACCCGCCATTGTTTGCGGAATGGCCCGTAAAAATTTCATTTATCCGCTCTAGCTAAAATACTAATTTATCAAATTTCACAAAATTTGGTAGATAAGTTACTTGTTGGATACTCTGGTGCTGATTAGTATTTGGTACGATTCGGAAAAGAAGAACCCGCCTTTTTTTACGAAATGGCCCGAAAAATTTTCATGTATCTACCCTTGCTAAAATACTAATTGACCAAATTTCACAATATTTGGTAGATAAGTTACTTGTGGGACACTCTGGTGCTGATTCGATTTTGGTTTGATTCGGAAAATAACATCCTGCCTTTTTTTACGAAATGGTCCGCAAAAATCGCCAAAATCCAAAAAAAAAAAAAAAAAGAAGGACTACGTATGCTGAAATGTTTCCATTAAATTCTTGTTTCATACGCAATTTTTGACGCGGAAAAAATATAAAACACTCCATTATACTTAATACTAACCGTTCTCAAGATATTTGAGATTTCTTGCATTTTTGTTACGCCGCTATCGAAAAAATGTCCAACTACCAAATAAAAACAAAAATTGAATAAAAAGTGCAAATTTAGTGTTATTTGGTGCAATTAAACTCAATCTAATGAATTATTAAAAAAATAAAGAAAATATGAATTTAAGTCTGCAGGGAAAATCATTTTTTAACTTAAATTAATAGAATACTTGTTCCGTAAACGTTCAGTATTCCAGATCCTTTTGAATGTGTATTACAAACCATGTCAACATATTAAGGAATTGTCAATATACGATTTCAAACATAACATTAGATAACAATTTTAAAAATAAGATAAAATATATCGTAAAGAATGAACCAAGGTGGAAACGGAACTACAACCACAGTTCAGACACTTTTCTTTGAATATTTTATCCCCCCCCCCCTCCACACCGCCACCTATGGAATTTTTATTGAGTTTGAATAGACCTAACAACGGTTTTGCTTGCTTTCGACCACGCCCATTGCGTTTTGATCCCCATCTTGCATTCACAATTTAAATTTATGCTAGGAACGGGGGGGGGGGGGGAAAAGCTACACGACCAACAAATCAGATTGTTTATTTACGCATAAATAAGAAATGAAACTCGCGCCGATAATTCTGTGATTCTTCGGGATAATTTAAATGGCAGCCGTGAACTAAGTAAGCATCGACATAACACAGCCTCCCAGAGCGCAGGAACATATCAATTCTATGAATAAATTTAAATTTAATCTGTATAATCCCTTCAGATAATCGTATATTTGTGTTTTGCCGTGCAACGTTCTAAAGAATTTTCGTACGTGCCTAGTGTGAGGAATAAGTTGGGCGATGCAAAGTAAACTTTAAGCTTTGGATATTATTATCTGCTCCACAACTGACTAAGCAATTAAAAGCGAATGAGAATCGTAAAATTCTGCAAGAACTATCGAGAAATTCTGCACATTAGAGGCGCAGCTTTTACATCAATTCATTTTGTACTTGTTTTTGGAATTAATTAATTGGTTTATAGGCCTAATCTTTTCCTTTTAAACTGATCCTTAAATGTGAAGATCACTTTCCTCTTCTACTAAACAGTGAAATCTAACAGTCCAATAGGAATAAAGATCTGCATAACATCGCAGACTAATACACGCTAATTAAATACGAAATTGAAATAGAATATAGCAAAATTAATTTATCAGGGAAGTTTTAAACAGAAAGATCAATCATGCATAAATCAGTGATTATGAAACACTTTTCAAATGAAATGCAATTTTATTTAAACAACTCTAGTTACACAAAATGAACTTTATCTAAATGACGTCATCGAAATATAAATCGTCTCCCTCTCTATGTAAAATCAATGAATATTTCATTCATGTCACTTATATTCCAAACTCCAGAGATAAATAATTTTGTATGAAAAAAAATCCAGCAATTCTTATACAACTCACCTTACAATCGCTTGATTTGCTTACATTCTGCGTGCGTTAAAATTAGGCTTCGTTGTAGAAATAATCAAAGTTAAGTGAACATTTAAAATAGAAAATATGGTAATTGCGTTGGCACAGAATTTAGATACACAGAAAATATGCAAAAATAAAGCGTTTTTATGATGGATGCAACACTAAATATAAATTTAAAAATCAAGATCTTGGCGTCCATGGACGCCAATGCCTGCAAAGGGGGATCGAACTGTTTAGGATAGGGTATGTCAAATACCTGTCTTTTTGAGAGGTTCTTCGTTTGGGATTAACGCTGTTCTACCCGTAAGCAAAAGGTTAAAAATGTTTCAGATTTTAAAATATGATTAAGTAAAAATTACAAAATACAGTTCGAAGCTAAATATCTACTGAAATACACAATCTAATTTTGTAGAATTGTTCACGCAATAAGACTGGATCTGAGGAACACTTTGATATAACTTAAATACCCTCTACACCTCCCCGCAAAATGACGCATGCTAAAATGCCTGTTTTGTCGGTCTATAATGAACATTCAAAATTCAAAAACAGCTCTACCTATTTACACGCTCTTTTGACTAATTTGTCAGGCTTAACAAGTAGCTCATTTATGGCGAATATTTCAAATTTTATAACATGTGAATTTTATTTTAATTGTACCTTGGGCAAAGCAGGGTATTTCTTCTAGAAATATTTGCCCGAAATTTTATCAATTCATGTAATATTATAGTAATTATGATCCGTTCGTAAAAATGGGTATTCAGTTAGTTATTTATAAAGTTGAGTAATATCAATAAAGCGTCCTTTTCCCTCTGGTGTTTAACTTTCTACTATTATTGTTTATTATTATTATTATTATTATTACTATTATTATTATTATTATTATTATTACTATTATTATTATTATTATAACTATTATTATTATTACTATTATTATTATTATTATTATTATTACTACTATTATTATTAATAGTAGTAGTACTATTAGTATTATTACTATTATTATTATTACTACTACTATCACTACTACTACTATTATTATTATTATTATTATTATTATTACTATTATTATTATTACTACTACTATCACTATTATTATTATTATTACTATTATTATTCTTATTATTACTACTATTATTATTACTACTACTAGTATTATTATTATTGTTATTTATTAAAATTAATTGTTTATACTTCTAATTTCATAATTATTGCGATTTAAATGTGTTACTTTGATTTCTTTGTTTTCCTGTATTTTAATTTGTTTCATTTAATAGTTAAATTCCAATAAACTTATATATTTTGTATTAGGATCCTTCTCAAGTATTGAAATTAATTCATTATACCTCTAATTTCATAATTATACGTTAAATTAAGTTTTAATTTGAAATCTGTCACAGATCTTATACTTCATATGCGCTAGTCCACAGAAGTCCGGCTTTTTGCTAGTTAATTGACATTCCAGAATTATACAAACGTATTTATTTCCATTCCAAATTAAATAAAAAACAAAAATCTCCTGAAATTGGGGGGGGGGGGGGGAGTAGCTGATCATTTTCAAAAATGCAATAATTAAACCACCTCTGATAGACCACCTTTCAATAGAAAAAATAATTGTCTTTTGAGAATTGCAATTCAATCAAGACACATTATTATTATTTTTATTCCATACACCAAGGAACACTGGGATCGAACCCGTTTTCACCCGGAGCGTGGGAAGAAGACCTGACATCAATATGCACACCCCACCCAAATTAATCCACGGATATCTTAATAGCACAATTGATATGCAATAAGTTCCATCCTCGCCTCGTTGTACAAGAAAATCTTCCATTTTAATACACATATTACACAACAGACCACCGGGTAGTTATTTTTTCTTAAGTATATATAGATGCCGCAAAAGTTCAATAAATAGTGGCCGGGCGTATCCATGGAACAAAAAATGTGAAAGGGTGTTGGCGACAGTAAGAAGAACGGGTGTTCATTTTTCAAACTTCGATTTGGAAGCGAAAAGAAGGAATAGGTTGCAGTGTTCGATTGCTGGAGGGTGAAGCTATTGATGGATCAGATGGTGTATAATGGTGAAACATAAATAAAGAAGAAGAAAAAAAATATGTAAGAAATAACACCTAATGCCCTGAGAATCAAATTGATTCTCTTATATTTCTCAGAAAATATCGTCTGCCTAATCGCCTATTTTACACAAGGGAGGGGGGGGGGGGGAGGGGGATCTAATGTGAACATCACATGGCTTTCCCTACAAAAAATTACTTTACTAATTTTACAGCAAAATAAAATAATGGTGTACAAGATTCGCTGCTTAAACTTTTTGGCATTGAATTATGCATTAATATTCGACGCTTTGCCAAATGACAACATCAGAAACTATTTCGAAGTAATACCAAATTAAATTGAATTCGGCGCAAATCTAAGTTGACAGTTAGAAAAATGGCAAACATCCACTAAGCAGTAGCGACCATATATAAAACGTTTTTAATCATTGTAAACTAATATTTTATTATACAAAACCAATGGTTTAAATTTCAATTAGTGTATTCTTAAATAAAATGTAAAATCCAAATTCTAATAACGTTATTTATACCAATAATATATTTAACTTTTCGTTATTTAACTTAGGCAAGTTTCATTGCTATGATGACATCTCATTATCGTTCGTAAAGTCGCCAAATCCAAATCTACGTATAAAAAGTGAACGTATTTTGCAATGCTTACTCATTTTTGAATTTCTTGAAACTTTGATAATTTTTTATTTTTGAAAAACGTGCACATACACATACAGATATCACCTCAAAACCATTAGATTCGAGTTCAGGGATGCTTATAACGTGCTTTTTCACCGTTAAAAACTTGGATTCGAATTTTAAACCACGTAACAATACTACGCTTATTCACTTACTTACCTTACTATGTATACAGGAAAAGTAATTATATGTTTAAAGTACCTTTCGAATGTGTTTTAATTTTCAGGCAAGATTATACATACTTACAATGGAAATCATGTAGATGTGTTATATTATTTTATAACAAATATTATAGTAGTTTTAAAAGAAACTGTTATAATTTTACTTGGTATCAAAAGTTATTTGTACGTTTCAGAAATAATATTATTCTAAATTCATGTTGTCAATCTGTACTCATTAAACAATGCATTAGACAACATTGTAATTTTTTACCAAGCTTTACTTTTTTGTTTACTTTTGTTTACTTTATTGCTGAGTTTGATATCCTAACATTTTTACTTTTCAGCTAGGGGTGCTATAATAACTTTTTTTTTATCATACATATTCTCTTTATTATAGATAAACCTAACGTGCACACTTATGATCCTTTCTTTAAAATTAATTGGTATGCTTAAAGACGTTCTCATAAACCCTGTGTAGAAAAAACTATAAAAATAATAAAGTCAAACATTTTTAAACCAATAGTCAATTTATGTATTTTTAATATAAAAACGTATGGCATTATTCCGAGAAATTGCACTTTTACTTAAAATTTAAAAATCATAAAAATTAAAATTAAAAGTTATCAGATATAAGTGACTGTTTTTTAAGTTATTGTAACCACAAATGAATTGAAACGCTATTTTATGAACCAAAATTACTCTTTTCTGAAATTAAAATTTTTGCTTTTCTCACAGAGATCATATATCTAGAAATATTGAAACCATTTTCAATGAAATTAGAAACGCTGATTTTAATACACACACACACACACACACATATATATATTCGAAAGACTACTTTCCACTTGTCCTGAGTCCTATACTGATTACTATTTTTGAAAGTCTTCATACAAATTATGTTTCGTTCAAGTGTATTCATTCCGGTGCCCACTCACATTGACGAAGAAAGGTAAAATGCTCTGTCAGCTGTATTTCTCCTTCCACTAGCCAGTAAGTTCCAATGGTGTCTATAGTTAAATACTATCGCCATTGTCAGAAATTGGCTATTCTATCGGTTTTAATTCGAATTGTATGGCTGTCCTGACGAGAATGCAATTTCGAACTAACCGCCATTCTTTGTGTAGTTCCAATTGATTGTTCTCCATATCTTGATCTTTAATCTTGAGCAAATTATTATTGCCTTTTCTCATTTTTGCCGTGTTTTCTTTTTCATTATATATATATATATATATATATATATATATATATATATATATATATATACCTTTTTAATTGTGATTTCTGTATACTAATATTCTCCTCACCTCCTTTCCATTATAGTGATAAGTTACCTTCTATTTTTATCCTTAGTCCTGGTCTATAGTTACTTATTTGTAACAGATATGCTAGCTATGGGTTTTTATGTACTTACCGTAGTTTATGCATAGTTTGCGATTAAAATCTTTCAATTTTTATTTATATATATATATATATATATATGTATATAAGCGAGATCACATTCGAAGAAATCTAGAATTACTATTGTCCTATTGTCGCTTAAAAATATCGAAATTTGTTTAAATGTAGGGAAAGGTATGAGCTGGACACGTCCAAATGTTTACCCCTCCAAAAACTCTATACGTCCTTTTTCCAGACTTAACGACCACGTGCAAGTTCAAGATGACAATCCGAGATGTTCACAAGTTCAAAACCGTCGCGAGGTTTGTTCAACAGCAGAAGAGCAAGCAGCAGGGTCAAACGGATAATAATGAATATTTAATATCAGGAATATTTTACTATTTCGAGCACGTGTCGTTTTGTGGTATTCCTCACAATGGCAGATTGGGGCGGAGATTTCTATATCAACAAAAATTCCCGACAATCCGTTGAATATTTAATAAAATAGTATGGAAACTCGTCAACTAATTAATACTTTAAAATCAAAGACAACCAAAAAAAATCTGATGTGGGCAGCACATGACTTTCCTTATATAATGCAATGAATTTACTATTTTTACAATAAAAAAATAGGTTTTTCTTATAGTAGCTATTTATATTCTGTTCAAGAAATTAAATTTTCGTCAATGAGTCGTCATTTTCACTGATTTAGTGTCATTTTTATCCATTTGGTGAGATTTCCGTTAATTTGGCAACATTTAAAAAAGTCGCCAAGTTGGCGACATTCCGCCAAATTCGGCACCAAAATCTTGCCAAGCGTTATGGACGGAGAAATAAGTTATTCTTATAGCAGATACATAACTATTGGCGTTCAAATACAAAAGTATTACTCAGAGTATCTTTTCTCATGAATGGAACGAACTAGATCCGCGAGAATGATGTCACCCAATTTATCGCATGATATTACATATGAAAAGTGAACATGTTTCTCAACAGTTAATATATATATTTTTTAATTTATGGGAATTTTTTATAAATTTATTATAAAAATGTGCAATATCTCGAGAACGGTTCATGCTAGCGTACTAAAGCGTATGTCAATTGCTTTCTAAGGAGAAATTACATTAGAAATGTCTATTTGCGTAACTTTATTAAAGGTTTCGATTACGTTTAAAAACAATAAGCTTCCAGTATTTACGGATTGTGATTTTTGTACCAAATTTCGTTCGAATCGGTTCATTTGCTCGTCAGTTATCGTCTCCACAGACTCACTGACACACACACACACACACACACCATCTCAAAAATGTTTGATTCGCGATCAGGGATGTTTGAAACGTGCTGTCCCGTCGAAAACTCGAATTCGAATTTTCGATCCCGTCACAATACTTTCCTTATACATTATGTATATAAGGAAAGTAATAGGTTTAAAAGTATTTTAACAAAATCTCCTATTTACGAAGTACAAAATCACACGGCCATACCGTTTTCGGGCACTACTTTGCCCTTCATCAGTGGCGAAGTCGCCACTGATGAAGTGCATAATAGTGCCCGTAAGCGCTATCATTTGAAAAAAAAATCAATAAAAAATCAGAACCTTCAACACCGTTACATAAATAATGCTTTCTTACATAAATTTTCATTAGAAAACAAATGATACATACTTTAGAACGCTGTGAAAGAATTAAAGCCAAAGCAATATGTAGAGAAACTCGTGTTGCACAGATCAGATGTTTTAAAATTTTATGCGAATTATTTTATAAATTTATTTGAAAAACGTATTAATAATCACGAGAGTGTTATTTTTTGAAATGTGTGCCATTCATTTTCTAACGAAATATTAATTAATAATGGTTGTCTATTAAACATAATTGAAGATCCTAATTTTTTAATGACTCTTTTTACTTTCCCTGCAATACATGGTAATGTATGGGGAAAGTATTGGAATCATGCCGAAAATCACAACTCGAGTTTTTAACGGATCTACACGTTTTGAGACTTCTAGAATACGAAAAAACTATTTTTAGCGTGACGTCTGTGTGTCTGTCTGTCTGTGTAATGTATGTATCCACTCTAACTCAAAAACTAATGGACCGAATTTCATAACATTTGGTAGGTAAATCACTTGGATGTGACTCTGGTGCTGATTAGTTTTTGGTACGATTCGTAAAAACAGAACCCGCCTTTTTTTGCGAAATGGCCCTTAAAAATTCCATTTATCCGCTCTAGCTAAAATATTAATTGACCAAATTTCACAAAATTTGGTAGATAAGTTGCTTGTGGGATACTCTGGTGCTGATTAGATTTTGGTACGATTCGGAAAAGAACAACCTGCCTTTTTTTACGAAATGGCCCTCCAAAATCTAAAAAAAAAGACTAAGTAGTGTATGCTCAAATGTATCAATTAAATTCTTATTTTATACGCAATTTTCGAAGAGGAAAATAATATAACACACTCCATTACACTTTAGAACTAACCGTTCTCAAAATATTTGGGATTTCTGACATTTTTGTTACGCCGATTTCGGAAAAATGTCCAATTACCAAATAAAAACGAAAATTGAATTAAAAATGCAAATTTAGTGTTATGTGGTTCAATTAAACTCATTCTAATGAATTATTAAAGAAATAAAGAAAATATGAATTTTAGTCTACAGGGAAAGTCATGTGCTGCCCACATCAGATTTTTTAAATTCATTCGAAGATATGGAGATCTACAGAATATTCATAGTTTCCAGGTCTCTAGTATTCACTGATTTTAATAATTGTAAGGGAGACCGGGGCTGGTTGTAACATTTTTTACATCTCAATCTTTTTATGCCATGCAAATTGGGAATTGAGAAAAAAAAATACACCACTAAATAGAGTATTTCATTACCTCTTTACCAGTAATAATACAAACATGATTTACATAATAGTATTGCTTTAAAAAAAATTATTCTTAAAGATTGGAAATGCTACAATCAACCCCTTTATTGGGGTAGGTTGTAACACATTACGGAGTTGGTTGTAACAGTGAATAACTTCACAAAGGGCATAGTTTGAGCCACGGCTAAGTTTTCTGAAGTCTTAGGGACTAGCTTACTAATGGTTACTTTACTCGTCAGCTGAGTCACCAGAGTTACAGCTATGAAAAATGTAGAAAACATTTTCATGTGTGCATTTTTCCTGGCTCCATTTTTTACATTCAGTGCACTGAATCCATTTCTCGCCACTACGACTGTTGTTGTAGTCTTCTAAACACACCAAGCAGTAAAACCGTTCTTCTGAACCTGAACAACTATTGGAGATTGAGTCTGGAACAGATTTATCAGACATCTGAAACTTGATTCTTTTTTTTACATGGCTTCTTCACCACTTTTTGTTTTGGCTTCAGTGGTGCCTTTAGACCTGCCTTTCCTGGCGTCTGCTGTTTTCTTTGCTTCCACCAGTGTTTTTTTTTTTACTGGCGTATCTGTTAGTATTTCTGCATATCTTTTACCCTTTGTCACAACATTTTTAGCACCAGCCTTAGGGAAAGGTTGGACAACCTTTGGCGAAAAGGCCAATGGTATTGCTATGTTAGTTGTGGATCAGTTTGACCAGATGTTGATGGTTCTGGATTAATGTCATGTGATGTTGATGGTTCTGGATCAAAGTCATGTGATGTTGATAGTTCTGAATCAATGCCATGCGATGTTGATGGTGAAAAAGACCGAGAAAGTGGTACCCAGCATTTTTTATATAACCTATGATATTATTCAACTTTTGATAAAATAGAAATATTATCTCACAGACAGAGAGATAAAAAATAAATTTTCTTCCCCAATTTTGATAGGGTTTTTAGCAAAAATATATAAAAAAAATAATTTTGAAATTCACATTTTTCGAATTTTAATTCTACTATTGCCATTAAAATTTGCAATTTAGGTTACAATTCATATACGAAAATTCTGGGCAGACAAATTAAAGAAAAGTATATTAGGAACATATACTGAAAATGCTAATGTCTTTGTCAAATAGTTTTGAAGGTATTTCAATTAAAGAAACATTATCTTCAAAAAACTAAAGTCGAATAAATGCATTCAAAGTTTTCAACTACTCCTATTCAAGTCTCATAGGGATTTTGCTATCTTGGGGATCTAGGAGATATAGAAGAAAAACAAAAACGTTATTTTGTTCAGAACAGCCTGAAATATTTTTCATTTTCTATAATAATAAATAAAATAAAATAAAAACTAACAAACTACGATTTATTGACCCAAAAGCGGTACCAGATCCATTAATCTTTCATTATTGCAATATGGACGGGGCAGGTAGTAACATAGTTACAACCTACCCCAGTCACTCTATTACAACCTGCCCCATGTGTTGCGCCATGTTGGATTGGAATGTACCACCGAAGTTAGGCGTGGCCGACATACGTGATAATAGGCTTGTTTGCAGCATTATAATGTATATTATAACGTGGTTACAACACAGAAACAATCCTTAACAACTGAAATACACTTACAACAACTTTTAAACAATCATCATTTTTTACTTACCTAGCTTTTAAAATTCTTTGCTGAACTGCACGTGTTGCGTTTGACAGAGCCGTATCAAAAATGTTGGTATATGGCAGCACCTGCTGGAAATCGATTCACCAAGCTTCGAGATTTTTGCTTGATCCAGGAACGAGTAATCGCAAGTGTTACAACCAACCCGTGTTACAACCAGCCCCGGTCTCCACTACTAAGTTATTTTCGATTTAATTTCGAATTGTAGGAATTGATACTCAAATCATCTGTCATATATCAATAATTGAAAAAAAATAAGTGTACAAAGGAAAAGAAAAATGTGAAAAACGTTTTCAAACACAAATGAAATAAAATTGTAACATACATCTGTTTCGATGATAGGCTGTATCTCCTTCGTCAGTGCTTGAAAATCAACAAACCCAAAATCAAAAAGACGAAATGGACACGAACAGAAGAAACAGAGGGGTATATAAGCGTATTCTTTATATATTCATAAACAGTTCTGTATTTTTGACAAGGCAAGTATAAATTATTTACATTTTTACTTTCCATGCAATACATGGTAATGTATAGGGAAAGTATTGGAATCATGTCGAAAATCGCAACTCGACCTTTCGACGGATCTACACGTTTCGAGACCTCTAGAATACGAAAAAACTATTTTTAGCGTGACGTCTGTGTGTGTGTCTGTGCAGATTTTGTATCCACTCTTAACTAAAAAACTAATCGACCGAATTTCATAAAATTTGGTAGGTAAGTCACTTGTGGGCGAATCTTGTGCTGATTAGTTTTGGGTACGATTCAGGATAAAAGAACCCGCCTTTTTTTGCGATATGGCCCGCAAAAGCTTGTATCCACTCTAGCTGAAAACCTAATGGACCGAATTTCACAAAATTTGGTAGATAAGTCTCTTGTGGGTCACCCTGGTGCTGATTAGATTTTGGTATGATTCGAAAAAAATAACCTGCCTTTTTTTGCGAAATGGCCCGCAAAAATCGTCAAAATGTAAACTAAAAAACTACGTATGCTGAAATATATCCATTAAATACTTGTTTTATACATAATTTTTAATGAAGAAAAGAATAAGATCAACCCCATTACACTAGGACTAGCCGTTCTCGAGACATTTTTGTTTTTTCGTTTTTTCGCTACGCCACCTTTGAAAATGAGTCCAGTTACCAAATGAGAACGAAAATTGAATTAATAATGAATTAAATTTAATTAAAATAAAGAGAATGTGTATATAAGTCTGCAGGGAAAGTCATGTGCTGCCCACATCAGATTTTTATCTATTGGATTTGGATTCCAAAGTAATTACATTTTTCGTAAAAGCATTGATACCACGACCCAAGTGTCTACATTTTTACTTACCAAAGTGTTTTTCTACATACCAAAGTGTTTTGAAGTTTTTACATATCAAGTGTTTTATTTTTACATACCAAAATGTTTTAAAGTTTTTACATACCAAGTGCTTACATTTTTACTTACCAAAGTGTTTTTCTACATACCAAAATGTTTTGAAGTTTTTACATATCAAGTGTTTTATTTTTACATACCAAAATGTTTTAAAGTTTTTACATACCAAGTGTTTACATTTTTACACACCAAAGTGTTTAAATTTTTTTTGTAAAAACATTGATACTCCGATTTCAGCATTGACACCACGACCATGGATGCCGTTCACATCAAAACCTTCGCAACTTCTACGGTGTACTTAAGCCAGATTTGTGCGAAAAAATAGAAAATATTCTATTTGCGAAGCATATCCAAAGAAACAGAAGTAAAACATTACTTCTCATATAACACTCCTAGCACACGTCATTTTCCCAGACTTAACTATCACTTACAGGTAGGTTCAAGATGACAATCAGAAATGTCCAAGTTCAAAACTGTCGCCAGGTTCATTCAAGAGCGGGGAGAGCCTGCGGGTCAAAACGACTACGGGCAATAATGAATATTTAATATCAGACATATTTTATTATTTCCAGCACGTTTACAACGAGGGACGTTCTAGTGGCATTCCTCAATGACAGAATGGGTAGGGGGGGGGGCGCTGGGTAAAATTCCGGTAGCTTGTTAAGAGGGGGGAGGGTCTTTCATGACGGTCGCATCACACACCCCTTTATTTTGAGACTAATATATTCCAGACTATCTCAGGATTTATGGTGGTCTCATTTTCGTTTTCGATTTTAAATGCACTGGGAAACGGCAAGGTCGAAAAACTCCCTTGTCGGGACAAATAAAATGAAATAAAAAGAATAGGTAGTCTTACATAATAATAATAATAATAATAAAATGCTTGGCTGTCTGCGTATGTGTATGTGTTTTCATCGTCTGTAGGGGAAAGTGTAAGCTTTGGATGGCCGCGAAATTTGGTGCTGGATTAATTGAACTTCCTGTTCGATAGACTTCGGAAAGATTTTTTTTATTAATTTCGAATTATTATAATTATTATTATTATTATTTCCTTTTTGTTATTTTATGTTGAAGCATGATTTTGAACGTTTTTCATACAAATCGGTTTCTTCACGATCGAAAAAAGATCGAAGAATATTCTTTCTAGCAACTTTTGCTCCGAATCAGTAGGATAATTTCTCCAGACTTATTTATTTATGTTTAAATATATATATATATATATATATATATATATATATATATATATATATATATATATATATATATATATATATATATATATATATATATATATATAATATATATGCAAACGAAATATGCATGTTTTATTTTTTTATTTCCTTATTATGTCGCGTCCAAAAAAAGGAAGATCAGCACAATTTTATAAGTTTGGCAAAAATATTGGCTTATTCTAATACAATTTTTTTAATTACTCTATTTTCTGATATTCTCTACTCAAAATATAGAAATCGAGATTTTCGATTTCGTTCCTTCTCCAGTTGGCAGTTGACGTCACAAACTGGGCGCTATTATAGTGAGCAGTGGATGTTTGTGTGCATATGTGATAAATTGTTGTGTGGGACTACACATGCGTTGAATCTAAAGGATTTGGAATGAAACGAAAGGCGGGACCGATTTCGATTCAAAATAGGCGATTCGGAAATTAAATGGTGTTACCGTAACTGTAATGCGTTGTACAGTACATTGTTGTCCCAACCGGGAATCGAACCACGGATCTTCGTACTAGCCAGTCGACACTCTATCGAGTTATTGGAACGGAATTGCACACTCTTATCGTCGAACTGGACTCAGCAGTTTATGTAGCGGGCACTTATTTAGAATTTGGGCAACGTCGGATAATCCATTCTAGTATTTTGAATGCAAGCTATCAATGACGTAAAGTAGTTTGCTATAGGCTCCATACTAGAAAACGATTTCGAAATGATGAAGGTTAATGAATGTCACATTTCGTGTTTTCATTATGTTTCGTTTCGGTTATGTTAGTTCGCTATAGTTTCGTTACATTTAGTTTTCGTTACATTAGTTCGCTATAGGTTCCATACTAGAAAAACATTTCGAAATGATGAAGGCTAATGAATGACAAATTTCGTGTTTTCATTATGTTTCGTTTAGGCAGTGTTAAAATATTATAGAAAATAATTTAACATGGAGTTCGAGAGAAGGAGTGATTAAAAACTATCATAAAATATCATAATGCTTTGAGAATCATATCTAGGTGCTGCTAGCGTTAATAACTCCCTTATTTCAGTCAACAGGAAAGCATAGTGATATAGGAAATAGTTTATTCGTCTATCTCGCTTTGATGCCGAGTCCGTTATCCTAACTTTTTGAATTCTCCACTAGGCACGCTTCAATTCCTTTTATTCGATCGAACTTGCTCCTTTTACTATAGACATACTTAACGATCATGCTTATGGACCATTCCTTACAAAGTTATCAGAAGGTGCTTAATGACTTTACCCTGTATTTATTGATTTGAATAAACAATTTTACACACCAGTAATAAGCCAAAGGCCCTACCGTGCTGAACACACCGGTTCTCGTTAAATCACCGAAGTCAAACAGCATCGGGCGCGGTTAGTACTTGGGAGGGTGACCACCTGGGAACACCGCGTGCTGTTGGCACATTTTACACGCGGTAGCCCGGTGGTTTGTGCGCTGGATTTGCACGCTGTCACAACTGCCGCCCATGCGGAGTACGATCACGTTAAACATGTGGGTCCATAAGTCCTTCCGAGAGGTTGGTGGTAGGGGAAAGAGGTATGGTCCCTGTGGATGCCTCCCCACTGGGTTCCGGTCTAAATTGGGTGGCACCTCCTGGCCGTCCAAACGGTTATCTTACACCTTTCTGGTAGGTCGGACGGTCTGGGTCTCAACAACAACACACCAGTAATAATATATTAATTTAATATATAAAATAATTTATTCTCAAAAAGCTTTCTTCTTGATTAGTCTTCAAAAGGTGTACATCCGGCTCTGAATATACCCGTTTGTTTAAAAGAATCAAATAAACGTATTCCTAAATACTAAATGATGTTTTAAAACAATACAAAAAAAAAAAAAAAGAAAAAAGAAAACGCATGTTTTAACTGCACTGAAGAAAGACTGTGTTGAAGAACAGGAAATGAGTTTAAAAAGAAGCGCGTTTAAAATGGTAATATATAATTAGACTTTTAAAACATTCATTTACATATCAACTTTTCAAGCAGTCAGTGTCAAAATAGATCATAAAAGAGCTTAACCTAATCTGCAATAAGAATTGCAGGTGTTATTAAAGACGATTAATCATTGTTTCGTATATAAAGTTTTGAATGTTTGTATAGAAAATTTTATAAAAACACAAGTAATAAAAAAAGCTTAAATCCTGGTTCGAGTGAGTTATCAGAATTATTTCCTGTGTATAATGTTAGATTTGAGATAAGGATTTTATTTTTATTTCTGTTTTAACATAAAATTTACTATCTATTGATCTTGATTTAGCAGTAATTTGTTGGAAAATATCTAGAATCTGTTTATTTTATTTATGTGCTGAATTGATTAATCATACTTATTTAAATAGAACTCTTTAAAGAGTTGTCATGATTCTTTAAAGAACTTGTTGATTCTTAAAGAGGTAATGCTGAAAATAGAGCATCTGAAACAAAGGATCCCACATTTTTGACGTGAATAACATCTACACTGTAAAACATTCTGCAGCCTTTGCTCATTTTTTCAGCTACTTTGTTAATTATTTTTTGCAAACTGAAAAAAAAAATCTGATGTGAGCAACACATGACTTTCCTTATAGCAATGAATTTACTACTTTTACAGTTAAAAAAATATTATGTTATTCTTATAGTAGATACTTGCATTCTTTCTGAGATATTGAATTTTCTTCAATGAGTCGCAATTTTCATTGATTTAGCGTCATTTTCATCAATTTGGCGAGATTTTTATTAATTTGGCAACAATTAAAAATGTCGCCAAGTTGGCGATATTCCGCCAAATTCGTCGCCAAAATCTCGCCAAGCGTTATGGACGGAGAAATAAGTTATTCTTACAGCAGATAAATGACCATATTGGCGTTCAAATACAAAAGTATTACTCAAATTATCATTTTCATGAATGGAACGAGCTAGATTCACGAGAATGATGTCACCCAATTTATCGCATGGTATTACATATGAAAAGTGAACATGTTTCTCAATAGAAAATGTATTTTTTTTATTTTATATAACTTTTTGATAATTTTTTTGAAAAATGTGCAATATCTCGAGAACGGTTCATGTTAGTGTTCTAAAATTTATGTCAATCGTTTTCTAATGAAAAAGTACATAAGAAATGTCTGTTTGCGTAACTTTATTAGCGGTTTCGATTTTTTGACGATTTTTTCAAAATTTTACTCGAAAATTTAGGGGGCTTCTGAACATTTGATTGCGTATAAAAACAATAGGCTTCCAGTGTTTATGGATTGTGATTTTTGTACCAAATTTCGCTCGAATCGGTCCATTCGTTCGTCAGTTATTCTCTCCACAGACTCACTGACACTGACACACACACACACACACACACACACACACACACACAGACATCACTTCAAAAATGTTTGATTCGTGATCAGGGATGCTTGAAACGTACTCTCCCGTCGAAAACTCGAATTCGAATTTTCGACCCCGTCACAATACTCTTCTTATACTTTATGTATATAAGGAAAGTAAAAAAGCCACAATTACAGGCGTTCATGAAAATTCCAGCTACATTTATGAAATATTCAGCTAATTATCGTTTGCCGAAACGTTATTTTTACTTTCCTTATATACATAATGTATAAGGAAAGTATTGTGACGGGGTCGAAAATTCGAATTCGAGTTTTCGACGGGAGAGCACGTTTCAAGCATCCCTGATCACGAATCAAACATTTTTGAAGTGATGTCTGTGTGTGTGTATGTGTGTGTGTGTGTGTGTGTGTGTGAAAGTATGTGTGTGTGTCAGTGAGTCTGTGGAGACGATAACTGACGAACGAATGGACCGATTCGAACCAAATTTGGTACAAAAATCACTATCCGTAAACACTGGAAGCCTATTGTTTTTATATGCAATCGAATGTTCAGAACCCCCCTAAATTTTTGAATGAAATTTTGAAAAAATCGTCAAAAAATCAAAACCACTAATAAAGATATGCAAATAGACATTTCTTATGTAATTTTTCATTAGAAAACGATTGGCATAAATTTTAGAACGCTAACATGAACCGTTCTCGAGATATTGCACATTTTTAAAAAAATTATCAAAAAGTCATAAAATAAAAAAAAAATATTTCCTATTGAGAAACATGTTCACTTTTCATATGTAATACCATACGATAAATTGGGTGACATCATTCTCGTGGATCTAGCTCGTTCCATTCATGAAAAAAGATACTTTGAGTAATACGTTTGTATTTGAACGCCAATAGTCATTTGTCTGTTGTAAGAATAACTTATTTCTTCGTCCATAATTCTTGGCGAGATTTTGGCGACGAATTTGGCGGAATGTCGTCAACTTGGCGACTTTTTGAAATGTTGCCAAATTAACGAAAATCTCTCCAAATGAATGAAAATGACGCTAATTGTTTTTATATGCAATCGAATGTTCAGAACCCCCCTAAATTTTTGAATGAAATTTTGAAAAAATCGTCAAAAAATTAAAACCACTAATAAAGATATGCAAATAGACATTTCTTATGTAATTTTTCATTAGAAAACGATTGGCATAAATTTTAGAACGCTAACATGAACCGTTCTCGAGATATTGCACATTTTTAAAAAAATTATCAAAAAGTCATAAAATAAAAAAAAAATATTTCCTATTGAGAAACATGTTCACTTTTCATATGTAATACCATACGATAAATTGGGTGACATCATTCTCGTGGATCTAGCTCGTTCCATTCATGAAAAAAGATACTTTGAGTAATACGTTTGTATTTGAACGCCAATAGTCATTTGTCTGTTGTAAGAATAACTTATTTCTTCGTCCATAATTCTTGGCGAGATTTTGGCGACGAATTTGGCGGAATGTCGTCAACTTGGCGACTTTTTGAAATGTTGCCAAATTAACGAAAATCTCTCCAAATGAATGAAAATGACGCTAAATCAATGGAAATGACGACTAATACTCGAAAATTCAATATCTTGGAAAGAATATAAATATCTACTATAAGAAAAACCAATTTTTTTTACTGTAAAAGTAGTAAATTCAGTACATTATATAAGGAAAGTCATGTGTTGCCCACATCAGATTTTTGTATTTATATACAGGGTGGTTAGAAAAGGTGGGCCAATGAGACTTTACGAGGAGGTAGTACACACCAAACCAAGCGGGGCGCGGTAGCCTATTGGTTAGCGCGCTGGAGTTGCACTCGGTAGGCCCGGGTTCGATTCCAGCCACTGCCAAAACTGCCGCCGTGTTCACGCGGAGTACGATCACGTTAAACATGTGGGTCCGTAAGTCCTTCCGAGAGGTTGGTGGTAGGGGAAGGAGGGTACGGTCCCTGTGGATGCCTCCCCCACTGGGTTCCGGTCCAAATTGGGTGGCACTTCCCGGCCGTCCAAACAGTTACCTTACACCTTTCTGGTAGGTCGGACGGTCTGGGTCTCAACACACTCTAAATTCGGAAGGAGTGAGAAAGTCACTTTTGGGAGGAGTGACAAGCCTAAAAACTGATAATCACTCTTTTAGAGTGATTTTTTTGGTCATTTCACTCGTAAAAGGGATGCATATTTCACCTGAAAAAAAAGAGTGAAATATTTCACTCTTTTTTCAAGAGTCATTTCTCACTCTTTAGAACAAGTGAATTTCATACCACTCCTTTTCCGAGTGAAAGCATTTCAAAAATGGCAACAGCGCTGTTGTTTACATCGTGCACATTGCACAGAACTAGTAGCATTGGTGTATCAGCTCGTTTTATACGAAACTCTCTATTACACAAGTTTAATTTATTATTTTTTTCATGTGTTTAATCATTATTAGAATAGCATAGTTTGTATTCTAATACTGATCGTTAATAATCTTCGATCGTTAATAATTCGATAAGCGATACCGTAATGTATCAGCTGCCCCGAACGTTCTAGGCCTAACAGTTGTGATATTAATTTTTTCTTTTGGATTTAAAAAATATATATATATATATATAGTAAATGCATATTTTTAGGATATTTAGAGCTGCTTTTGCTTAAATTTTAGTTTCAATAGCTATTTTCTTATGAATATTTAATGTTTCAAAACTGTTGCTTTAACTTTTATGTGTAGTAAGCGAACGTTTAATTTCTAGCAGGTCGGATTTAAAATGTTTTTATTATTTAAGAGGTGCGCGAAAAATTTATCTTCGAATTAATGATATTTTGAGAGTATTTTCTATCGTCTCAAAAATATTAGAACTTCTTTTTTGATTACTCTGGCATCGAAACGTGTTCAAATTTTCAAAAAATGAATGTTTAGTTAAAAGAGTTACAAAACAATTATACATATATTTTGATACAATTTCTATGCTCTGTTGAATTTTCATGTTTTTGGACCCTTGAAAATACATTTTCCCAATCACTATCCTTCAATAAAAGTTGTACGCTTAACAGAAAATATTTTACAAACAGCAGTAAATTGCTATTCTTCGTTCACTGTAAACCAACTGTTCTTTGCCAATTTTTTCAACATATTCTTTCATGCGAATGAGATGTTATGTTTACTTCTATTTCTTTTTTATTTATGTATTTCTTGTTTTCCCTAGAACTTAAAACAATTTCGGTACTTCCTTATTATAGTGGCCCCTGAAGATGAATTGCCAAGGTAGGTTGTAAAATCTCGCCAAGTGTTTGCAGTCCTAAAGAAACAGCATCTATTTATATTATCGTCATATTGATTTTTCGTTAACGTTTCCGATTTCATACTAGTTTTTTTAAATTGCTTGCTTTTTTTAAAAATCATCTTGTTAACAATCTTACCAGACAGATCTTGTTACCAAACAGATTCCATATCATTATTCCAAGAATAATGTCTTTTACCTGACAAACGAATATATGATAATAATGGCCAAGACATGAAGCTGTATGTTAACGACGAAACCATTTGGAGGTGCAATGTAAAAAGAAGGGCCTCCATGTTGGAAATTGGTTCAGCGGTTCCAGAATACTGTTCGTAACTGCTTTTAGATTTATGTGCTGTTGGGCAGAGGAGTTGGCGACTTTCAAATGGTGTGACAAACATCTTAATATGTGTGAAAATGCAACAATTGATTGGAACAATTACATGAGAGAAGTGTGTTCCCAACATCTAATGCAAAGATTTAATGGACGAATAAGTGGTGTCAATAAAATTGTTGAGTTCGATGAAAGTTTGTTCATCTGGTGTAAAAACAACAGTGGTATGGTACTCCAACAATGGAATTTCGGAGGAATATGCTGGGAAAATGACGAGTGCTTTCTCATTCAAGTTGCGAATAGAATATGCTAGTACACTCATGGAAAAAATTATTGAACATGTACAAGATGAATCAACAATCAGTTCAGACTGTTGGAAGGGATACAAAACGGCGGATCTTGAAGCAGGTTTGTTCACACACAAAATGTAGAAAGAATGTGGTGTTCTGTCAAGTGGTATAATAAAAAAGATCAAGGCACGGCTCGGGATCACCTTGAATCATATCTTTCAGAATTTATGTGGAGAAAATACAAAGGGGAAAAAAATGCTTTTGATGAATTATTGAAAACAATTTCAGAAATATGGCTTGTAATGTACAGCATAATGTCATAAAGATTATTAAAACTCTTCTTATAAAACATGCAAGTATTATATTACTTATTTTTGGGTGATCGGTTGAATTTCTCCCCACAGCTTCTTTGGCGCGAAACGTCTGGTTTTCGCGAAGCACCGAGTTACAATTCTATTCTGTTTTCATCACTAGTCTGGTAGCCTGCGACTTTCTGACATCAAATCAACATGCGGCTTTTTTGGATTCTTCATTGAATAGGAAATAGGTATTTCATCGGATTTGTTGAGTATTTTTGCTGTACATCTATCTTGCATTTTCATTAAACATTTCACACGTAATTTTCGTATCTATTCTTTTATTTAATATTTTCTGTAGATTTAATTGGATTGCAGATAAGTTTTCAATGACATCTGGTACGCGGCAAATGGATTTGTGCGAATGTTTTAGAAAACGTGTTCCGGTGAGGAATGTTTAAAAAATGTGATGTCTTAGGGGAATGTACGTGTATGTTCAAAAAAACGTGTTTGTGTGGATGTAAGTGAAAATGTGGATATAAGTGCATTTACATAAAGGTTAGTTCTTTTATTTATTCATCCTGTGTTTTAAAATTGTCTTTTGTATTTTTCTGTGTTTGTAAAATGGTTCAAAGTACAATCATTTTTCTAAGTATCGTTTTTTCTTAAATTTCGTTAAGTCCAATTATTTCTCTAAAAGTATCGTTTCTCCTTAAATTTCGTTAAAGTCTAATTTTTTTTTCTTTTAAATTTGTTCTAAGTATCGTTCTTAACTTTCGTTAAAGTCCGATTGTCCTTTTAATAAATTTCATTAAAATCCTTTTAAAATTTTTGAAGTTTCGAGTTATAAGTTTTTGAAATTGATTTTTAAAATCACAAAATATTTTAAGTATCGTGTGTTTCAATATGTTTTCTAAAATTTAAAAAGTTTTTTATTCTGCAATTACACTTGCAAGTTATGCAATATTTTTAGAATGCACAAAAATCTTGTAATCTTTTTATGAGTGTTATTCAGTTTTATTCAAATTGAATTCCATTATAATTACATTCAAAATTCCAGTTCATAAAACTGTAGAATACGTCACTTTGGTATGAAGAGCCTGTTTTAAAATATGGGAATATACGTCACTTTAGTGGGGAGGAGTCAATTTTAAAACACAGAGAAACATGTCAACTTGGCTCACTTTTGGCGCACCGAATGGAGGAGGGGGGTATTCTTTCGATCTGCCTTTATTTTTATTTTTCTATTACACATTCGCTCTACAGACCTTGGCGAAATCGTAATTGTGGGGGCCACTATAATAAGGAAGTACCACAATTTCTAATTAAAGATTTTTTCCAACATCCACATCAAATCTTTCTTCGATCTAGGATTCAAATTTCCATACAAAATTACCTGCTTTTCTTTTACTGACCTGTGATCTGAGCTTTTGGCTACCTCTGTGCGACAAAAATGGTAAATTTTCTGAAGTGGAAGCTAAAGCTAATCTGCAAGCTAAGAAACGAAATCAACTGATGAAATTGACTGATGAACCAGCATTGAAGCTAGTGAATGCTATGGTAGAATGGAAATTGGATTATATGGATGCTGTGACAAATCAATATGACTTTGTGAAGAAACTAAAATACAAGTTTTGTTGCAGTTAACCTGAACTGGAAAAAGCATATGCCAAAGGGGGGGGGGGGGGTAATAACTGTGTTAATTACTTTGATGGAGCTTCATCAATTAAAAAATGCAATGCTGAAAACCATTCCAAATACAAATGACTGACATATAAAAGTAATGGGAAAATATAATGCAGTGCATGCGAGAACAACTTTAGTCTAACTGTGGATGCGGTTTCATTGAGGAACCGAAATGAAGTGTAAAGTTGTAAAGCTTTTTGACATAAGCCACTTTCTTGCAAAAGAAGAACTTCTAATTAGCCTTTTACCTGCTCAAATAAAGTTGGAAAAGAGGTATAGCATTGTATGGGAGAAATTTAATGTTAACCACAGGGATTGCAAAACATTTACGATGTTTATTGCCAAGTCTAAAGAATGATCCATCTTAAATGTGCTCTACATCAGTTTTTTAGGAGCACAAATCAATCCCAGAAAGAAAAAAAAAATTATGTACCTGAAGTATATTAAAAAACCATAATCCCCCAAAGAATAAGTACAGATGGTCCTTCACTTTCAGATTTTAAGGCTGATTGAACAGTTAAAAAATGTTTTGCAAGTGATCCCATACCTTACTTTTAGCTATAAAAGTAAAATGCAATTTTATCTATGCATTAATAAATTTGATAATAATAAAAAAATAAATGTGTGTAACTACATCTACAATATATTTATATTTAAATGCTTTTTATCTGAGGTGTACTTTAGTGTTTCGTATTTAAATTTGTAAACAGTTTCCAAAGTAAGTGGTTTTCTTTTCATTATATACATTCAATTTTCTTTAACGTTTAGTGAAAAATTTATAACAAATTAGAAATCATTTTTGATAGTTAAGATTGCTGTGAGCTTAATAGTTTTGGACTCCAACTTATAAAAGGTCACAACGGTATATGATGCCAGTTTTAAAATCTTATTTCTTGCTCTGATCCAAGCCAAATTAATTCATATTAATTTGACAAAAGCTGGTATTTATTGAATTGTTTTGAATAAAAACAATTCTGCAAATATATATAAATGAAGAGTTTTGTTGCTATGGTGTAAATAAAGCTTAAAATTCCCAGTAGCCACATGGCGATTAATGAAATCCTGACTGCCCCCCCAAATTTTATGATAGTCTAAAATGATTCTTTTCCTTAAACAATCCCTCCCGTGGAGTGGGAAAATCTGGCAACAATTGCTATGATACTGCGATCGTAATTTTTATTTACAGCCTAGAATGAGTGTAATCCACATTCCTATCCTCTCCCTCCCCGTAATCACCATGTGTTTTGAGCCATGTCCAGGAATAGCATCTCTGCCCTGCTCTATCCATTGACCTAGAATGCCACTCCCCACTTTTATATGCTATACAATAAGGTTTCATAATTTTTACATCTACATTAAATTTTAAACGGTTCCTGAAAGCAGATGCACAAATGGAAATAAAATCACTCGCAAAAATAAAAATGGTGCATGAAATTCGCTCCCGCTATTTTCGGCTTCTTCTTCGACCCAGACCATCCGACCTACCAAAAGCGTATAAAGTATTTGTTTGAATGGCTGGGAAGCACCACTTTTTTTCAATTTAGACTGGAACCCAGTAGGGGAGGCATCCACAGGGACAGTACCCTTCTTCCACTACCGGACTCAGACCAGACCGGAAGGACTTACGGACTCAGATGCTTAATTTGATCGTACTCCGCATGAACACGGTGACAGTTTTGACAGTGTCGGGAATCGAACCCGGGCCGTCTAAGTTCATTTCCCGCATGCAAACCATGAGGCTGTCATGCCCCTTGCTATTTACAGCTTGTAAATCTATTTATTAGTAAATATTCATTATAACATATTTTACACCATGAAAATTAAAATAATCTATATGAAAGAGTTTCGATAATACGCTGCGGCCCGGGACTGGCACGAGCTAACCTATATTTGGGCACCCGGTGCGAATAATGGGCATCAATCTTGGGGTTGGGGGAATGCTTTAAACTAGATCGTGAGTCTTGCTGCATGGAAGTTTTTCGTTCAGAAAAATTTCAGAAATCCTTTAATTTAATGTATTGTAACTTATTTTAGTTATCTGTCACTGACAATGTTAAACACTAAAAATGGATTCCTAAAATGCTAAGAGATTAGTTATGTTTTCAGAAGTACTAACTATTAACAATTATCAATTCAAGGTTAAATCAGTTCTATTTTCAACTTTCTCGCGGCCAAGGATAGTTGACGCCAGACATATAGTGATACCAGGCACCTGAACAAAGTACTCGCCAGGTCAAGACATGGAGAAGGACTGGTTGTTCGATTTGTGTCTACTGTATAATAAATCTATAAATAAATAAATGTAATATAGCTGTAATTTTCTAAATTATTACATAACATTTAAATATGTTTATACACAATTTATCATAATTTTAAGTAAGTTGAAAAATATCGCACATTTAACAGCTGTCAACTGGCCACTAAACTTCACAAACCTACAGGTTAGTGGCTACTAACTAAAACCGGGAAGCTTTAGATGTAAAATTCTAGTATTTACATCCTACTGAAGTAGTCCTAAGTCTGTTATGTTTGATCGGCAAGCATTATTCTCTATTTTCTTTATAATTTAGTGCCTGTCATCTTTTGTACACTAGGGTAAATTTAATATAGACTTACCTTCAAAATAAAGCTGATTTTGAACCAGAGCTGTAGGTAGAAAGAAAATTCAAGAAGAGTTTTAAATTACTATAGTAATAAATACTTGCTTTCCAAACAGTTACTTTACATCTTTGGGTGGGTCAGATGGTCTTGGTAGAAAAAACAAAACTATTCGCTAAATAGTGCTAAGGTAAGAATTCGCTACATAGTGGTAAGGTAATGCTTCCTTGCACAGTGCAAAATTTTAAAAAACAAGTAATCGAAACAACAGTCCAGTTCCAGAATAATTGGAGCACATTAAAATAGGACAACCAATGGAATGCAATTGACCATCACGAAATCAAATAGAATGGAACGATTTAAGGAAACGGAACATCAAGGTGATAATGGAGCACCAATTATAGTGCATATAAATTTGTGAGAACATGATGTGGAATAGTATGGAACCAAAATTGTGATGAGAGAGCATAATGGACCATGGAATAATCTAATTTTAAAAACAAGGCAATAGAATGCAATGAAACTACTACGAAATTGTCTAAGCAGGAAGGAAGGAGTAACAAAATAAGGGAACAAGCAGATTAAGTCATAAAGGGAGCAGAACAAAACAGACTATACAACGTAGTCTAGGAAATAGAACAGACTAAAATCCTGTAATTAAGATGGAATAGTTCAAAAATATTTATTAAAAGGATGAACAGTAGCTTCATAGTGGAGAGAAAAAGAAGTGCCATAATGAAACATAATATACAACGAACTTTTTATGGAACATAGAACAGAATGGGTTACTGGTCACAACTGATGCAAAGGCATATCTTCCAACCAATATTTATAAACAATTTTATTTTATTGAACACTAATCTACATTAAAACAATACTAATTTGAATTAATATTGAACCATAAATAACATTGTCTAGTGTTTTTGCCCCTTATGCAAAGGCAAAAACCAACTCAACAGTGAAGAAAAATTTTCTGTTGTCTGTATCAAGATTTTCTCTGCTTTGATGCATGCTACGTCCTCATTAATATACAAAGATTTGAATATGGTAGTAGAAAAAAAAAATGCTGCATAACATGGTAAATATGATACACATTAAGTGTCTCTTGGTGAATTGTCAGTCATAACAGAAGTGTATAAAGAACATGGTATCCTCCTGTAAAACATTTAATGAATTCGAAGTCAAACCTATCATTAATTTTCATTTCTTCTGTCTGACCAAGACATTAATGCTGTCATGTTTGCAGTAAAAGAACTGGTTTTAAAACCGAAATTATTTTGTTTCTTGCATTAGTTGATTTTGCGATAAATTTTTTATAATTATCAAATAGCTAATAATTTGAACAAAATTCTTACAGGTATATTATTTTTCCTTTTCACAACAATAAAAATAAGATAACATGATTTTCTAATAAAGGAATTTAGTCAACTTTTAATAAATTATATATATATATATACAGCTTTAAGACTGTTTTCTATGAATTATTATTTCAAGAGTTATTTAGGTTTTCTTCTTTTATATACATATTGTGGCTCTGAAGCTATGTTTGATCCTTAGGTCCCAGAGATTGACCTGTATATTGTGTTACTGTTTTGAGAAACCGTAAACATTTGAATACCTGTATAGCCTATGCTTATAAGATTTTCTATCTGGTATATTAAAAAAATTCTATAATTGTAGTGGAAAGAAGATATGCAATTAGGATAGATTCACATATTGATACTCTATAATACTACCGGTTTGAACATCTTTGGTAAGGATATTTTTAGGCATATACAGATTTAGAATTTTTTTTGTTCGGGAGTGCTAAAATACTTTAGCTCCGATCCAGTGGTCGAGCGGTCAGGGGCAAGTGTTTCCGTCTGATTGCTGGATTGCCGGGTTGTGGTTCGAATCCCGCCAGCGGGCATGGATGCTGTATTGTCGAGGCAAAGTCAGACTTCCGCCCTTGGGGTGCCTCAATATAAAGTGAAGCTGCAAATTTCTCCCCTTCGCTATGGGATCAGGTTGTCTAGTTGATGTGGTGCATAGACGCTCCTTCACCATGTGGGAATAAGTAACAACAACACAAAAAAATACTTTTGTACACCTGAACAAATTTTTTGCAATGTATGATGTCGAACAAAATTTTTTGCAATGTATGTTGTCAATATACAATTGAAAACAATACCACATTTTTGCATTTTATTTGCAATGTCAATATACAATTGAAAAATCACTAGGGTGTTTTTGAAACTTTGGGGGGGAGAGGGTATAATCAAGCCTTTCCTACCTACCTAGCTCTGCGTTATATTTTAAGAGTAAAAAAAATTGAATTTTTGTTTCTTACTGGTTAATTTAGCCTAAATGTGGAATTGTGTGTATCTAATAAAACTAACAGATGAAGCTGTTTCATTCAGTGGTTGTTTGTGATTTCAGGAATGGGTTAAGCAGATTTCAGCGATAGGATTCCTCCTCCAGCTTGACAAAGCATGCATCATCAAAACACATCACGCTACTGGCACAAATGTTGTTAAATTATCTAAAAGTAGCCAAACGAGTCTGAAAAATTTGCCAAATAACAATAATAATAACCCATTCAGCCAATAACATTGAAGCAATACTGTGTCACCTGCTTCACTTCACAAGCCGCCACTGGTTTCATTTGCTTTTTATAAGCTGTATTTAAAGACATATATATATATAATCAGATAATGCTCTGAAAGAAATTATATTTAATGAAGATTCTCGGATGCAAATTTAAGCAGATATTTTCAAATAATTGACTAAAATGAAATATATAAACAAATTGGGTTTATGGAATAAAAAGAATTAAATTTGTATGAAGTTTTGTCATTGCACATTGAATTTCACAAGAAAGATTTAGCCCTACTTTAAATCTTTGAGCTTGTTATGCGTTAAGGTAATCACCTGATGAAATGTGTATTCAATTTAATTTAAAAATTTGTGCAATCTGTCGTTAAAAATTAAATGCATTAATGTCTAAATGTTAAATTAAATTGCTTTATGAATACCAATAAAAATAATCTTGATAGCTGCAAAGTTAGAAATACTCAGAAATTGTTATTTTCATTCAAAAAGAAGCAAGGATTGAAAACATTTTTTAATGAGGAGACAGTAATAAAATGTACTTTAAAGTAATTTTAAAGTACAATTATTAATTTTTAATAATTTTTATGTACTCATTTAATGGAAAATGGATCTAATTAAGTAGCTAAATTAAATAAAAGTGCCTGTGAAATTATTCTAAAATAAGTTATTTTAATCATTGAAATTGTAAAACTTCACTTTTATGCTTGCTTAAAGCCTAATCTCTGTATTTTGATAATGCAAACACTAGAATTTAAAATACATAGAATACAGATAAAATCTTGATTTTAGCTTAGCTAAAATATATTTTAATGCTTATTTTAAAACTAAAAACAGGATTACCTCCACTGAGATAACACTATTTAGGAGTGCATATTTATTAGCTCCTAGAAGAGTGATTATTCACTCCTAAATAGAGTCTATTAATCACTCCAAAAACACTAATTCTTCACTCTTTCTAATGGGTGAAAAACCACTTTTGCCAAGAGTGCATATAGTCACTCTTTCTAATGAGTGGAAAAACCACTTTTACTAAGAGTGTATATAGTCACTCCTTGACATGGATTATTCACTCCAAGGTGGAGTCAATAAATCACTCATTCAGAGTGGGCATTCACTCCAAAGGAGTGACTATTCACTCTTTCCCTTGAGTAGAAAACCCACTTTTTGTTAGAGTGAATACTCACTCTTTAGAGGTTGGCTCAATTTCAAGTCTTTCTTAGAGTGACTATTCACTCTTTTTGAGTGAATTCTCACTCTTTCAAATTTAGAGTGCAACAACACCAAACCAAGCCAATTTTCTGGCTTTTGTCTCCCTTGTATTGCATTGTACTGTACTGTGCTGTATTGTTTTGTTTTGTCGTTGCCAATCTTTTGCTTGTCTTGATGTAACTACTTGTGTTGGGATTCAATTTTAATATGTAATGTAATTTCTTGAATCTAAAATAAAGTTCCCAGCCACACACTTAGCAACAGTAAGCCTTCGGGTCTGTCGTGTGGTCTGGGTTTTCTACACTCAATACCAAACCAAGCATTTTTCGTCATAGTTTACCGGGTCGGAAATGAAACGTATGAGGTGAGACGAAAACACAAGAATGACTCAGAAGTTATAAAATGACATTTAATAAACAATAATTACAGTAATGGCTCAAAAGAGTGACTGGCAAACTAAATGCCCGATTCACAGAGGCGATGTAGGGATTGGCGAACTCTCTCAAAAAGACCAGGTATGTCGTGCACTTCGGCAGCAGCGGCTAAAATTCTATCGACGAGTCCCTCTTCAGATTGAAGGGGAGTGTCATAGACGAAACTCTTAAGGTATCTCCACAAAGTAAAGACACGATAGATCAGGCGATCGTGGGAGTCAAGCTATGGAAGCTTCCCAAAGAGTAAGAGCCCTATAACGCTTTTACGTTTCATTTCCAACCCGGTAAACTATGACGAAAAATGCTTGGTTTGATGTGTACTACCACCTCGTAAAGTTTGGCGCCCTTTTTTGACTCACCCTGTCAGGAACCTTACTCCCCATTACGGGGGTCGCGGTAGCCCATTGGTTAGCGCGCTGGAGTTGCACTCGGTAGGCCCGGGTTCGATTCCAGCCACTGCCAAAACTGCCGCCGTGTTCACGCGGAGTACGATCACGTTAAACATGTGGGTCCGTAAGTCCTTCCGAGAGGTTGGTGGTAGGGGAAGGAGGGTACGGTCCCTGTGGATGCCTCCCTCACTGGGTTCCGGTCTAAATTGGGTGGCACTTCCCGGCTGTCCAAACAGTTCCCTTACACCTTTCTGGTAGGTCGGACGGTCTGGGTCTCAACAACAACAACTCCCCATTACGGACAGCTGATGTCTGTGAAACTTTCACATGCTTGGAAATGTTTTACAGTGAAAGTCAGGAAACCTTGCCTAAAGATTTATTATTCCTGGCTGAGAAAACTGTATTTCTTAACTGAAAACAACTATCTTTTCCTTTCCTTTAAAGGAATTTCAAGGAAATTTTTTACAGTGAAAGACAATGGATGTACCTCTACCAGAAGCAACATCACAGAATTTCCATTTCATTTTTTTCAACTAACCATATCAAAGAAAGGGCAAACATAGTAATAACAGCCCATTATATA
This sequence comes from Amaurobius ferox, assembly GCA_951213105.1. Lineage (NCBI taxonomy): Eukaryota > Metazoa > Arthropoda > Arachnida > Araneae > Amaurobiidae > Amaurobius > Amaurobius ferox. The sequence continues at coordinate 93,418,574 of OX578145.1, forward strand.
TAATATTCTAAACAATGTAATACCATCTCAACCTGGCAGCCCTATCAGCTTCGCTGCCTACAAAAGCATCGCCTGTCTAACGTTACGTTTAAATACCTGGAGATCAAAGAACCACCTGGCCCTTCAAAAGGGCATTCATTATTACAGGATTACTGGCATGGCTACGGGAACTAGAAAGTGGATATTCCTTACATTGTTTACCATTCATATACGTCTCGGAGTCTGGTCTCGAGTGACAGACAAGGTATTTTCCAAAAGGCCGTGATCCGTGGACCGCATATCCTTTGGAAGACATTGAAACATTTGAGGCAAGAGACCGAGGAAGGTATACGAGTTGTAGTCCAGTAACCTATGATCTTAGGAAACGTGTTAAAACGTAAACAAAATACAGTTATATAGCTTACTTGCAGGGTCTCGACTTAGCGTAACTGAGTCCCGCGGTCCTCTTCACCTCTCAATATATATGAAATGAAAAAAAATAATTTTCAAAATTAGAACTGAATTCTAAAAAAATCTGATGTGGGCAGCACATGACTTTCCTTATATACTGCAATAAATTAACTACTTTTACAGTTACAAAAATGTTATTCTTATACTAGATACTTATATTATTTCCTAGATTTTGAATTTTCTTCAATGAGTCGTCATTTTCATTGATTTAGAGTCATTTTTATCCATTTGGAGAGATTTTCGTTAATTTGGCAACATTTAAAAATGTCGCCAAGTCGGCGACATTCCACTAAATTCGTCGCCAAAATCTCGTCAAGCGTTAAGGACGGAGAAATAAGTTATTCTTACAGCGGATAAATGATTATTGGCGTTCAAATACAAAAGTATTACTCAAAGTATCTTTTGTCGTGAATGGAACGAGTTAGATCCACAAGAATGATGCCACCCAATTTATCGCATGATATTACATATGAAAAGTGAACATGCTTCTTAACAGTTAATATTTTTTTTTTAATTTATGGGATTTTTTGATAAATTTATTTGAAAAATATGCAATATCTCGAGAACGGTTCATGCTAGCGTTCTAAAGTTTATATCAATCGTTTTCTAAGGTAAGAAATGTGTATTTGCGTAACTTTATTAAAGGTTTTGGTTTTTTGATGATTTTTTCAAAATTTCATTCGAAAATTAAGGGGGGGGGGTCTGAACATTCGATTGTGTTTTAAAACAATAGGCTTCCAGTATTCACGGATTGTGATTTTTGTACCAAATTTCATTCGAATCGCTCCCCTCGTTCGTGAGATATCGTCTCCACAGACTCACTGACACACACACATCACTTCAAAAATGGTCGACTCGTGATCAGGGATGCTTGAAACGTGCTCTCCCGTCGAAAACTCGAATCCGAATTTTCGACTCCGTCACAATACTTTCCTTATACATTATGTATATAAGGAAAGTAAAAATAGTTTTGCTAGTGATTATACTCCCTGTAATGCACTATAAAAGTATTCATTTAGAAAACCTGCAGTATTAATAAATTCAATTGCCTGATGGAAAGTAGAATGTTATAAAGAATCTACCTTGGATGACTGCAATCATTGAGTGACTGCAATTCTTTCCTTGAGTGAATTCTTTCCTGCAATTCTTTTATTGAGTGACTGCTGCAGTTTTTCTGATATCATTAGATTGTTACTTTCCTTATATACATAATGTATAAGGAAAGTATTGTGACGGGGTCGAAAATTCGGATTCGAGTTTTCGACGGGAAAGCACGTTTCAAGTATCCCTGATCACGAATCAAACATTTTTGAAGTGATGTCTGTCTGTGTGTGTGTGTGTGTGTGTGTGTGTGTGTGTGTCAGTGATTCGAACCAAATTTGGTACAACATTCGATTCGAACCAAAGTCAAACATCCGATTCGAACCAAATTTGGTACAAAAATCACAATCCGTAAACACTGGAAGCCTATTGTTACGCAATCGAATGTTCAGAACCCCCTAAATTTTCGAATAAAATTTTGAAAAAATTGTCAAAAAATCAAAACCACTAATAAAGTTACGCAAATAGACATTTCTTATGTAATTTTTCATTAGAAAACGATTGACATTAATTTTAGAACGCTAACATGAACCGTTCTCGAGATATTGTACATTTTTCAAAAAAATTATCAAAAAGTCATATAAAATGAAAAAAAATATTTCCTATTGAGAAACATGGTTACTTTTCATATGTAATACCATGCGATAAATTGAGTGACATCATTCTCATGGATCTAGCTCGTTCCATTCATGAAAAAAGATACTCTGAATAAAACTTTTGTATTTGAACGCCAATAGGCATTTATCTGCTGTAATACTAACTTATTTCTTAGTGCATAACGCTTGGCGAGAATTTGGCGGAATGTCGCCAACTTGGCGACTTTTTTTAAATGTTGCCAAATTAACGAAAATCTCGCCAAATGGATAAAAATGACGCTAAATCAATGAAAATGACGACTAATTGTCGAAAATTCAATATCTTGGGAAGAATATTAGTATCTACTATAAGAAAAACCTATTTTTTTTACTGTAAAAGTAGTAATTTCATTACATTATATAAGGAAAGTCATGTGTTGCCCACATCAGATATTTTAGTTTTAGCGCTCTGCTGGGGGATTTTCTCCCGTACACCAGGATCTAAAGTTCAAAGTAGATTTTAAACCGGCACACCGGTACATAAATTAATATAAAATATTCGTATGAATACAGCATACAATAAAATTTAGAAATCAACCTATAAAAAACAGCCTACTTCTTTAAGACAAGTAAGAAGCGCAACCTCACTTATTCAAGCAAGTTCGGCATCTGTCGTAGAATAGCAAAGGTGGCTGAATGTAAGGGAAAAGTTGCCATCGCCGCGACGAGAAATGAAAGAGATATAACCAAGAACACAGGAAAACAAGTGGCTGGATATTAAGAATTAATGGTGAAAAACAAGGGGGGAAGATAGAAAATAAAGAATGAGTGGAAATAAAGCAAAATAGTAAGAGAACGAATAACAGAAAGACGTAGTTTATGAAACTTTTTAAAATTCAAAGAAATCAGACCAAACGAAGCAGAAAAACTTACCAAAAATCCAGAAACAGGCAAGTGTTAATCCACATAAAAAGATGAAAGCAAAAATGGCGCTATGTGTTGAAAGAGAAACCCAAAGACGCTCAATCAAAAAACGCTCAAAACCTGCTTTTAAAAAATAATTAATATAAAATCTTCATATAAATACAGCATATAATAAAATTTAGGATAAATTTAAGGTTACTCTACCGTACCTGGAAATCAAAACCGTCTTTTATGGATCTGAAAGCCAGTAAGTGAACTGTTTAGCTACGTGAAGGTTCTTCAGCTAGCGAAAATTCTCCTATGAAATTTATGTTTGCGCGACTTTTAGAAAATCTCTTATTAAGATTTTTCTTGACTCAGAAATCACTGTCTCTGAAAAGTAAACGATTGGCTTATCCTATTTTGTCTTCATCAGTACAGAAATCTCGAGGAAATATTTTATATTATACTTATGCACGTTATCTTTGCGTGGAATATAGATTAAAATTTTTCCATTGATAAAAATAGTATTATATTACTTAACCTTTTGCTTCCGGGTGGGACAGCGTCCATCCAAAACGAAGAACCTCTCAAAAAGAATTGGCGTCCAAGGACGCCAATATCTGCAAAGGGGGATCGAACTGTTTGGGATAGGGTATGTCAAATACCTGTCTTTTTGAGAGGTTCTTCGTTTTGGATGGACGCTGTCCCACCTGTAAGCAAAAGGGTAAAGAGGGGATTATAGAAAAATACATAAGAAAAGCTAAACGGGATTTTCACACAATTCGGTTTCTCAGCTTTCGAAAATATTATCACTATCTATCAGTATCTACTACAAAATAACAATCTTGGCACCATCGGAAATATTGAAGAACGTTCTCTCTAACGAGTTTTGAATCCGACCACCGACGAGTCCGACCCCATAAGAAAATTCCTTCATATTCAAAACATATAGAAAATGCATCAAAATAGGTGTATATAATGCATTTCATTTTTATATCGTCATATCGAAAATTGAAAATTTGCACGATTCTAAATTATGACAGAAATATGGAGTGATATCTTCGAATTATAATAAAAAAAATTTTTGATGTGGGCAGCACATGACTTTCCTTATGTAATGCAATGAATTTACTGCTGTTACAGGTAATAAAAAAAGGTTATTCTTATAGTAGATACTTACATTCTTTCCAAGATATTGAATTTTCTTCAGTGAGTCGTCATTTTCATTGATTTAGCGTCATTTTAATCCATTTCGCGAGATTTTCTTTAATTTGACAACATTTAAAAAAGTTGCCAAGTTGGCGACATTCCGCCAAATTCGTCGCCAAAATCTCGCCAAGTGTTATGGACTGAGAAATCAAACACACACACACAGAGACATCACCTCAAAAATGTTCGATTCGTGATCAGGGATGCTTGAAACGTGCTCTCCCGTCGAAAACTCGAATTCGAATTTTCGACCCTGTCACAATACTTTCCTTATACATTATGTATATAAGGATAGTAATAATTACTCTATTCCTGAATCTTTTATTAAATTTTTAAATGGATCTATAAAAGTTACAATTTTCAATATCGAAGAAAGCCTGGAAATTCAATCCGGAAAAGCCAGCAGGAACCAAATTCCGACTTTTAGATGTCACAACTGGACGTGTGTTCGTTGCTATACTGGTTTCATGAAGAAGGTGTAATACTAAAGCTCCTATATAAGAACTCTAAGTGTTATAGAAGCTGTAGGTAATACGTTGACGGAATTCGTGATATCGCAACATATTTTTAATGAACGTACTGTTAAACAGTTCGTTAATTTTCAGAGCTTCATTGCGAGTTTCGGTGTAATCAGAGGTTTGCATATTAAATTCCAGATAATATCGGGTATTCGTTCTAGTAATAGCATAAAAATGAACTTTTCTTGCATGCGTTAATTCACAGTTCAAAAGTTCCAGTATCGATTGCCCAACAACACATTATCAATCACAAAAACATGGAAATCGAAGTATTTAATTCCATGCCCTAAATGTCCATTCTCTTCGCTTGAATGCATTATAAAGATAATTCATTAGGTTTTAATGGGATATTTTTTTGCCTCACACTTTGTTTTAAACCGTTCTTTGTTTCTCCCATGCGATTCAACTGGAGCAGTGAAGTTGCTTCTTAAAAAATGTTTTGAAGAAAAATGGCCGGAGCAGAAGATAAGGTCGAGTGAAGGAACAAAATTACCTACTGACCTAAAATGTCCAATTAGAAACTTTTATGGCTGAAATATATTTGAAAGGTTTCAGACAAATCCGGCATATTTGCGCTAAGATAACTTATTTAGGAAGGAGCCTTCATATGTTGATATTGATGTGTACACTTCATTTTTGAAGCAGCTACAAAGTATTTTTATTTTTACGTTCCTTATATACATAATGTATAAGGAAAGTATTGTGACGGAGTCGAAAATTCGAATTCGAGTTTTCGACGGGAGAGCACGTTTCAAGCAACCCTGATCACGAATCGAACATTTTTGAGGTGATGTCTGTGTGTGTATATGTGTGTGTGTGTGTGTGAAAGTATGTGTGTGTGTGTGTGTGTGTGTCAGTGAGTCTGTGGAGACGATATCTCACGAACGAATGGAGCGATTCGAATGAAATTTGGTACAAAAATCATCCCTGAATACTGAAAGCCTATTGTTTTAAAACACAATCGAATGCTCAGAACTCCTCTAAAATTTCAAGTGAAATTTTGAAAAATCATCAAAAAATCAAAATCTTTAATAAAGTTACGCAAATAGGCATTTCTTATGTAATTTTTCCTTAGAAAATGATTGACATTAACTTTAGAACGCTAGCATGAACCGTTCTCGAGATATTGCACATTTTTCAAATACATTTATCAAAAAAATCCCATAAATAAAAAAAAATATTAACTGTTGAGAAACATGTTTACTTTTCATATGTAATATCATGCGATAAATTGGGTGACATCATTCTCATGGATATAACTCGTTTCATTCACGAGAAAAGATACTTTGAGTAATACTTTTGTATTTGAACGCCAATAGTCATTTATCCGCTGTAAGAATAACTTATTTCTCCTTCCATAACGATTGGCGAGATTTTGGCCACGAATTTAGCGAAATATCGCCAACTTGGAGACTTTTTTAAATGTTGCCAAATTAACGAAAATCTCACCGAATGGATAAAAATGACGCTAAATCAATGAAAATGACGACTAATTGTCGAAAATTCAATATCTTGAAAAGAATATTAGTATCTAGTATAAGAAAAACCTTTTTTTTCTACTGTAAAAGTACATTCATTACATTATATAAGGAAAGTCATGTGTTGCCCACATCAGATTTTTATTTTATTTTGCATATCTATTTTGACCAGATTGGAATTTTAGGAAAGCCAGAAGTGTCATCTCCAAAACCGGAAATGGAAATTTTTATTAAATCCCCTTATCCTCTCAATAATTAGATGCTGCATCTATATCGGTCATCATCTAAGCTCCATCTATAACCAATCCTGTGAAATAGACGTTTCAAGAAAAATATTTGGACCAGAGGTGGAAAAAGAACCTGAAATTAAAATCTTTACTACCCCTACCTCCTCCAAAATTTAATGCTGAATCCATGTCAGTCCTCATTTAATCTATAGCAAATTCAGAGAAACAGAGGGTTAAAATCCTTAGTGGGGCCCTTAATTTAATTCTGAATCTAAATCAGTCATTATCTAAGATCTATCTATAATCAATCCTATGAAATAGCTCTTTCAAGGAATGTTTTTGAACCAGAAATGGAAAAGACATCGGAAGTGAAAATTCCTTGTGAACCGCGCTACCTCCTCCAGAATTTGAAGATGAATCTGTATCAGTTTGTCAAACCACTATCTATAGTCAATCTTGCAAAAAAAAAGTTTCAAGTGAAATGAAAAGTTTTGAACCAGATATGGAAAAAGCACCAGAAGTGGAAAGCGTTAGCGAACCCTCTCATTCTCCTATAGCTAAACCTTCGTCACCAATAATGAAGTATAAATGAAAGTAGAGGTCCTATGATTTTAATGCAGCATCGTTCCGCCGCGCCAAGTCGCCATGTCCGAATCTTGTAAGTGTATGTTATACTTACTTGACTTGGCAAAATCCGATTTCAAAGGGTTTGTGGCTCAGCCCCAAGGAAGCTAAGGACTTAATTAATTTTTCTCTATAAAGCCTTCTCATAGCTGAGAAAAACATAACAAAAATATTGCAATTAGTGCGATAGCATCTGCGTGGATCAACATTTTAAGATTTCATAACTTTTCTGTAAAGAGGTTCTTGTTGGCAGTATTTTTTTTAGCATGAGGTAGTGTTTTTGTGAGATAGGTACTATAGCCTATGTATACGAGTATAAATCGCTTTCAATAATTAACATGAAAGATTAATCATGCATAAAGCATTGATTATGAAACACTCTCCAACTGAAATGCAATCTTATTTAAACATCTCTAAAATACTATAAAATCAGTGGTAATATTTTTAAAATTATCACAATACTACAATAATTCATTTTACTTAAAAAAGTAAAATCATGGAGGTAAAAATACTGTATAACTCCAAGCTTAAATCTTCATTGAAAAAGGCAATAGAATCGTCTGCTTCTCTATGTGAAATTAATTAATGTGCCATTCATATCAGCTATATTGCAGACTCCAGAGCTAAATAATTTTGTGTTAAAAAAATTCAGCAATTCTTATACCACTCATCTTACAGCCTGATGTGTTTATATTCTCCATACGTGAAAGTTAGACCTCTTTGTAGAAATAAGCAAAGTTTTATGATCGTTTAAACATCAAAATATTGTAATTGCGTTGGCGCAGTATACAATAGATGCACAGAAAAAAAAATAAAGCGGTTTTAGGACGGATGCAACACTACATATAAATTAAAAAAAACTTTAAAAATTACAATTTTGACAAAGATGGATGACATGTTTTATTTTGAAGTGGGTCACGTGATCTTTTCATATAATATGGGTGCAATTATTATTTTAATTTTTATTTAAAAACTATTAAACATATTTTGCTGAAATTTTTTTCATATATTTTATTGGATAATTTAAATATTTCTCAAAATTTTCGAAGCAATTTGTGAATTTTAAATTCGTTTAAAAAATGTTTGAAAAATTAGGTCCCATAGGGTTCAATGTATTTCATTTTTTCAACTCGGGTTCTTTCCAAAACTAATCGAGTGATATTATTCATTTACAATCTCATATGTCCCACAGACCGTCTCAACAACATACTAAACTTTCATTTTGATAAAGTCATTTTTACGACAGTTATCGTGCAAACGGACAGACAGACAGACAGAATGAACAAAGTCATAAACTCTTTTCAACTATGCTGTAAAGTTTAAAAATCGGAAAATTTGCAATATAAAACCAGTCGTTTAATTCCAGTCATTCAATTTAAAAATTCAAACGCGAGTGCCAATTGCAAATTGTTAAACAAATAGACGCCTCAGGGATCTCTTAAAAGGGTGTGTTAATGGCCGAATGTGGGTAGGGTAGAGTGCTAGATTTATTTTACCAATGAACCCTATAGACCATTAATGTACCCTAGACCTAAAATTACATCTTCGATCCTCCTATGAATTTAACAATCTGCAATTAGCGACAATGGGAGGATGATACCTCCCCTCTACTTACACCATTGGTTATACTTAAAATGAACTTAAAATAACTGATGGCTGTAACTTGGGGTCTACCCGAGTCTTTCCCAATTGTACGCAGATGTGTTACTTAACATTCACTTACACAATTTTTCATAGGTTGGGCAGGAACACATAGGGCAAGAGAGATTTTAATGGTAGACATCGATCAGCCAATGTAGAACCAATAGGGAACCAGTGTAACTATTCAGCCAATAGGGCGAATTATGGACTCCCGCCTACCTTGACTTCTAGTAGTTTTTGGACTAACAGAAGCTGCAATCCTTTTACCATGGACTGTAGTCTTATGGGCTTGTTTTGGCTTGATTTCAGACAAGTGGGCTTAGTAACAACAACATGGGAACACACACACATGTACACTCTGACTATGGAACTACCCTTTTGTTTTAATACGTACTTTGCTCAATATTGTGTACATTTTACTGGACGTCAATTCCAATAAGGTTCAAAACTTACCAAGAAAAAGACAACCATATCAAGGTCGGGCAATATACATAGCATAGCTCAAGGTTCATGTCCAATACTCCCATTAGAACATAAAGGATTAAAGGGGTTCAAGACAAAAAAAAAGGTAAAAATGACCTAGAATTCGTTGAAACAGCAGAAAGTTAGACACATTTTGATCTGCCGGACATCCCAGTTTTTCTCAAACCGTGCCTCCTGAATTTCTGCCAACTACACAACATCAACCACGCTCGGAATTACTTAAATGGCCATACAACATACCAAGCACTCAGGCGCCCAAAAATAAATTACCTCTCCCTAACAAGCCCTAATTCTAGTAACAACACTTGAAGGTCCTTAAACTTTATAATCCTGATAAACAGAGCATATTCTAAAACGGCCATCCGCATTATAAAACACAGTTGTTTTTCTAACTCAGCACGTCACGACACCCACACGAAAACCGCGAAACATTCCAGATAGAAAAGGAAAAAAAGTGAATTCCAAACGTCTCCCGATTTGTACGCGACATTAAAAATGCGAGTAAACAAGGGGTCTCCAATCCATAAAAGAAAACGTTCGATAACCCTTGCGGCCCCATTAGCGGATTCCTCCCGCCAATTCCATTTGCTCCAAGAAGCTTTAATCGTCTTCACGCCCAAGCAAAGATAAAAGGGACGTAGCACATATTTCTTGTTGCATAACTTATTTGAGAGGGGTTTTCAGAAATGCGACAAATCGAACGGTATGGAATATCGCAGTTTTTCATGTAACGCGTAAATACAGAAGCTTTACTAGAGCATGGGCGTAAATAAACAGTCTGCGTAGTAAAATGCGCAGAGACGTAAGGACAAAAGGACATTATTTTTACCATAGCGGGTAACGGTAACTGACGATGATGGCAAATAAAAATTGAATCTAAACCCATTAAACATCAATATTTATCTGAAAATAAGTTATTTAGAATACTTGAATAACAATATATGTTTAACAATTTCATTTGCTAAAGTGTTTAAGTTACTTTAAGTGAATTTACATTACTACTCATTTTTACCGTAGTCACTATCTAACGTTTTGGAGATGCAGACATTTCCTACCAAATTCAGCAGTGTATATGCGAGTGAGAAGGGAAAGGTAGATAAAGAATTTTCTTTAAAACTCGTAGATATATGTTATTGAAAGTGAATAATCCACTTTCCGGTAAATTTAAAATATCCATCAAAGAAGACAAATTTAGACATATCCTACTAAAGTTATGGGCTAAACGATTTTTAAATTTACTAAATAACCGCTTTTAATACAGAAATAATGAAAATTTCCATACTGCTAAGCATACAAGTTTTTTGTTTTGGAAAAGTAAGGATAAAATTCTCCATGTGATGTCACCTGCCCATGCTCTTTAAAATTTCCATGTAGTATACTGCGGATTAGTTGCATGTATGAAATATCAGAAATGACGTTCCACTCAATTTTCTCATACATATATACTATTAAAACGCGTCCGACTATATATGTGTCGAAAACCCAAACCAATCGACTAGCCCTAAGGCATAAGCAGCAAATTGAATGGCCGGGATTATATATGTGTTGTTGTTGAGACCCAGACCGTCCGACCTACCAGAAAGGTGTAAGGTAACTGTTTGGGCGGCTGGGAAGAGCCACCCAATTTAGACCGGAACCCAGTGGGGGAGGCATCCACAGGGACCGTACCCTCCTTCCCCTACCACCAACCTCTCGGAAGGACTTACGGACCCACATGTTTAACGTGATCGTACTCCGTGTGAACACGGCGGCAGTTTTGGCAGCGGAGGGAATCGAATCCGGGCCTACCGAGTGCAACTCCCGCGCGCTAACCACTGGCCTACCGCGCCCTGGACTATATATGTGTGGAAAACCCAGGCCGTCCGACTCATCCAGAGGACTTGAGCAACTATTTGGACGACCGGGCACTACATATGTGTGTATGAATCGAGGGATTTGAAACGTGAATTATAGGTATAGAAAGAAACTATTTGTCGTAAATGGGAGAGACTAATCTTGATAAAAGTCGTCAGATTTTTAGAATATATACACTTTCTAATAAAAAGTACCATTATCTACTCGTTTACCATGTTACTTATTAAATAACTTCCTTTTCTCATTTTTCCATGTTTAATTTACTTAGTACTCTTTTTTATTATTTTATTCGAATTAATAATTCAACTGATTTAGATTATATTTATAATAGTTGTTTTTCCCATTTATTCCAGTTTGCTGTTTCTTTAATTCATTCCGGATAATGTCTACTTGTATGTTCTTTCTATCTTTGTTAATTTTGTATCTTTATGTACGTTAGAAAAATAATCTTCAAACTCGTGGTATATTGTTTGTAAGATGGAGAGTATTTAATTTTGATTTTATATTTCTGATTTTATTTCATTTTGTTGTTTCATTGCTGTCTAGGGTTCAGTGTTTTGTCTTTGACAGTGTACAACACACAAGAACATAATATCAGCCATGGATTAAATTGACCCTTGAAAAAGCATTAATTTATTGGTTGCATTTCTTTCAATTTGGTTTAGTACCCATGTTTGGTTATGTGTCAATAAGTTGTTAACTCAAACATTTCAACTAATGCATATACACAGAAGGAGAGGCAGACAAAGCTTAATTTAAAGTTTTTTTTTTAAGAGAAGATACATTATTTTGAGAATGTAGGTGTTTTTGAAGTCAGTTTTTAGGGTGTATGCAATTTTGGGCTAATTATGAATGCTGCTAATATATAATGGATTTCCCCTAAGTCTCTTTTAAGAGTTTTCAAAAGGAAACTATATTTTGTTTATGTAAGGGTGGCAATACATTTTTCAGATTCCTTTACGCCCATATGTATAAGAACAGAAGCCTGTCATTATAATGATAGATTGGTTGGAATGACGTTCTATTGTCGTCTTTCCTCATTGGCCAGGATCTATAAAGTGAATATGTGGAATATTTTCGAATATCTCAGATCCGGGAGAGCTCGGGTTCACAAAATCCAGCTTAAATTCATCTCTGTTGCTCATGATCGCTTTGATCATAGGTGTTTATTTTTAAAAATAGATAATTACCTTGAAATTTTATTATATTCGCTGGCGTTACCGATTGTAGAGAAAATTTAGTACATATACATTAAAATTTGTGTAAATTTTTATGCATGTCTGTGAAGTGTGGATACAATGACGTAATTAACACGTACTGACATGAAAATTTATGCGTAGATACATAATGTAAAAACTAAAGAGAAACATGATAAATTGGATCTTAGACGCTACGTGCATTTCTTTCAAACAACTACTTCCTGGAAAATAAATTTAAAATAAAATTTATTCCTGAAAGAAGGAAAAGTTTTTCAGATCTGCGACCCAGGTTCTTAAAGAATACAACCAGCTTCTATGAGAGGACTTTGAGGGAGTATGAATAATTGACCATCACAAAACTGGATGCTAAACTCGATGTATAGGGGTACATATCGGCCGGGATAATGCAACTGCTTAAAAGTGTGTCCTGAAATGGTTCAGGAATTATCCTACACCCGTAAGTCGAGACTGGGGCATGTAGGATGATTATCTAATTTGACGACATTTCCTCTCTATATTTACAGTCACAAGCGGCCATCAGAAGAGCGGTGATACCTACCATCTGTCAACCCATCACCCTTCAAACTATTTCCAATCGTCTCGAGGAAGTAAGTTTGCATGCACGTAGTTCATTGTGGTGCTTACCACTTTACCGCTGACCTTAACTCATTTTCGATAGCGCTTTGATTTGCGCTGTTCCCTAGTGGCCTGGTATACAAAATGGCGTCATGGCGTCGTCAGTTATGAATACAAATGGAGACAACCTGGGGAAATAGATAATCCAGCCGTGTCGAACAGCACACCGACAGTTCGTTATGATCTACAGATTGATCAATCCTCATAGCCATTCCATTCTGGTATTTATCGACGGTAACAAAATATTTAACAGTTTGACATTATACACTGCTGAAATCTTAGAACCTGTAGTTTCATAGCGGATGTGAACAAGACCTTATTTCACCACAATAACGTCCATCCACATACGGCAAGCAATTCACGGAAATGTCTGCAAGGTGCTAACACGCTACCATGGTTTGCCAGAATTCCCAAATTTATCCCCAAGAGAAAATGTCTGAAATGGCAAGGGACGGTATCTACATGCTCTGATACAACCATCGCAAAAAGACAGAATCTATTTTTCAATAGATTGAGAAAGCATGACGAGCCATACCCCAAGATATAGTATCTGTACGAATCCATGCCGCATAAGATAGCAAAATACATTGCTAACAAAGGAGAAGCCATTCTCTGCTAGTATAGTCATGTATGCTGTTATTGCACAGTAAATGCTTTCCTTTGCTCTTGAAATTATATCATCCTATTTACTATCTGACCAGTCTTTTCTATAAGTAGGAAAACTGTCATATTCTTTAAAATAATTATTTCTCAAGTTGGCAACATCTTATCAACGCGGATGAATTGGTTGTATATCTCAGATTTGTGTTTAGATGTACTACTTTAATAACATTTACATTCACAACAGAGTTTTAACTACCATTTTCCCCGTTTAGGATATTTTGCCAGCATTGTTCCAGGATTTATCCTGTTTCTCCATACGTAAAAATTATGTGAAATTCTTAAATTTAGAATAAATCGTCTTCTGATTATAATGAGAATTTAAAAAAAAAAATGTGTATCTAGATACTAATATTTTACATAATATACACAGCACATAGTATTTTATTGCGTTATGACATTTGTTATTCATATATCGTGTTTAAAAATTACAGATATGCACATACATTGATAGTCATCATCCCAAATGTCTTCTAATCAGGTGGTTTTAAAACGTGCTTTTTAGTCAAAATCTCTCATTTGTAAATTTTTAGGTAGGCAATACTTTATATAGCATGAGAATGTAAAAAAAAACTGATGTGAGCAGCACATGACTTTCCTTATATAATCGTTTCATCATCAAAAATTATGCATGAAACAAGCATTTAATCAATACATTTAAGCATATTTAGTTTTGTTTTTTTTAATTACAGAATTTGACAATTTCTACGTGAAATTTCCCACACACAAAACAGGCAAGTTCGAATTTTTCGAATCATACCGAAATGTCACCAGCATCAGGGTAACGTACAAGGAACTTAACTATAAAATTTTGTGAAATTCGGTTAGATAGTTTTTGCGCTTGAGTGAATAAATACATTGCACAGAAACATAGACACTCTCGTAGACGGACACAGAGGCGGCACGCTAGTAGATTCGTCTCCTAGAATACTCAAAGCGTGTAAATCTGACGAAAGCTCGAGTTCGGAATTTCGCTCCTATTCAAATACTTTCCCTATACATTACAATGTATTGTAGAGAGAGTAATAATAAAAGCTCTTTATTATAAAGTGTAGAAGAAATCTGATGTGAATTTTCGTGTCCTAGAATACTCAAAGCGTGTAAATCTGACGAAAGCTCGAGTTCGGAATTTCGCTCCTATTCAAATACTTTCCCTATACATTACAATGTATTGTAGAGAGAGTAATAATAAAAGCTCTTTATTATAAAGTGTAGAAGAAATCTGATGTGAATTGTATAAAATACGAGTAACTCCTTTGAAATAATGCTGAATTTACAGTTCATTCAGTTTTCGTTTTCCTTTGGCGATTGGACGTATTTTCAAGCAAAAACTGAATTATCTCGAGAATGGTTCATTATAAAGTGTTGAAATTGGTTTTATTCTTTTTCTCATCAAAAATTACGTATAACAAAATCATTTAATCAACACTTTTAAAAACATTTAGTTTTCTATATTTTATGTTAACATTTTTTGCGGGTCATTTTGCTAACATTTTTCAAATCTTAACAAAATATAATCTCAGCAACAGGGTAACCCACACGATAATTACCTATCAAGTTTCGTGAAAATGTGTTGAATAGTTTTTAAACCAGAAGGGATACATACATTACACAGACACACACGCAGACATACAGGCATTCAGACAAACGCACACACAGACACCACGCTGCAAAAAATAGTTTTTTCGTGTGTCTAGAGTGCCCGAAACTTGCAAGTCCGTCGAAAACTCGAGTTTTGATTTTCGACACGATTTCAATACTTTCCCTATACACTACTGTGTAATAAACGAAAAAGGCAGTTTCCATCTGAACAATCGAGATTCTAGTAAAAAAAAATCTGATGTGAGCAGCACATTCCCTGCAGACTTATATTAACGTTCTCTTTATTTTAATTAAATTTATTTCACTTTTAATTCAATTTTCGTTCTCATTCGGTAAGCTGGCTTATTTTCAAAGGTGGCGTAGGGAAAGTAAGAAAACCTAAAATATATCGACGGCTAGTCCTAGTGTAATGGGGTTGGTCTTATTCTTTTCGTCTTTAAAAATTACGTATTAAATCAGCATTTAATGGATATATTTGAGTATACCCAGTTCTTTAGTTTAGATTTGGACGATTTTTGCGGGCCATTTTGCAAAAAAAGGCAGGTCATTTTTTTCCGAATCATACCAAAATCTAATCAGCATCAGGGTAACCCACAAGTGACTCATCTACCGAATTTTGTGAAATTCGGTCCATTAGTTTTTCAGTTAGAGTGGATACAAGCTTTTGCGGGCCATTTCGCAAAAAAGGCGGGTTCTTTTATCCCGAATCGTACCCAAAACTAATCAGCACCAGACTCGCTCACAAGTAACTTACCTACCAAATTTTGTGAAATTCGGTCGATTAGTTTTTTAGTTAGAGTGGATACAAAATCTGCACAGACAGACAGACACACAGACACACAGACAGACACACAGACGTCACGCTAAAAATAGTTTTTTCGTATTCTAGAGGTCTCGAAACGTATAGATCCGTCGAAAACTCGAGTTGCGATTTTCGGCATGATTCCAATACTTTCCCTATACATTACCATGTATTGCAGGGAAAGTAAAAAATCCATAGCATGAACATTTCTCGAAAAATATTCATAAAAACTCTGAAAATTTGAATGGTGCGCGCATTTACTTATGCCTGACGCATTAGAAAAGCGTTGTTTTGACCCATACAACGTCCGATAACCCCGTTTGGTCCCATTAAGATATTTCAAGGTCTTTCAAGACCGTCCATTTGCAGCTCAGACCATTAATCGGCTTCACGCCCCAACATAGCGAAAGGAGATCCCGGCCTTTTGTTGAATCGAGACAAGAATTGTTGGGCCACAGAGCTATCTCCGGCCATTAGTAGACTCTTCGCTGTTATTTATATGTTGTTTGTTGCTAGCGTGGACGCTTTGCGATGGAATTTTTATTTACCGCGGTTTTTCTTAACCTTCAATTAGTAGAAGGTCCTGTGATGAACAGTTTGGGGCCATTTTGATGCTGGAGAAAATGGGGAACATTGCGAGCGGGGCATTGATGGTCGAAAATAGATGGAGCTGTAACTGGAAGAATGTCTGCTATGAAGCAGACGTACATCGATAAAAACAATCGAAAATCTATCCATTAAGATAACACCATCAGCAGAATACTTTGTAAATACAAACTCTCGACTGCAAAAAAAAAATATTCATGTCCATTCACGAAATCAAAAAATCGTTTTCTTGGTTATATTCAGGGAGAACAACTGCTTAGCCATCTATTAACATAAGTTACATATTTGACCGTCTATTTACACAGAGAAACTGCTTGATTATTTATTTACAGAAAGCAATTGCTTGGCCATCTTGTTTTAGAGAGCAATTGCTTGGTCATCTATTTACAAAGGACAATTATCTGGCCATCTATTCACAAACAACAACTGCTCGGCCATCTATTCATAGGGAGCATTTTCTTGCACATATATTCAAAGATCAATTGCTCGGCCATTTATTTACAGAAAGAATTTGTTTAGAAAGCAATTGCTTGGCCAACTTCTTCTTAGACCCAGACCGTCCGACGTACCCGAAGGTGTAAAGTATATGTTTGGACGGCCAGGAAGTGCCACCCAATTTAGATGGGAACCCAGTGGGGGAGCTTGACCATCTTGTATGAGCACTTACTTGATTATCGATTTACATAGTAGACTAGTTACATTAATGTTTCATTTATTTGCATAGAGCAATTACTCACCCATCTATTTACATAGAGCAAATAATCCCTGTTCTATTTACATAGAGCATTTGTTTGTTCATCTATTTGAATGAAGAAATTGCTTACTCATCTATTTACATAAAGCAATTACTCGCTCTTCTATTTACATGGAGCATTTGCTTACTTATCTATTTACATGGAGCTATTGCTTAGGCATATATTTAGAAAGAGCAACTAACTACCTTGACGTTTAAACACTATTACTGCAGGGGTAGTTTTTGCTCTGGTCAATATACTTTAGAGCTATTGTTTTTAAATAACTTTTAAAATTATATATAACTGTTCAAATTTATTTGAAATTATTTTTGTATTCGCATTTAAATCTGGGGTTATCCATTATCAGAGAACAAATGCTGTTCTTTATTGACGTCAAATTTTTAGTAAAATCTTGCTGTATCAACAATGCATTATCATGAACCAGTCATTAAACTCCGCATTTTGGGGGCATAATTTCTCCATATTTTACTCCATAAAACACAAAACCCTAGTTAAGTTTCAACTTGAATTGTAAATATTTTATGAGGATTTTCCCTATTTAATAGGAAGAATATCATACTTAACTGTAGTAAGTTTATTTAAAGGGTTGAAGAACTTAAACTAAACAACTCAACCCGTTTTTTTTTTATTCGAAACCAGAAGAGGATACATTTTAATAACAATGCGATCAAGAATAAAGCGTTACAATTCCAATCAACTAAAAAAATCCACTGCTTCTTCATTGAAAAAGAAGATCTTGACAACAAATAGTAAATTGATACATCAAATTACGGCTACTCCATAATCTCTTTCCGTATTTGATTTAGATACAAAGATATCAATTCAACATTCTGTTGCGATGTCTTAAGCCAAGGAGTATTAATAATATAGGAAATGCTATTGTTTTGTCACTGAATGTAGAGGATGAGGATTACAATAAGTGACAACTGAAAAAGATTTAACGGATCCCAGTTTCGGAACAATAGGGTTGAGATGTTTTTTGACAGGCTGCATATAACAGAGAATGACACAAGTCTTACCCTTGATGAAACATATTCTAGTATTACGTTTGTAAAACAAAGAACAGCATACGTTGTTTTCTGCAAACAATGTTTAAAGACCACCCTTGAACGATACGTGTCTGATGAAAACCCTTGAGTCCTGGGATAGTTATCAGATACTGCTGATTATGAACGGTGTTTATCTGATCTTCGATTTATAATTAAACTATGGATTCAAATGGTAGGCAGCAAACGGAATCACAGCTGCACATATGGGATTCCTTACACAGAAGTTATAAATTATTTTTTCTTTAATCTTTGGTTTCAACAGAGAAGAACTGACAGTAGGTACCAATGAAGCAATATTTGATGGGAAGCAAATTCTATAATAATAAAATATGTCTATCTGTTTGTTTGTTTATTTGTGTCATTTGTAGCGGAAAATATAATTTACGTACAGTCATGAGATTTTATACTTGGTACTCCGGCTCCTGAAAAGGAAAAACTCGCCTATATTGTTTTACATTTAAATTATTGTTGAATTTAATGTTAAAACGCCACTTTGAACGATTTTCGTATAAATCTGTTGAATCACCAATTGAAAATATTATTGAAAACCATATCAAGCAAAAGTATATATATACGTCCCATTATTTTCTAGCTCTTACTGTAGAATATCATCTTTCATTGCCTTTTCGAATTACTGTTATTTGTTTCATAAGATTGACAACAGTAGGTCTCTACTTTTAAACTTCGCGATTGGCAACACTGGTCTCTTCATTTTGGGCTCCAATGGTTAGTACACTTGCAGTTTTTTTATTCCAGGTATTCCTGTTTCTTTAATGATTTTTCTATCTTTATGTGTGTAGTCCAAGCTTTTAGAGTTTATAGATATTACCTATCTCTAAAATCAGAAACACATATTTTGTGCTCATTTTGATTTAATACTTGGACCTGACGAAGAGTTTTTTCAAAATGAACAATTCATTTATTTAGGCCAAGCGCTTATCCACGTGTATAGATTTAATGCTTGAATTTTATTTGTTTTTCAATTATCGATTCCATTCCATTGATATTTATTGATTATCTTTAGCTTAATGACTAGCAATTTGCATTTTTTTTTCATTTGATTGATGATTCTCTATTTAATACATATATGCGTATATATATATATATATATATATATATATATATATATATATATATATATATATATATATATGTATGTATATATATACATATATACATACATATATATATATACATATATACATACATATATATATATACATATATATATATATATATATATATATATATATATATATATATACAATACAAATGTTAAGTAAAATATAACTTTTACTAGAAATATTAAAACGGGATATGCCCATACTATCATAAGGCGCATTGCAGCACATACAATATAAGCACGAATATGGATTCAAATGAATAAGAAATGAAAGAAGTAAAAACGGATGGGGATGCTTACTGACTTTAGATAATGTTGTTTAGACATTAGGCATCCAAGTAGTCTTGCTATTAGTATCGTTTCATGTTGGTGATCTGGGTTTTCAAGTACGTTTTTCAATGGATTGAATTTGGCTTTTTCAATGGATTGGATTTGCTTTTTCAGTGGATTGGATTTTGCTTTTCCAGCGTTGGTATATGGAGGACTGCTTCAGGCGAGTCTGGTTCCGGGAACGTTTCCTGGGATTAAAAGCGTGCTTCAACCGGGAACAAGGGGTCGTAATCCCCCTTGGCCGTTCGACTTCCTTGTAAGCATCCCCATCCGTTTTTACTTCTTTCATTTCTTATTCATTTGAATCCATATATATATATATATATATATATATATGCATATATATATACATATATATATATACATATTTAATATATATACACATATATATATATACACACACACACATATATATAAGCTATTGCTGCCTGATAATAGAATAGTGCCATATATGTATTCTTAAGATTACTTGTGGAATGCTTGAAAGAGTCTTAAAATAACGTTACACTTATACTGTAATGGATTTTTTTTTCTTTTGTGCATTCTCTTCTCCTTATGCCATGAGTAATGCAGGGGAAAGCCTTAGAAGAATAAAAGAAACTTCTAAAATCTCGTGAAAGGTATTTTATGGACCCTCCAAAGTCGGTCCCCTCCAAAATTTGGTGAAAGCGATGTTTGTTTACGATGAAACGTATTCTAGAAGCGGAGGTGGGAGTTTAAAGATCAGATTGCTATGGGGAATCTCCTTTCGTCAACCTTATAAAGTTTAAAAAGAAAAGAGCATAACAAAGGCAGGGGGCACATTTTCTTTTTATCTTACTACATTATAGAAAACGTGCTGTAGCGCCGAAAATTTTCAAATTCGAGATTTTGATAGAAAAGTACTCTTTGTGACCTGTTGAATGCATTTCGAATTTTTGTTATTTTCCATATATGCATTGTATAATATATAGGGAAAGTATTGTGACGAGGTCGAAAATTGAAATTCGAGATTTCCACAGAAGAGCATGTTTTAAGCATCCTTGATTCCAAATCGAACGTTTTTGATGATGTATGTTTGGGTATATGTACGTATGTTAGTATGTGTGTTTGTGTGTGTGTCCGTGAGTTTATCGAAGCTATATCTCACGAACATATGGAAAATTTCGAAAAAAATTTGGTACAATTATTATAGCCAGTAAGTACTAGAATCCTGTTATTTTTAAACGCAATTAAAAGTTCGGAAAGCACCTTAATTTTCAAATGAATTTTTAAGAAAATCATAAAAAAATCAGAACTTTTGATAATGATACATAGATTATCATATCAAATGCAATTTTTCATCTGAAAATGCATGATAAAAATTTCAAGGCGCAACTGTTCTCGAAATAATGTGTAAGTTCCGAATAAATAAATAAAAAAAAAAACTAGAACCTTCAACACTATTAAAATCATAATCATTTAAAACGCTAATTCTTTTGCTAAGAAACGAATTGCACCCATTTTAGAATGCTAGCGAGAACTATTTTCATGATATTGTACGCTTTTTATAATACATTTACAACAAAAAATGCATTAAATTAAAAACAAAAAAGATCAATCATGCATAAAGCATTGATTATGAAACACTTTCCAACTTCAATGCAATTTCATTTAAACATCTCTAAAATACGATACATTTCTCGGTAATACTTTAAAAATTATCACAATACTACATTAATTTATTATATTTGAAAACTTAAAAGTTCATCGAAAAAAAAAAATGAACTTCATTCAAATGACGTCAATTAAATATAAATCGCCTGGCTTCTCGGTAATGTTTTTAACATTATCATAATGCTACAATAATTTAATATATTTGAAAACTTCATCAGAAACAACTAAAATTTATTCAAATGACGCCATCGAAATATAACAAGCCTAGCTCTCTCTATAAAAGCAGCATTTCATTCATAACATTTTCCCATTCATTTCATTCATCACAATACTATATTAATTTATTTTATTTAAAAACTTAAGACCATGGATTTACAAGTAATTAAACTCTATGGTTAAAACTTCATCGAAAAAAATTGTGCTTCTCTCTATAAAATCAATGAATATTTCATTCATATCAGCTATGCAGACTCCATGAGCTAAATAATTTAAAAAAAGTTAAGAGTTATGCAGCGATTCTTAAACAACTCATTCTACATATTTTGCTGTTTACATTTTACATAAGTGAAAAATAGGTTTCGTTGTAGAAATAATCAAATTTGGATGATCATTTAAACTCAAATATATTGTAACTGCGTTGTTTCAGTATGTAGATGCACAGAATTTAAGCAAAAATAAAGTGGTTTTAGGACGGATACAATACACAATATGAATTAAAAAGAACTTTAAAAATCAAGATTTTGAGACAAGATGGATGCCATATTTCATTTTGAATTGGGTCACGTGATCGCTTCATATAAGAGGTTGAAACCCAGACCGTCCGACCTACCAGAAAGGTGTAAGGTAACTGTTTGGGCGGTCGGGAAGTGCCACCCAATTTAGACCGGAACCCAGTGGGGGAGGCATCCACAGGGACCGTACCCTCCTTCCCCTACCACCAACCTCTCGGAAGGACTTTCGGACCCACATGTTTAACGTGATCGTACTCCGCATGAACACGGCGGCAGTTTCATATAAGAGGTGTAATTATTCATATAAGAGGTGTAATTATTATTTTAATTCTTATTTTTAAAAAAACTACTGAATATATTTTGCTGAAATTTTTTTTTATATATTTTATGGGATAATTTGAATATTACCTAAAATTTTCGAAGCAATTTGTGAATTTTAAATTCGCTTAAAAAATGTTTAAAGAATTAGGTTCCATAGGGTTCAATGTATTTCATTTATTCAACCCGAGTTCAATCCAAAACGAATTGGGTAATATTTTTCATTTCTATTCCCATAGGTCCCACAGACCGTCTGAGCAATATACTAAAATTTCATTTTGATAAAGTCATCTTTACGGCAGTTGTGCTAACGAGCAGACAGACAGACAAAATGAACAAAGTCATATACACTTTTCAACTATGTTGTGTTAAAAATATTGAATACATTATCCAATAAGTTATGTGACAAATCTGTCTGTCCTGTTTAGTTCGTTGCATTCATGAGAGAAGGTACTTTTTGTAACAGTTTTACATTTTAACACCAAAGAAGTTCGTTAATAGCCGTTTCTAACGCTTTACAACATAGTTGAAAAGTGTTTATGGCTTTGTTCATTCATTCATTCTGTCTATCTGCCCGTTAGCACGATAACTGCCGTAAAAATTGACTTTATCAGAATGAATTTTTAGTATGTTGTTCAGACAGCCTGTGGGACCTATGGGAATGTAAATGAATAATATCACCCAATTAGTTTTAGATTGAACCCGGGTTGAAAAAATGAAATACATTGAACCCTATGGGACCTAATTTTTCACACATTTTTTAACCGAATTTAAAATTTACAAATTGCTTCGAAAGTTTTAGGAAATATTCAAATTACCCCATAAAACATATAAAAAAATTTCAGCGAAATATATTCAGTAGCTTTTTAAATAAAAATTTAAATAATAATTACACCCTTTATATGAAGAGATTACGTGACTATGATATGAAAAGATCACGTGACCCACTTCAAAATAAAATATGTGATCCATCTTGTGCCAAAATCGTGATTTTTAAAGTTTTTTCTAATTCATATTTAGTGTTGTGTGCGTCTATCCGTCCAAAAAACCGCTTTATTTTTGCTTAAATTCTGTGCATCTACATCCTGACACAACGCAATTACAATATATTTGAGTTTAAATTATCATCAAACTTTGATTGTTTCTACAACGAAGCCTAATTTTCCCTTATGCAAGATGTAAACACCAAAAGATGTAGAATGAGTTGTATAAGAATTGCTGCATTTCTTTAATGCAAAATTATTTAGCTCATGGAGTCTGCAATATAGCTGATATGAATGAAACATTCATTGATTTTACAAAGAGAAGCAGACGTTTTTTTCGATGAAGTTTTAAGCATAGGTTTAAATTACTTGAACCTCCATGGATTTAAGTTTTTAAATAAAATAAATTATTATAGTACTGTGATGAATGAAATAAATGGAAAAAAATTTATGAATGAAAAGCTGCTTTTATAGAGGGAGCCAACCGATTTATATTTCGATGACGTCATTTGAATAAAGTTCATTTGTTTTCGATGAAGTTTTCAAATATAATAAATTATTGTGGTATTATGATATTTTTAAAAATATTAGGGAGGAATGTATCGCATTTTAGAGATGTTTAAACCAGACAATTTATATTTCAATGCCGTCATTTGAATAAAGTTCATTTTTTTCGATGAAGTTTTCAGATATGATAAATTAATGTAGTAATGTGATAATTTTAAATATTACCGAGGAATGTATCGCATTTTAGAGATGTTCAAATAAAATTGCATTGAAGTTGGAAAGTGTTTCATAATTAATGCTTTATGCATGATTGATGTTTCTTGTTTTTTTTTTTCACGGGATATCAATTAAATGTCAATTGCATTTTGATGACGATTTTGCACGAGTGTAGAAACATGCAATTCTATTTGATGTCATAAGTTGCCAGAAGCGCTCAATTACAATTTATCAATGCAAATCAATACAAAAACCTATTAAATCAATGCAAAGAACATTGTGCTGTGGAATAAGTAAAGTCGTTGTACTATATAGAGAAAGTCAGGAGTTGCCCACATCAGATTTTTTAACCTTTTCCTTACAGGTGGGACAGCGTCCATTCCAAACGGAGAACCTCCCAAGAAGACAGGTATTTGTAAGTCAAATACCTGTCTTTTTGAGAGGTTCTTCGTTTGGGATGGACGCTGTCCCACCCGTAAGCAAACGGTGAAAGAGGGGATTATAGTAAAATATATAAGAAAGGCTAAACGGGAACAAAATGAATATTGTTATGAACGTGTAAAATGCTCTCTGATGGGGTTACTTTTGAAAACTAGGCGAAGAAAGCACCCGTACGGACAACCTTTCCTATGGCGTGAATCTAGGGTTCCCAGATGCTGAAGTTCGCAGAAATTTGGCGATTTATCACCAATTGTGTCAACCCACCAAAACAAAAGAAAAGTGTAATAAAGTAAGAAATTAACAGAACAGGAAGCAAGCGACCGTCAGTAAAGGGTAAAATACTAAGCCTATAAGCCTGACGAGTATTTTCCGATCGGGTATTTTCCGAGTCGAGTATTTCCGATCGAGTATTTTATGTCGAGTATTTCCGATCGAGTATTTTATGTCGAGTATTTTCCGATATATCAGTAGACGAGTCTATTAAAGCTAGGCTGAAAAATCCTATATGCAGGAGCAAAATAAAAATTACAGTCATTCCTGGCTGTTCATAGGCGGAGCTAGGATTGCTTGGTTTGGGATGCTAGTACACATTTTGGGTTGGTAAAGCCCCTTTAGCTATATTAATTTCAGTTGCAATTCGAAATTCTAACTTTAACCATACATTTTAAAAATCGCTGAGGGTACTGGGTATTCATATGTACCCCTGGCTCCGTAAGTAATTAAACGACGTTTCAAACAATTAATTGCATTCAAACGAAAAGGCGCAAGCATAGTAATCACAGAAATGATAAAGTTGATTTCGAAATTCGGCAATGATTTCAGATGTTATGAAATATCGGGAAAATATTATGTTTCATATGTGTATAAGTGACAAAATTTTAAAAAACTGCAAGTGCATCTGAATTTAAGATGTTTGTATTTGTGTAGCAATTTTATTATTCTCATAGGGAATATGGTATCTCTCGATTGCGTGAAATTTGGAATGCATTTCTTAACATGTAACTGCGCTAAGCTCTCATTGGTTTTAAGCAAGATAAGATATTTTGTTATTGTTATTCACATAAAATCGAAATTTGTTAAATTAGGAATAATGCTTTTAAACACAGCGATTTTGAACATGAAGCGATTAAAAAAATGATAATAATATATAATAGAATTACGTATTATAATAATAATAATAATAATAATATAATTACGTATTATAATAATAATAATAATAATAATAATATAATTACGTATAATAATTATAATAATAATAATAATAATAATAATATAATTACGTATAATAATTATAATAATAATAATAATAATAATATAATTACGTATAATAACAATAATAGTATAATTACGCATAACAACAATAATAATAATAATAATTTTTGAAAGAAATATCCCTATTGTTTGAATAATTACAAAACATGACAAAACAATAACAAATAAGGAAATCAACGTAAATTACTACAAAAATAAAATTATAAAAAGTGGAAGATCATTTAAAAAACACTTGATTTTCCTTCCCTGATATGCTTAATAATAATAATAATAATAATAATAATAATAATAATAATAATATAATTACGTATAATACTAATAAGAATAAGAATAATTTTCAAAAGAAGTATTCATATCATTTAAATAATTACAGAACATGGCAACTCAATAACAAATAAAGAAATCATAAATTAATGCGTAAATTAAACTATTAAAAGCGGAAGATCGTTTAAAAAACACTTGCTTTTCCTTCACTTATATGCTTAATACTGATGTGCTTTTACTGATATGCTTAATAATAATAATATAATTACGTATAATAATAATAATTTTCGAAAAGAATATCCATATCATTTGAACGATTACAGAACATGACAACTTAATAACAAATAAAGAAATCAACGTAAATTACTGTGGAAATAAAATTATAGAATGCGGAAGATCGTTTAAAAATCACTTGATTTTCCTTCACTGATATGCTTGTCTGACTTTTGTTATTTAATTTAAGCAGTAAATAACAATGTGGTTTCTTAATTTATTTTTACAATAATCATGTAAAATAAAAGCATACGTCTCAAGAATTTTAATAGAAAATAAAGTTTGCAACCTATAAGTTTACATTTTTATTACCTACACAATCCCAGAGCAGGCCATGGGCGTTATCCCACCAAACGACCTTTCCAAGGTAAAATCTCAAGACGATCATCCACATTCTTTGCTCTGCCCACTCTTTGCGACCGGCCACAAACACCACCTTTTTTATTACTTCTCCACCATTTCAAAAAATGAAGAAAAAAAATGGCTAAAAGCATCTTTTGTTGATCCAACAATGAAATGTTCAGACCATCAACTGTTGCCGCTTTACCATTATTATTTTTTTTTATCTCAAAAAAGGAGCGAATCTCAGCCAGTGTCACGATCTCCAAAGATTCTAGAAAAGATCGGATTTTAAGAATTCTTTTTTCGGGAATAAGGAAATGAAGATGAAGCTCTGTGTCAAAATTCGACGCTAATCGGACACTTCTTGGGAGGAGAGCAAGAGCAACGGAGTAAATCACGATCCGGAGGTCGTGACAGTGTTTAATATACTGATACATCGATAAAAGAAGAATATCGATATAGTCTTCGGATAATGATATTCAAAAACAAATTTTGTGAGTTATTGCTTTAGTTTCGCATAACAATAAATTTCACCTTTGTCTGCTTTTTTTAATCATTTTTATCGAGTTTTGGGAAATAATACTTTACAAAATAAGGTGAGGGCGGCCGGCACGACTAACATATTGTAATCAAAAAAGAAAACGGAACTACTTCGATAGTTAAGAGCATAAACAGTTGATTGAATGCAGCCCCCTGCTGGGCTCCGATCTAAATTGGTTGCCGCTTTCCAGCCGTACAAACAGATACCCTATACCGTCGGGTAGGTTAGACGGTCTTTTATTTTAGATTTTGGCAATTTTTGCGGGCCATTTCACAAAAGAAGGCAGGTTCCATAGTGTATTAATTTAATATCACACTTTTTGGTCCAATCTCATCTTTATTAGAGCAAAGTTATCAATAATCTTGTTATTGACAAATGCCGATCGTTTGTCTGCTAGACCATTAGACACCGAGCTTTCCAGTAAGTTATCAATAATAAGGTACAGTTATCTACAATACGGTACAGTTATCATACAGTAATTTTTCATTTATAGTTATCATGTGTTTCAATAGTCATGGGACCCCATCAATAATTTTCCATGGGGCAGAGGCAAATTGAAGAATAAGAAGTACAACATTGACTAGCTTGATGCTTAGTTTTACGATCTTGAACGTCCAAGGGAAGCAAGTGCTCTTTTTGCCCTCCGCTATAGGTGTCCGCGTTAATAGTATAACAAAAATTATTTTGCCGGTCACCTTTTGAAACTCCCGTAATAAGCCAGAAGTTATTATTATAAAGGAAGCAATTAGGTATCAATTAAAAGTGAAATTCAATATTTTAATATCAACCGTAAATATGTTAAAAATAAACCTAACTTAAAAAGTTAATCAACGTATAAGGAATACCGGCCCTACAACCGATATCAGTGGAATGAATGCTTAACATCGCATTGTTATAACGCAAATTGCTGTATGAAAAAATGCTACTATTCAACGTGGAAGGGTTCTCCCTCAGGTGCCTTGAAATGCAAACCCCTTGGAATCATTGGACAATTTTTAGACACTTTCTCCTTCAAGAAAACTACTTCGAATATGGAAGAAGTAAATTAAATTGAAACAAGAAATATATGAGGAAGACTTCTGACTTGATAGCAAATGGTACGCACACTTTATTTTCGATGCAACTATTAAGTTTTTTTTTTTTAAGTTTTTTTTTTATTTTTTTTTATCGCACATTCATGCGAATTTTCGGAAAAACAGGGAGCGTCATCTTCAGAACCTGAACTTAGGGAATCACTTTCCCCTTCAGGAATTCGATGCTGAATCCATATCAGTCGTCATCTAAGAGAAAGGAATAAGTGGTGGGACAGTCTGAATGAACGGTAAAATACCAAAGAGGAAAATAAACGTCCAACATAGGATTCACGTCAATTGTTGTTCAGTTGTTCATAAAATCCCAATTCAAATGAAATGGCAAAACCAGCGGGAAAAAAAATATTTTAAACAAAATTCGAAAAATAAGCGGTACAAAAGAAAATAATTCTTGGAAGCTAAAAGAAGCAACATCGACAACAGAAACAACGAAAATAAAATTCAAGAAAAGGAAATCAATAATTGAAAAAAGGAGACAAACGAAATCGAAAAATTAAACCAGATATTTCCAAGCAGAAGCGATAAAAGAACAATTATCATTAATAAGGGAGTTTGACTGAGAAACAATAGAGAAACTTTCCAGAAATAGCCCAATTAAAATATGGAATTAGGAGCCAAAATGATGAGGAAGAGGAATGATCATAAAGATGAGTGTAATCAAGTATTTTTTCTTGATGCTCTGATTACAAAAATGGTTCCACTTTCTAAACCTCTTTGTGTCCATGACTCCTCCTACTCGTTCATCCTGTTCAGCAAAAAGCTTCTGATTTTTACATTTATGTTTAACTTGCCTCAAAATTGTGTTCCGATTACAGGCACTTAACTGTGAGATTGACTTTCTGAAATCTTTGGCCGTCTCTAGAGGCTATAATCTCACTATTATTGACTTGGCGTTGTAAAAATTTAACAAGCCGAATTTGGTTCCTTAACTTCCACGTCAAGAGGTTTTTCCATGTAATTCTATCGTTTTACCTTTTTACTTTCCTTATATACATAATGTATAAGGAAAGTATTGTGACGGGGTCGAAAATTCGAATTCGAGTTTTCGACGGGAGAGCACGTTTCAAGCATCCCTGATCACGAATCAAACATTTTGAAGTGATGTCTGTGTGTGTGTGTGTGAAAGTATGTGTGTGTGTGTCAGTTAGTCTGTGGAGACGATAACTGACGAACGAATGGACCGATTCGAACGAAATTTGGTACAAAAATCACAATCCGTAAACACTGGAAGCCTATTGTTTTTATACGCAATCAAATGTTCAGAACCCCTCTAAATTTTCGAGTGAAATTTTGAAAAAATCGTCAAAAAATCAAAACCGCTAATAAAGTTACATAAATAGACATTTCTTATGTAATTTTTCATTAGAAAACGATTGACATAAATTTTAGAACGCTAACATGAACCGTTCTCGAGATATTGCACATTTTTCAAAAAAAAATTATCAAAAAGTCATAAAATTAAAAAAAAAATTCCTATTGCGGAACATGTTCACTTTTCATATGTAATACCATGCGATAAATTGGGTGACTGCGATAAATTGGGTGACATCATTTTCGTGAATCTAGCTCGTTCCATTCATGAAAAAAGATACTTTGAGTAATACTTTTGTATTTGAACGCCAATAGTCATTTATCTGCTGTAAGAATAACTTATTTCTTCGTCCATAACGCTTGGCGAGATTTTGGCGACGAATTTGGTGGAATTTCGCCAACTTGGCGACTTTTTTATATGTTGCCAAATTCACGGAAATATAGCCAAACGGATAAGAATGACGCTAAATCAATGAAAATGACGATTAATTGATGAAAATTCAATATCTTGGAAAGAATATAAGTATCTATTTTTTTACTGTAAAAGTATTATATGCATTGCTTTATATAAGGAAAGTCATGTGTTGCCCACATCAGATTTTTATTCTTCTGTTAGCTATAAGGTCGCCAATATTCTTTTCCCTTTCAATTTTAAAAGGGAAATTCCATATTTTAATATCAACCATAAATATTTTAAAAGTAGATCTAACATAAAATGTTAACCACACCAAATGTAAGGGGCACCTGCTCAACCAATCAGCATTTTGCAACTTGACATTGAAAGCCTGTCCAAAGTGTTATTTATTTTACGTTAAATTTATTAAATTTCAATGACATTCAATAGCGTGAATTTTACATTTGAAGTTAAATTTAAGCCAATCAAGTCGCCAAATTTCAACTTGCGTAATGCTAATTTCATACTAACAAAATTGCAGAATGATTTTTGAAGGGGAATAACATCTATATTTGGGGTATCTCTGCCTGAAGTCGGAGTGTTACGAAAAATATAAACATTTTAAACGCTTATATCTACAAACATAATGGATAAAAATGTTCACAAGTTTTACGAAAATATGTTCTACTTATAAATATATGAAAGTAATTTCAATATTTTAATATTTTTAATTTTTTTTTCCCGAAAAAATAAAGTTTTTGTGCCAGCGAGTTTTTGTCTCACTTTGCTTACTATTTGAAGTATCTTTTAAACAGTAAAAAAAAAAGATAGATAAGCAACAAAAATGTTTAGTGTTTCAATATTTTGAATTTTTTTTTTGAATAAACTAAAAAGTTTTTGTACAAGCGAATTTTTGCCCCACTTTCCTTACATTTATTTAAAAAATCTTCTAAACAATAAAAGCGATATAAGCGATATAAGCGATAGAAATGTTTAGTATTTAAATATTTAGATTTTTAAATACTAAAGCAATATAAGCGATCTAAGCAATATAAGCGATAGAAATGTTTAGTATTTAAATATTTAGATTTTTTTTAAATAAATTAACAAGAAAGATCAATCATGCATAAGCATTGATTATGAAACACTTTCCAACTGAAATGCGATTTCATTTAAAAATTTCTAAAATGTGATACATTCAGTGGTGATATCATTTACATTATCACAGTACTACAGTAATTTATTATGCTTAAATATTTAAAACTGTATAGAAATATAAATCCTCTGATTATCTATGCAAAATCAATGAATATTTCATTCATATAACTTGTATTCCAGACTTCAGAGCTAAATAATTTTGTGTGAAAACAATTCAGCAATTCTTATGTAACTCTCGCTTGAGATATTTGCATTCTGCATATGTTAAAATTAGGCTTCGTTGAAGAAATAATAAAAGTTTAGGGATCATTTAAAATCACAACTATTGTAATTGCATAGGCACGGAATTTAGATACACAGATAATACATAGATACACAGATAATACATAGATACACAGATAATATATGTGTGTGTGTGTGTGTATGCATTTAAAGTATTGGAATCGTGCCGAAGATCGGAACTCGAATTTTCGAAGGATGTACACGTTTTGGGACTTCTAGAACACGAAAAAACTATTTTTAGGAAGACGTCTGTGTGTGTAAGGGTGTATCTTTGGAAGTTTCTGTGTGTCTATGAGGATATTACATCCACTCTAATTGAAAAACTACTGGACCGAATTTCATAAAATTTGGTAGGTATGTTTTTTGTGGGAAATCCTGATGTTCATTAGATTATAGTACGATTCGTAATAAAAGAATATGCCTTCTTTGCGAAATGGCCGGCAGAAATTGCCTTTATCCACTCTAGCTAAAAACTAATGGAACAAATTTAACAAAATTTGGTGTATAATATTTCAATAACCTACAAGTGATTTATATACCAAATTTAACAAAATTTGATATATAAATCATTTGTAGGTTATTCTAGTACGATTCGGGAAAAAGGAACGGGTTATTTTTGCGGAATGGCCAGCAAAAATCGTTAAATATAAAAATAAAAGATTACGTGTGCTCAATTCTATCAATTAAATTCCTATATTAAATTCCTATTGTGATTTTTGATAACAAAAAGAATAAGACTAATCCCATTACGCTAGGACTAGCCGTTCTTGAGATATTCTAGTTTTTTCGCGTTTTCGCTACGCCACCTTTGACAATAAGTCCAGTTATCAAATGAGAACCAAATTTAAGTTTAACGTGCAAATTCAATGTCATTTAAAATACTTATGGCTGTTATTTTGTGCAGATAAACTCAATTTATTATTGAAGAAATACAGAGAACGTGAATATGAGTCTGCAGGGAAAGACATGTGCTGCCCACATCAGAATTTTTAACAATATTACAACAACGATTTATAGAAGTGAACGGGGATTATTTGCAGGCCATTTCGAAAAAAAATTTATGATCTATATTTATAGATCCATCAAATTTTTGTAGAATAAAATTTAAGCTGCGTACCAAATTTTAACTCTCTAGGACGTAGGAAAGTGCATTAAAAATGCCATCAAATAAGTATATCATGAAGAGTCATATAAAATTAAAACAAAAATTTAAAATTTGTTATCTACCAAATTTATTTTAAAATGTGAAGCCTCTCTCATATACAAAATGCTCTTGGAAAGATATCTATTATATAATATATCTCTTTTTCTTTCTGGAGGATATCCCAAAAGTCAGAATTTAATTAAATTTGTTTTTTTCCCTATATTAAATAATTTTTAATTAATAAACTACTTAACATATTTTACTGAAATGTTTTTTATATATTTTATGGGATAATGTGAATATTTCCTAAAAATTTCGAAGTAATTTGTGAATTTTAAATTTGCTTAAAAAATGTTTGAAAAATTAGGTCCCATAGGGTTCAATGTATTTCATTTTTTCAACCCGGGTTCAATAAAAAACTAATTGGGTGATATTATTTATTTATATTCCCATACGTCCCACAGACCGTCTGAAAAACATACTAAAATTTCATTTTGATAAAGTCATTTTTACGGCAGTTATCGTGCTAACGGACAGACAGACAGACAGACAGACAGACAGAATGAACAAAGTCATAAACACTTTTCAACTATGTTGTAAAGTGTTAAAAAGGTTTTGCA
This sequence comes from Amaurobius ferox, assembly GCA_951213105.1. Classification (NCBI taxonomy): domain Eukaryota; kingdom Metazoa; phylum Arthropoda; class Arachnida; order Araneae; family Amaurobiidae; genus Amaurobius; species Amaurobius ferox. The sequence continues at coordinate 93,451,925 of OX578145.1, forward strand.
CAAGAAAGTTTTTGCCTCACTTTGCTTAGTTTTACTTAAAGTATCTTTTACATACTAAAATATAGATAAGCGACAAAAATATTTAGTATTTAAATATTTTGAATATTTTTTTTTTCGAATAAACTAAAAAGTTTTTGTAGAAGCGAATTTTTGTATCATTTTGCTTAATTTTTTTTAAATATCTTCTAAATAATAAAAGATAGATAAGCGACAAAAATATTCTGTAGAAAATCCCGTTTTCAGATTAATAATTTGCTTTTACAAAGCTATTATAGTTTTCGAGAAATTTTCTTGTTAAGTTGAAGAAGATTAAAATTTTTCCGTTTTTAAAGTTTGTAATGCCTTTATCTCGAAACCTAAAAGTGCTAGCTATAAACTATAAGAAGTAATATATAGCCCTTTGAAAGCCATATAAAGATATTTAGTTCGATGTCAGATCAGGTTATTAATTTCGAAAATATAGTGGCTACAATTTTGATATTTTAATATTTTGGACTACATTGAAAAGGTAACGATATTTTTATACTATACTACTATATTTTATACTAAACTACTTTTAAGTAATTTTTGTGATTTTTAAATCTGGTGTATTGATTCATAAAATATGTTTTGTGTTAATGTCAATTTTAGAATATGCAAATTCAACTTGCCGGTAGTAGATTGTATTTAAGCATGTTGGCAATTTTTCTTATTTTAACGCCACTGAGGAAGGGTATGATGATACCCGAAAGCGCTCTGGCTTTTTAAGATTGTATGTATGTCTGAAGGATGTCTTTAATAAAATGACTTTTATGATCTATTGATTTGTCATTCTGTTATATAAGTTGATCGATATTTTTTTATTTTAAACTGTTTAAAGAATGCCTAAAGAAAACGAATCACCCACAAAGAAAGATGTTATTTGCACAAAACCGCTTCTTCTGACAGAGCCACTGCCGATTTTTATGAATTTATGCGCACATTTGCCAACTTTAATTATAATAATTAAATGGGTACCAGAGTAATAAAATTGCTAATTTTTCCATATGAATAAGAAAATTAAATGGATTTGACGTTTTCATACCAAAATCCTTTTTTTTCTGCCAAATTTTACAAGAATGACGTCACAAACTAATGACGTCACAAACTAATGACGTCACAACTAATGACGTCACACAAAAAAAATCGTATCGCTACTATCTTTCACAACAATGATTGAAACTATTAAAGTTTCATGATCATTGAGTCAAAAATAATTATACATGATCATGTCAAATTTTGTTTTATGCTGCCATGTTGAAAAAAATATATAAAATTTCGAATCAATTTCGAAGTTTTCGCTCGATTTAAGAATAGTTCCAGATATTTTGATAATAAAGCCAGATAAAGTGTAAAAACCCATTAATATTTGTGGCTGTTCTGCTATCGTGTACACGAGAAATCGACCACAGAAATTGACAGACAGACGGACGTCACTCCGAAATAAATCAAAACGTGTTCAGGAGGTCTTAAAACATATATTGACATCAAAATCTCGAAATCAAAAAATTTCGTGAAAACAATAATAAATGCATTTGAAGTATAAAATGACCTAATTTGAATTTTGATCTTGATTTTTAGGAATAGATAAAAACCCAAACTATAATATGTAAATGTTGAGTTTATAATTATTAAAAGAATATAATATATAAATTATGTTCTTTAGTGAATGCTATGGATGTTTTACTTATATTTGCGGCAAACCTAATTTAATAGAAAGGAGATAAAGAAAAAACTCAAAATCTCCGGTAAGTTTACATAGCCTTATACAATTAAATATGTTATATCCATTCAAAATCTCTTTGAATGAAAACAGATATAAATTCATTATTCTAAATAATATTATAACAATACGGAATATGAATGTATGAGAAAGTCGAGAGGAGCCTCACACTCTAACTTATTTTCCTTTTCAGCTGAGTTTTTAAACTGAAAATAGAATATTCTGTTTATTCTTCGCAACTATTTATAAAGACCACAAAGCAAGAAAAGCAACTGACTTTCAAATCTGCATGCTTCAGCAAATTACGACCAACGTCACGAATAAACCCTTTATATGTAGATACAATGCTCTGTGAGCAAAATCCGTTAATGATCGTCTTTATTCTATTTCGTTCACTTTTGGCTCAAATTTGGATTAGAAGCAATAATGCCTCATTTTTCACGCCTCGAACGGAGTTTCACCTAAAACAGTCCATCAGACTCCAAAAATTGAAATGCCAGGTCATATTGCTGCCACAAAGGAGGTACACAGAACAGTCAGGTCACATTTTGAAAGGAACTTAAAATGATTTTTGCATTCAACGCTATGAGGTATAAAAATGTAAAGAAGTTATACCTGCATTAGTCATTTCCACCCACGCTTCGTGCGCGCGAAATGTGCAGTGGTCGCGAAATGTGACGCCTACACACTCAATAGAAGCTCTGAGTTTAACATCTAAAAGGTCTCACAATTTCGGTTCTGGTAACATGAAAATTGCGGTTTGTCAAACAATATTTCATCTCCGATCGCTTTAAGTTGCCTTGCTTTCAATGTTTTCTGACATTTTAATCTAGAAATCAATTATTAATGAAAAATATATTTTAGTGGTTTGATTAGAAGAATAGCTGGCAGACGATTTCGATATTTGAAACTTAATTCTGTTACTATGGTTACAAATGGAATCCAAAAACGGTATAAAAATTGAATTATAAAATATAGTAAAAATTCGTCTACTATAACCATGGATTAAAATAGCTAAAGAACATATTGTTGTGCACTAATAAAGTTAATTAAGAAAATGTAGACTATATTTGTGTGCATATTATGGCATAAAAAAGAATTTTGTGTGTCTAACCGTTTTCGAATTATAGTTGGAATAAAATATTTGAGATTTATCAATTTTCGAAAACATGCCTAAATCTTTGATTTTTCTCGCTACTTATAGATGAAGTCTCACGTGTATCCAAAGTTTCTACCTTCAGCAGTAGTTTGGGCTTTATAATTCATATATTAGCAAATCAGTGTCACTCAGCTATATAATATATAGGGTGTCCTCAAACTCTTGCCACAAAAAATGATCGATGATAGTACACAGCAAGACGAACAATATTTACCATAGAATCTAGGGTCGCATCATAGTGGCAGAAAAAAAAAGGAACTCGTCCACGTTGATCCTTTATTAGGGAAAAGAAAAGAGACTCGAATAACGGATGTATGGTACAATGCCATTCGCCACAGAGAATTACATAAAGGAGCTGTTCAAAGTGGCGTCCGTGGGCTTCGTTACACAGCCGACACCGGCGAAGGAAGGATTCTCGCACCCTTTAAAAAAAACCTGGTGTGGTGTTGATCTTGTCCGCAGCAACAGAGATTCGCGCTTCGAAGGAGCCCACATGTGTCTCGCACACCAACTCTTTCATGTGTCCCCAGAAAAAGAAGTCCAGTGGATTTAGGTCCGGGGAGTGTGGAGGTCAAGCCACAAGTCCACCTCGCCCAATCCACCACTGGGAATATATCCTGTTCAGAAAGGATCGGACGGCGGTGGAAAAATGTGCTGGGGCTCCATCACATGTCACGCTGTATGTGAGCGGAACACACTGCAACAGACCGGGTAACACATGCTCTAGACACATTGTACACGGCGCCCGTTAGGCTGAATTGCTTTGTATGTGTTTCTGCCACTATAAGTGGATTGCGACTCTAAGTTCTATGGCAAATAATGTTCGTCTTGCTGCGTACTATCACTATCACACCTATTATTTTATTAACACTTTACAACAAAGTTGAAAAGTGTTTATGACTTTGTTCATTCTGTCTGTCTGTCTGTCTGTCCGTTAGCACGATAACTGCCGTAAAAATGACTTAATCAAAATGAAATTTTAGTATGTTGTTCAGACGGTCTGTAGAACCTATGGGAATATAAATGAATAATATCACCCAATTAGTTTTGGATTGAACCCGGGTCGAAAAAATGAAATACATTGAGCCCTATGGGACCTAATTTTTCAAACATTTTTTAAGCGGATTTAAAATTCACAAATTGCTTCGAAAATTTTAGGTAATATTCAAATTATTCCATAAAATATATAAAAAAAAATCAGCGAAATATATTCAGTAGTTTTTAAATAAAAATTAAAATAATAATTACACCTCTTATATGAAACGATCACGTGACCATGATATGAAACGATCACATGACCCACTTCAAAATGATATATGGCATCCATCTTGTTTCAAAATCGGGATTTTTTTAAGTTCTTTTTAATTCATATTGAGTGTTGTATCCGTCCTAAAACTACTTTATTTTTGCTTAAATTCTGTGCATACTGAAACAACGCAATGACAATATATTTGAGTTTAAATGCTCATCTAAATTTGATTATTTCTACAACTAAGCCTATTTTTTACCTATGTAAAATGTAAACAGCAAAATATATAGAATGAGTTGTATTAGAATTCCTGTACTTTTTTAACACAAAATAATTTAGTCCATGGAGTCTGCATGGCTGATATGAATGAAATATTAATTGATTTCATAAAGAGAAGGACGATTTTTTTCGATGAAGTTTCAAGCATAGAGTTTAATTTTTTGTAGCTCCATGGTCTTAAACAAAATGTTTAAATAGAATAAATTATTATAGTATTGTGATGAATGAAATGAATGGGAGAAAGTTATGAATGAAATCCTGTTTTTATACAGAGATCCAGGCGTGTTATTTTTTCTATGACGTCATTTGAATTAATTTCAGTTGTTTTCGATGAAGTTTTCAAATATAATAAATTATCGTAGTATTATGATAATTCTAAAACTATTACCGAGGAATGTATAACATTTTAGAGATGTTTAAACCAGGCAATTTATATTTCAATGCCGTCATTTGAATGAAGTTCATTTTTTTCGATGAAGGTTTAAGTTTTCAAATATAATAAATTAATGCAGTATTGTGATAAGTTTCAAAATATTATCGAGGAATGTATTGCATTTTAGACTTGTTTAAATAAAATTGCATTGAAGTTGGAAAGTGTTTCATAATCAATGCTTTAAGCATGATTGATCTTTCTTGTTTTTCTTGCAAGAGTTCGTAGTTCGCTGAAACCCTGTAGATAAGTTAAGCATTTCTCTCTGTCAGTCCAACCTACTTGGCGACACATTTCACGATATTGGTGAAAAATTTGTCGAAATATCACACACTTGTTAACTTTTGAAAAATGTCGCCAAATTAACGAAGATTAAATATCTCGAAACATTGAGTTTAATCTCTTTGACAACCCCTATCGCTTTGTAAAAATTATTAATTTAATATCCCTGATTCAAAATATGATGAGTTTGCGGGTTTGTCCAAGTACGTCTTGTTCAGAGGCTTAGGGGTCGTAAATTAATTGCAGTTTGTTGAGGGGCGGAAAATAATTGCTTCGTTAAGGGATCGTATAATGATTAATAGATCGACCACAAAAAGTGCGTGTTTCATATTTGTACGGGGATATTAAGATTGCAAAAGCTGCAAGCGGGCGGATGGAAAGTTATATTTTGCGTAATTTTATGCGCTCCATCATATGGCGGGTTTAACACATAGTTTACTTTGAAATGAATCTATGGCAAATTTACTTATTTCATAAGTCAATCCTGAATATGTCATACTAGTTGGAACTTAGAATCACTTCAAGGTTGAGGAAAAACTGTGTAAAATAAACCATTGCAACGGATGGTCCGTACTCGATCCATATTGCTTTCCATAATGTAGTAACGTTAAACAGAACTGTAAAGAGAGTCATGCATACTCATTACTTATAACACTCGTTATCGTCAATTTCTCAAAGTATTCTAGATTTCTTTTTAATCACAAGTTTAAATCTTTTCGCCTTTCACTTCCATTTCAATTTCGTTTTTAGCGGGCACTGATTTAAGAGAGAAGATCACCCTCTTAGTCGTTATTTGTAGTGGAACACTCAAAATTTTACCGACCCGTCATTATTTCTTCAATTGATATTAGAATTTTAGGATATGTTGTCTTACTCTTTATCCATTACTATTATAGAACACAATAAAAATTGTGTAGAACATTTTACTTTTGAGATAGATTAATTGAAAGTTTTTGTAAAAGTGTCTTGCGATTTAAGTGCTGTGCGCAATTTTCAGGATAAACTGTTACACATGCATTCACATTTTACCTATAATATAGTATTATAATATAGTATTATAACTAATATAGTATTCTATATACAGGGTGTCCAGTGCTATCGGTGCCCAATGGCTATTTCCTCAACCGTTAGTCACAGAGATATACTTCCAATTGCAAAAATGTTTTAAATTTTAAAATCTATTATCTTAGAAACAGTTTAAATCAATAAATGCATTTCTGAAAGAAATACGAAATATAAATTTTTATACGGTCCCCCGGTCCTATCAATTATATTTAGGAAAATCATCCTCATACAATTTCATGCAAAATAAAAAAAATCTTCCATTTACGACCAAAATTCACCGAGTTATGAAGCATTAAACTTTATGACTTTTCGCTCATAAAAATGTCTCGTTTCAGGCAACCAGCCAATCAGGGACCGTATTGACCATTTCTCCAGGCAACCAACCAATCAGAGACCGTATTGACCATTTCTCAGCACAAAAAGTGCTCAACTTCAAACAGCTATAAGTCGGTCAATTGTGGTCGTAAAAGGATGATTTTTTTTTATTTTGCATAAAATTGTATGAGGGTGATTTTCCTAAATATAATTGGTGGGACCGGGGGACTGTATAAAAATTTATATTTCGTATTTCTTTCAGAAATGCATTTAATGATTTAAACTTTTCTAAGATAATAGATTTTAAACTTTAAAACATTTTTGCAATTGGAAGTATATCTCTGTAACTAAGGGTTGAGGAAATAGCCATTGGGCACCGATAGCACTGGACACCCTGTATATATAGCATTCTTATAATATAGTGTAAGGATTAACGATTCTATTCTCGACTTCTTAATTTTCAAGCAGTGTCTTCCCCGGGGAAAGAAGAGTCTACATTTAAATAACAGTCGAGCAGTTTAAGGACTATAGATGGAACTGGCAACCAGGTTATAAAAAGGCGAAGTACGAAGCATGAAATGATTCGGATGGGTTCGAGATGATACGACGTAGAACGTGGTGTGTATGGATGCCGACGATGGTAAAAAAGGTGGACCATGTATATACTGATTTATTATGTGTAAATTACGTTAATGGAGTTATTTTTTATGATTTCTAAAATTTAAAACTAAACTTATTGTTTTTATAAAAAGATGTCTGCCTGTTCATTCCGACACCTTCACAATAGTATTTACATTTTTATTATGTGATGTAAGTATAGAGAAAGTATTATTATCACGAAAATTTTCGAATTCGAGATTTTGATGCCAATATATGCTTTAAGACCTCCTGAACACATTATGGCTGTTTTTGGAGTGATGTCCGTCTGTCTGTGTGTCTGTGGTCGATTTCTTGCGTACACGATGGCAACTACAAATATTAATGGATTGTTACGAAACTTTATATCCGGCTTTATTATTAAAGATCTAGAACTAGATGGAATTTTTTTAAATTCGAACCTAAAACTTTATATTTTATTCGACATTATATATTTGTTTAACATGACAGCATAGGGCAAGATTCGACATAATGATGCGTGAAAGGGTTCATTTATAGTTCAATGACTATGAGACTTAATAGTTTTAGTTATTGTTGTGACAAATAGCCGTGATACAAATTTTTTGTTCGTGACGTCATTAGTCGTGACGTCATCATTTAGTCTAGAGCTCCTCTACTACAGGCTGACTTATCAAGCATATTGAAGCCCATAGTGTTCCATACTACAGTTACAGAAATTATAAAATAAGTGTTTAAAATAAATACTTTATATAAAAAAGTAAGTTTCAATTAGAATATTGTAGAACTTAGCTCGCACAAGTATGCTCCAGTACCGGGTATCCAATTATTTATTAGCCATTGTTTTCATCTTTCTTCGTTTCTAAGAAAGCGAAATAACCTAAAACCCTTTCTAAAATGATTAGAGTAATTCGGTGCAGAACAACCACACATAATTATTTCAATTATACTTCCTAAAGTGAAAATACAAATAGAGCTAATGCTAATGGATTGCGATTCCAGCTATGGTGGGCTTTAATATGCTTGATGAGTCAGCTCTTATATAGAGGAGCCTTAATTTAGTCCGTAACATCATTTTTATTCGTGACGTCACTGCTAAGTATGGTATCAATTGAAGACTTTTTCAAGCCCTTTAAAAAGTGAAAAGTAGCACGCTATAATTCTTATCATTAGGAGGACCCACGATACCGATTTTTCAAATTTTTCTTGTAAAATTTGAAGAAAAAAATGGATTTGAGCATGAGAAAGTCTAGTTGAGTCACACTTCAGTTAATTTTTAATGCAATATCTTTAAATATTATTAGTCAACCACTACTTAAAATTTTGATGCTTGCAAAAGAATTTAGGGTAGTTTTGTAATTAAACGCTAAAAACATATCAAAACATTTTATTGAATTAATTTTTTTGTTCTGTGTCTATTAGTTTTGACATTACAATCCACGCAAGGATATAGCAATTTTGAGAAAAACTATCTTAAAATTAGAGAGTTGATTCTTGCTTGATTTGTTCATGTATTGCTTTACCAGCTTTTTATTTTTAATAGTTTTAACATTTTATTCAATAAATATAGAAATGAAAATGATTTGTTTTTGTTAAAAGGCAATCACCCTTCCTTAAAATAGAAGATTCCTTAAAAGAGAAGATATGAAATAGAAGATAAATAGAAGACTCTATTGACAGCAATCGTTTAAACACACATTTATATACCCTTGACTGATGGACAATAGCGCTAATCATGTGATAACAAATGAGTCAGAATCACTTCTAATTAAATAGACACAAAGGGCAAATATTTTGCAATACAATTCTCAAAATTCTCAATTAAAGAATCATCTATAGAGTGTCCTTCACATAGGTAACTTTAGATCAAGAGTTTTCTGAGAGTTCCCCACTCCCTCTCACAGGGATAAACACCCTCTCAGCTTTAACTTTACACACATGCTCGTTTTTGAGTACGTCTAGACATCTGCAAGGTTGGCTTACGGTTTATGAAGTTCACATATACAGGGTGATTCAAAAGTTCGGAGCAAAAGTAAAACGCTATAAAAAATATCTATGGGTCGGAGAGACATGAGGTTTGCAGATTAATATTCACCGTGGTGGAGGATTTTGTATGACATGAAAGAAAAAAGTTCAAAATCTCAACACTAGGGGGTGCTGCTGCAAAGAAAACAATGCAAGGTAATAATTGTGAAATGAGATATTGTATTTCAGCATGATTTACAGTTGCAAGTGCTCAATGTGTCCTCCACCACATTCCAGTACTGAGTGCAGTCGCGGTATTACGGCTGATACACATGAAACAGCATATCAACGGGAATGGCTGTTACCTCCTGCCCTAAGGTGTCTTTCAGTGCTGGTAAAGACTGGGTATTTCCTCTATAGATCCGTGATTTTAGGTATCCCCAGAACTAGAAATCACAGGGTGTGAGATCTGGGGATGTCGCAGACCATTCATGTGTGCTATTCACCGTAGCAACTCCACTCCGTGCCGTGTGGGGTGATATTCAATAATGTTTTTGTCTGATCCTAATTTTGCGTTGCGTAAGCGATATGCATAAGTCACCTGCATAAGTCACCTCCATGGCTTTATCTGCAGCAGCGGCCCCTAGTATCAAGATTTTGAACTTTTTTTTTTCATACCATACAAAATCCCCCACCACGGTGAATATTATTCTGCAAACCGCATGTCTCTCCGACCCATAGATATTTTTTTTATAGCGTTTTACTTTTGTTCCGAACTTTTGAATCCCCTGTACATACGTTAATTATACCTCTTATAGGTCTAACGTTGACAAGTCCCAGTTGCAAATGATAACGACCTTTAATGGTGAATCCTGGCGCAATTTTTATGCCATTTTGGAAATAAAATATCCGTATTTTCTCATTGGATAAATTTATCCAGAAAATAACAAAACACGCTAACATGAAAATCAATATTTAAAAGGGTGGTGTAAGGTTTAAAATGTACAGAATCTCTAAAAAATATCGTAAGCTTTGTTTTGCGGATTACAATTATCAAATCAGTAACAGAAATTATTTTCCTAACCTCCTACACCGTAAATATAGAAGTGTCTGAAATAGAGTGCCGTATCTGAAAGATGACAAGTTTGGCTGAAAAATACTTAAATATTAGCTGTTGGCAAATATTTAAGACGTGATATTTTTCTATAAACCTGATATGTTAAGTTACACCGTGTCAACCAATCTAAACAAGCTACTGACATTTCGCAAAAAGGTGGTGAACCATGAGTAGGAATCACGTATAACAGGAAGAGTAGAAATAGTACATACATGGTTTCAATGATCTGTAAAACATCTATTATGTGGTAAGCACAATGCTGTTTACTACATAATACATAAGAGCACGATTCAGATGATTATTTTATTTCGATATATTATTGTCATAATTTAAATAGTTTCTTAATACAAGTCATTTCATGAGTTACATGTGGATTTTCTTCAACCTCCGGAAGTGTTTAAAACCTCCATATATTTCAATTTAAGCACATTACCTTTTTAATATTTTATAACGTCTTACCTTTATGCAGCCTCAAGCACTCGTCCACTTCCTTCAGTAGCGTCTCGATGTCTCTTCGTCTGTCATCGGCCAGTCCATCCGTCTCATCTATCTCACTTCTGTCACCAGAAGCGTCCGAGGGGAGGACTGTCTTCTCTCGAATATTCACTGGGCCAGGCAAACCCCAGTCGATACTGATCTCGACCTCCCTGGGAGCTGCCAAAACCAACTGATCCAGTGCCTGCAAGATGTCCTCGATAGGACGTTGAGACCCAGAACTCGGGTCGAGGTCTGGAGAGTCCTCGACAACTTGGTCATTTTGATCCGAAATAATGTCCGGTTTAGAATCGATAGTAACCGCCTAGAAATAAATCGGATAATCAGATTCTGTTCTTCAACAATCGCTTTTATCATAAGCACGGTGTATTAATGAAAGTAAACCTATTAAAATCATTCTGCATATTTATTTATACTCTAAAAAAAACTTTCTAGGCAATTTTATATGTGTAATCCCGGTTAAAAAACTGCTGGGTGCCAGCCTTGAAATCGGGTTGTGGCACACAATATTTTGGCTAGGCTTAAACTATTTACAAAATTTTGGTTTGCTAAAAATTCCACGATACCAGAACTATCAATGCGTGAGTACCCGTAGGGTTAAATCTTCCGCTGACTATCATGATAAGAATAAGAATTATTAAAATATATTTTAAGCGTTTATTAAATTAACAAAGTGTGTTATTGGCAACAAACATTTATTTTTGTCTCAGTTAGCTTCATTTATTTTTTATTTATTTTTTTTTACCAAATTTAGAATTTTATTTTTGTTTTAATTCACCTGCTAAAGTATACCAATGCCACTGTAAGAATGGTTTGTAAAAAAGATTAATTTCAAAATATTTGCAAGTTATTAGGTTGTCTTGTATATTAATTATTTAATATTTTGGATTTAATATTGAGTTTTTTACTAAATTCATGAAATAAACGTCTCAATTATTAAACATGCAATTAGATACTCTGCTTCGCTTCAGTTTCGGGTTACAAGAGACAGCCTATTTTAATATTTCATGATTCAAAAATATTTGCCTTCGTCAACAAAATATTTTTGTTTTGAATTAAAAATCATTTCTATAATGAAAGATAACAAATCCAACAGCGAAGTCATCAGATCTTCGTCCATCAGACTTCACCATCAGGAGATGATTACCTTATTTTCAATAATAGCCATATCGCTGAGTGTTGTTTCAATAGCCTTCAAGATATCAGGTGTCATTCCTACAAAGTCCTCTGCCGTATCAGGTGAAGAATCGGTGGCTAGAATAGGATTCAACTCGGAGCTAGCATTACTTGCATTGGTGGCAGAAACTACCTCGCTAGCGGTGACTTCTTCGGTGGTTACAGATGGAAGAACAGTCGCTGTAATGTCCGGAGATGAAACTTCAGTTTTCGATTCTTCTTTCTGAACTGATTTTAAAGATGGCCTGAAAATGAAAGAGAACGTTAGACTGGGATTGGAAGATGGTGTAAGTCAAACAATTGCGTTTTCAATATAAATTTACAAATTACAGTATCAAGGTTTGTAACCAGAAAATAATAAAATCTGATGTGGACAGGACATGAATTTCCCTACATAATGCAATGACTTTTTTCACAGCAAACTAATGATCTGTACAAAATCCATGGCACAATGTTTTCAACGATGAATAATTGTACACTAACATTTGACGTTATTCTGGATGACAGTGTAAAAAATTATTTCGAAGCATCAAATAAACATATGTTTGACAATTAGAAATATTATATGTTATCCGCTAAACAATACAGTCCATATATTAAAGGATTTTAATCATTAGAAAATATTGCATTTTAATAAATTTTGCGTCATTTCTGTTAATGACGCCAAAGCGTCATTTTTTGGTGATTAAAAGTCACTTTTACCAATTTTTAGCAACATTTTCAAAAAGTTATCAATTTGGTGGTATTTTGGCAAATTTATTGCCAAGGTCAACCTATATAAGGATACTAGCAGTGATTACCCGCCGTTGCTCGGGATTTACCATGCAAAACTTTGATAAAAATTACACCGGAACATATAGGGCCATGAATCTTATACATTATTTTTTCACTGTGAAAGATGTAAATTCATTGCATTATGTAAGAAAAAAAAATCATTGCATTATATAAGTCATAGCTGCATAAGAAAGAATCTTCCTCATAAAATGTTGATAATTAAATAACCATTTTTGACACTTTCCAACATAGTTGGAAAGTGTTTATGACTTTGTTCATTCTGTCTGTCTGTCTGTCTGTCCATTAACACGATAAATGCTGTAAAACTGACTTTATCAAAATGAAATTTTAGTATGTTGTTCAGACGGTCTGTGTGACCTATGGGAATATAAATGCATTTAGCCGTTCTCCCGTGATGATGAGACAAACGAAATGTTTGTTTTTCACTAATATCTAGAGAACCACTGGTCATAAAAACTCGAAATGTAATAAATTTTAAGTGGAGCTATTTCAAGGTAACCCACCAAATTTCATCAAATTCGGTTCAGCCGTTCTCCCGTGATGTTTAATCATACATACATACATACATACATACATACATACTTTTTTCTTTATATATATGGATGATATAAGAAAGAATCTTCTTCATAAATTGCTGATAATTAAAATAACAATTTTGATTTAATATTTTTCGTTGTTGAGTTAAGTCTATGAAAAATAAATCATGATTACAGAGTTTCCATTTAAGTTCATATTTCAAACCTGTGATTTTCAAAAGTGACTAATACGTTCAATAAACTCCCAGAAAACTCAGGGATTTAATTAACTTTCACGTTAAAACCAACGATTTCCAACCTTTTTCGTTGAGAATAATGGAGTTAGAGAGTAGAATTCCTAGGAAAATGTTTCGTTTTCCATCAATATCTCGACAACCCTTGGTTTTAAAAACTCAAAGTTTGGACTAAATTTATGGGGGGCTATTTCAAAGCTACCCACCAAATTTCATTAAATTCAGTTCAGCCGTTTTCCTGTGATGATGAGACAAACGAAAGTACCACTGGTCGTAGAAACTCGAAACATGGCCTATGTTTTAAGCGGGGCGAATTCAAGACCAACCACCAAATTTCATCAAATTCGGTTCAGCCGTTCTGCAGTTATGGTGGATCATACATACATACATACAAACATACTTTTCTTCTTTATATAGATTTGCTACTTATTTACTTTTATGTAACTTTTTCGGTAAATTTTCTTGCTAGAGTTTAAATTCATTTTCTAACGATAAATTACGTGAAACATGATTATTTATTTATTAGTAAAGTTCCTGATTTTTAATCATTTTTTCCGAAATTTATTCGAAAATTTGGAGTCTTCAAAGATTTAACCACGTTTAAAATCAATAAGATTCCAGTATTCACTGACTATGACAGTCAGTGAATACTGGAATCCTATTGATTTTAAACGCGGTTAAATCTTTGAAGACTCCAAATTTTCATAATTCGTCATAATCGTACCAAATAATTTTCAAATCGTTCTATTCGTTTATGAGATATCGCTTCTACAGACTCACTAACAGACACACACACACACTAACATGCAAACAAACGCACGTACATACAGATATCACCGCAAAACGTTCGATTCGACTTCAGAGATGCCCGAAACGTATTCTTCGCGTTTTGTGAAAAACTCAAATTCGGATTTTCAACCCCGTTACAATACTTTCTCTATACATTATACTATGCATATAGAAAAGGTAATAAAGAAAATATGTATAATAAATTTAATATTTTTAGCAAATATAACCAAGCAGCATTCCTATTTTAAGACGGTCAAATCTCAACAAATACAACATGTAACACATAACATTTGGGGAAAATTAATTTAATTGCACTAAGGTAAGAAAGTAATATAAAAAATGCTGTCAAAATGCCTTTTAATTCCTAGTATTAAGAAACACAATTTACGAGATATAAAATATGCTCTTAGTAACAAAACTAATAGCATTTCAAAAGGAGTTAATTTTATGCATTTCAAAAGTTGTTTTTGCCTTCAAGCAGGCATTTTATTTTCCTTTTTACCAAGAAGTCATTTACCACCAACGGTTTTAGCTAAAAGAATGCAAAACTTCATTTTTCTCTGGACAATCAAGTACACAATTGTAAAAAAATTGCTCTCTCGACAGGATACTACTACTATAATTACTACTGAACAGAGAATAGATTGTTTTCGTGAAAATTATTCAATTAGACTTGGCTGGAAAAATACCTTTCAAGACATACTGAACAGATTTAGATTACTTTTGGAAAGAGGCCGGCCAATACTTTTTGTAAACTCAAACCAAATGGAGATAGGAATTTGGGATTTACTGCCTCGGGAAACTTATTCAGGATTTGGAATATTGTTCACAAATTGTGATATTAATTCTTGATAAAGAAAACAACACATAATCTGATGACAGACGCGAAACTCGCTACAAATTATTATTCTCTTGTAAATAAATCCGATATCCTAAATCGCAGTTTTATGATTTAATAATTAATACATAAATCAATATATATATTGTAGTTGATAACCTTTGCTCCTTTAATAAAATCGAACCCAATTTCCTCCCAATTAATAAAATGTGAAATTATGTATGTCTGTATGTGTGTGTCAGTGAGTCTGTGGAGACGATAACTGACGAACGAATGAACCGATTCAAACAAAATTTGGTACAAAAATCACAATCCGTAAATACTGGAAGCTTATTGTTTTTAAACGTAATCGAATGTTCAGACCCCCCACCCCCTAAATTGTCGAGTGAAATTTTGAAAAAATCATCAAAAAATCAAAACCACTAATAAAGTTACGCAAATAGACATTTCTTATGTAATTTTTCATTAGAAAACGATTGACATAAATTTTAGAACGCTAACATGAACCGTTCTCGAGATATTGTACATTCTTAAAAAAATTATCAAAAATCATATAAAATAAAAAAAATATATTTCCTACTGAGAAACATGTTCACTTTTCATATGTAATACCATGCGATAAATTGGGTGACATCATTCTCGTGGATCTAGCTCGTTCCATTCATGAAAAAAGGTACATTCAGTATACTTTTGTATTTGAACGCCAATACTCATTTATCTGCTGTAAGAATAACTTATTTCTTCGTCCATAACGCTTGGTGAGAATTTGGCGACGGATTTGGAGGAATGTCGCCAACTTGGCGACTTGAAATGTTGCCAAATTAACGAAAATCTCGCCAATTGGATAAAAATGACGCTACATCAATGAAAATGACGACTCATTGTCGAAAATTCAATATCTTGGAAAGAATATTAGTATCTACTATAAGAAAAACCTACTTTTTTTACTGTAAAAGTAGTAAATTCATTACATTATTTAAGGAAAGTCATGTGTTGCCCACATCAGATTTTTTTAATATTTACTATTGTGTGATTTGTTAGGTTCCAGCTCAAAAACGCGCAAAATCTTATGAACTGCCTCACTGTCATTAAAATATGCTCTTAAAAGCAAAAATTAATAGTATTCCTAAAAGAGTTAATTTAATGCATAAGTAAAGTTGTTTTTGTCGTCAAGAAGACATATTTCTTTTCTTCTATGCCAAGAAGTCATTTACCGCCAGTGTCTTTAATTAAAGGTACGCAAAATGCTATTTTTATCTTCTCTACAATCAAGCGCTTGATTGTTAAAAAAAATTGCTCTCTAGACGGCAAGGTGACACCTGAATGACATTGCCCTGAACGGTTATTGGTATCAGTCCTGTTGAGAAGAACACACACACACACACGGGAAGTTAATCCTGACAGAAAATTCCTGTAGTAGCTATTTGTTGCCATTTAATTCACGAAATACGAAGCATATAATTTAATATCAAACTAGCAAATAACATATCTTTCGAAATTATCAGCAAAACACATGAATTTACCTGTGATTGAATGTAGCTTTCAGGGATATGTATGTACACAAGTGAGTGGTTATCCTTTGACTGACATGTCCATTAACGTCTGCCTCTCCCATCTCTGGTTTTAGTGATATGTTGTGTCAAGCTTGGAAAGCTTTTATAAACATATCCTTGAAATATTTACCCGTGTTTATAAATATTTAGGCAGTACGGTGGAACCTGTTTTTGAGAGACTATCTGCAATAAATACCCGTTATTTTGGGTACGAAAAATAAAATATTATATATAGTGTTAACTGGTGGCAATAATTTTGCAATATTATTGTTTTTATTAAAAACTTTTTCAAAAGCGTCTATTTCTGTATCTGCTATAGATGGATCTTAACTAGGGACTGATATGGATTTAAAATCAAATTCCGGAAGAGATAGGAGGGTTCACTAAATATTTTCAATTCCGGTTCAAAAAATTTCTTTTCATTTGAAACATCTATTTCTCACGATTTGGCTAAAGATAGAATTTAGATGACAACTGATATGGGTTTAGGATCAAATTTTAAAGGAAATAGAGTGGAAGAAGGGGAGGGGGAAATGTGGATAAAGAGGGAGATAATCTTTCGATTTAAAAATGTTCCTTGAAACGCATATTTCTTAAGATCAGCTGCTATAAATACAGCTTCATGATGACTGATATGAAATCAGCACCCAATTTCAGAATGGGAAGTTGGATTACTAAGGATTTCTACTTCCGGTTCTAGAGATGTCACTTCTGATTCAATAATTTATATTTTCTATGCAACATCAAAAGGATTCTCAGGATCGGCAATAGATAGAGTTTAAATTGTGACTGATATGGATCCAGCGTCAAATTTCGTAGGAAATAGAGGGTTACTACGGATTTCCACTTTCGGTTAAAAAAAAAAATGCTTTTTGCTTCTTTTCGGGATTGCACTCAAATGTCCGATAAGTTACACTATTCTGACCATTTAAGGAGAAAAATCAATCCTCTTCGGTCGCTACCACACTATATTTTAGTTCGGATGCCAATTGTAGAATTTTAAGGCTAAATTTCACCTCAATAAATATCTGCCAGAATGTGTAATCAAATCCAGGCATCCTGATCCAGTTATGCTATCTATACCACTCTGGTCATGAAAGGAATTTGTAGGATCCATTTTCACTGTAGAAGAAAAAAAGTTATCATCTCAGTAGCTCTAAACAATATTAACTGACTAGGTGATGATGTGTGGCCGAATTCCAGTTGAGACATAACTTTTCTATGATGGCGCCCAAACAATTTGTACCTGGACGTTAAATGCAGTGAATAACCGAGGTCTGGTCATGTATATTTAAGTTTGAGAGATATGTGTAGAAAAGATTTCGAAAAAAGGGGAGGGAGGTGTATGACAGAATGGGGAATTACATAGCTGGATTTCATTTTCCAATAGGGACTCTATGGAGAGCTAATGTAATATTTCCGTCAATGGGAGATATGAGATATGACCCTCCTACCTAAGCCACTGCTTTGAAACAACTCTCGATCGAAACGAGAATCGAACTTAAATTGCATTCAGATGTGCGACCAGTTTCACTACTCTGGTCATTTAAGGAATTAGCTTGAATCCCTTTACAATCAACTAATTTATTTTTTCGACAATATTCAATGCTTAGTTTGTGTAATAGCATAGAAAATTCCCTAAAAGTGTCGACCGGTTTCGAAGGCAGAGTGCAACCTCCTTCTTCAGAATGCAAGACAGAGTCGATTGTTTTCTTTAATTTATTGTTGTATTTTCATTTTTGCAGTCGCTTGTATTTTTAAGGTAGTAAATGGATTTCATTTGAATTTACTGAATGAAGTTAACATTTGAATTTGGTAAAACGGCTTTGAAATCTCATATTGCTTTCGAAGCCGGTTACTTTTTGCATATTTCATGTTACAGTATTCTTATTTCTAGCAAGCAGTCTTTATGAGTTTGATTGAAAATTATTAAAAATTCAGTTGATAAATTAGTGCGCATATAGTTTTCCGAAATCATTTGCTTTTCTATCGTATATCATAGAAAAAAAATTTCGTAATTTTATTCACTACGAAAATATTTCGAATCCATTTACTGCTTTTCTTTCTTCATAGGTTTTTTTTTTTCCTTTTTATTTGGAAACTATTTGTTTTTTGAGAACGTGATACAACTATTTATTGACAGAAGCGTTCTTGCTTTCGTTGGTGCTGACGCTCTGTCTTTTTTATCCTGTAGAAAAAGGCTGTTCTCTTTCTTCGAAACCAGTTGATACTTTCAATCAATCTTGCAGATTGTTCCTAGCAACAGTTTGAGCGAAATTTATATATAATTTATTCTGACTGACTGAAAACGCATCCGGCATCACCCCCCTGGTAAACCAGCTTCTAATTTCCCTAATTTAAAATGCCAAGCATCCAGATTTCGCTCCCGATACCAGAGATGACAGAGTTAACTCAACTGATTCCAGTTTTCGATAGGACACGTTGAGATAAACTCCTTTCACGGGGTCAGCGTTATACAGGATGCAATGAGCACGTGATGCAAATTTTAAGCCAACCATATTCATTTCGGACACGTTTGTGCGGTGGGCGAACCTCCTCGGGGGTGACAACCTCCTTCGAGAAACCATCTTTTAACGATTCTGTTACATATTCTCGAGTGGGAAAGTGGGAGAAAGAGAACCTTTTGATGCCACACTGAATGGGTTTTCACTTTCAGGGTTTTCACCTCAATCAAAGTGAAAACTTAATTAGGGAGCAATAACTTTTGGAAAGTCTTGAATAAGAGAGTAGCTGGCACACCCACCTATTTGTCTAGTTGCGTGCATATTTATACTTAAACGAGAGCTCGCGTATATGTATAGAACTGCACTTGGTTGTAGCACAAAAGCCAATTCGTTAGATTTCAAGGTTCTACAAAAAGAAAAAATATCATTTATCCTTGAGGTTTAAGCCGAACTAAATTATGTATTGATTTCAATACTACAGATATTTTAGCACGGGTATTCAATCAGCGAATTCAGCATGGGTATTCAATCCGTGAATTCAAAATGGGTATTCAATCCGTGAATTCAAAATGGGTATTCAATTCGCGAAAGTGGAGCTAAATTGAATTTTGGTTTCAATACTACTGACATTTCAGCACGGGTATTCAATCCGCGAAGGTGGAGCTAAATTGGGTTTTGGTTTTAATACTACCGACATTTTGCACGGGTATTCAACCTGAAAAGATATGAAGATAAATTACGCCTTGATTTAAACTATCGATATTTTAGCACGGGTATTCAGTCGGAGAAGGTAAATCTAAATTGGATTTTGGTTTCAATACTACCGCCATTTCTGCACGGGTATTCAATCCGCAAAGGTTGTGGAGCTAAATTGGGTTTTGGTTTCACTTTTACAGATATTTCAATACGGATGCTCGATCTGAAAAGGTGTGGAGCTAAGTTACGTCTTAATTTCAATACTGGCGACATTTCAGCACGGGTATTCGACCCGAAGATATAGTGAAACTGAAAATGAAGCTAGGCAAGATTTCCTCCCGACGAAATCATATATTTAAGTTAAAGTATAAATCGTGAGACATTAAAAAAAAATTGGTTACAAATACTCCAAATATGGAGAATAGCCTCTTTGAAACATGGTCATAGTCCCCCAATTATTTCCACGTCTGGGCAAAAAGAATGTTCACTTTCTACAACCGAAGTTCTGGGTAAAACCATCTCTCCTCAGGTTTAGGACCCACTAAATTATGTCTTGATTTCAAAACTGCCGACATTTCAACACAGGTATTCGATACGCGAAGTTGGGAAACAAAAAATGAAGCTATATCATAACAAAATCATTTATATAAGTATTAAAAAGGCAAATAGTTTAACATTTAAAAAAAGATTGGTCACAAACACTCCCAATGTGGAGAATAGATTCTGTCCCCTTGAGACATAATTAGTATTTCTCAATTGTCTCCGCGTTGAAGCAATAAGAGTGGTGGCCTTCTACATAACCGAAGCTCTGTGAGAAGCCATCTCGCACATGGCTAGTTCATCGTATACTCACTGGGGTAATGACCAAAGAGCTATTATCAGCTCTTTGATAATGACCCATCTTTGTCCTTAATAAAATCTCCCACCGGGTGTTGTTGACGGCGCTTGGCAGTCTTTTTCCGAAGAATAATCGCGAATCCAGGCTCTCATTTGGTGGTACAGGGGTTTAATAAGCTGTTGGCGCTATGATAAGAGCATAAAATTCCCAAACTTTCTGGGAGTTCTTTCTCTGAATCGTTATTGGGTTCTAATTAAATACTTCTATCAAAAACATTCTAAAATTCTTGCTTTAAGGTGTTTTGTCCTCTCCCATCATCGCATCGCCCTCCCAGTGCAGACGAGAGGTAATGACTAGGGCACACTGTAAAACATTTGCAAGCACTGTAATGGGGAGTAATGTTCCTGATAGTTTTGGATAACATATATATATATATATATATATATATATATAATTTCTAAATAGAAAACCAAAGACACTGAAAAGAAGAAAATCAATGCAAACAACGAATAGTATCACAAATTGGCCGCGGGGAGTTGTGACCCCCACTCTCCAGTTAAGCAATGCTTTAAGCCATGGCAACACTTGCCATGTCTTAAGCCATGGCAACACTTGCCATGGCTTAAAGCATTGCTTAACCGGAGAGTGGGGGTCACAACTCCCCCCGGCCAATTTGTGATACTATTCGTTGTTTGCATTGATTTTCTTCTTTTCAGTGTCTTTGGTTTTCTATTTAGACATTATATTTGTAATTATGTACAAGAGCAGCATAGCGCCATGTTAGCATATTTTACGTATGTGTTTCTCATGCAAACAGTTTCAAAATTACTTTTACTTCTGTATATTATATATATATATGTATATATATACAAAAATAACGCTTCAACAGACGATAATTAGCTGAATATTTCATAAATGAAATTGGAATTTTCATGAACGCCTGTAATTGTGGCATTTTTTATCAGTTTGCCGAAATTATCAACAAAGTAGTTGAAAAAAAAATGAGCAAAGGTTGCAGAATGTTTTACAGTGTAGTAATTGTTTCTTGGCGCAAATGTTCACGATTTTAACAAGGGGTTTTATAATATTATGCGAGGATTTTAAAATGTTCTTCCTATTATTGCCGAATTTCTATTATAATTTTTAGATCATTGTTCCGCTGTGCGAATTTCCGCGGTTTTTTTCCCTGCGAATTTCATGGCTTTTTTTTTTTCTGAAATTTCACGAATGTCAAATATATTACGTCCTTGGACCTTTAGGTGACGAAGAAAATTTATTTGGTGTTCACCACATTCCTATGTTCGAAGATGAGGACCCACTAAAATGTAATTTTCGTTTATATAAAGCGAGTGTAAAAAAATTTCGTGTCAGCGAAAGTTTGATAGATTTCTGAAATACAAAAATAGGTCGTTTTCCTAGCTACATAAACTTTTCTAGCTAAATCCGTTGTGTACTCACAAACAGTATTCCAATGCTGAACGATAATTTTCTAAATTTAAAAACTTGTTATAGGGCAACACACACTACATTGAAGAAGAAAATTTGTGAATGTACAATATAATGTACAATATGTACAATAGAATGTATAATATGCCGTCCACTAAAATGAAAATCTTGAGCTCATGTAACTGCAACTTTTAAAGAGGTTTGCACAGACCAAAATTTTAGATTTTCGCCCAGCCCGGCTTGACAATACCAGTGCTTAAACCCAGCTCGAGTCCTAAAATCTTTATAAATGCAAAATTCGAGCCTGGCCTCACCTGGCCCGAAATGATTTGTATGTATTAAAAACATGAATGTGTGAAATTTTCTAAAGAATTGAGATTAGAGTTTTATTTCTTGTTTAAACATTTATCTTTAAATAGCTGAAATAAACACAATAATTTCGTGTGCTCATTTAAAATTCTTTTACATTTTATTCAAGATTAAATATGTTTGACCCGGCCGTAATCGCCATTTTAAAAACTAGGCCCGAGTCCGTCCCAATCTGAAACAGTCTTAGAAAACTCAAGCCCGATCCGGATCACGGGTTGGGCCGGTTTTAGGACCGGCCATGGGCTTAGGCCCATGGATAGAGTCATCTAATGCAGCTATCTATTGACAAACTACTACTTGTCTGTAGTGATGTGTGTGTTCTGCCTTTTTATTCTGAAGAAGGAAGCTGTTTTTGTCATCGAAAACGGTTGATACTTTTAATCAACAAATTTGACTATTAATAAAGAACTATTTTTATTTCAGAAAATTCTAGACGGCAGTATCAGTGAATTTTTATATAAACATATATTGTCCATTTCTTTTCTTCAAAATATCTCACATATTTCAATTATGATTCCTGCCCTTCTGTCATTCCAGATAAATCTTATTTTGAGCGTATGTTTCTGAGTAAATATTGTTGGGACACAATCGAACTGATTTATAATATATATACATACATCAACAATTATTAAAATACGACACTTTTAAGTTTCTATTTCTATTATACGGGATAATAATAAATCAAATTCTTATTAACCCGTATCTTCCTTATAATAGCAGACATAAGAAATTTAGGTAACAGCAATTGTTACCTAATTTAAAAGCATTATGAACCCTCAGCATTATGATAAAAAAGCATTATGAACCCTCAGCATTATGATAAAAAAGTATTATGAACCCTCAGCATCAGGTCGGAGGAGGTGTGCATCGATCAAATGAACAAATACAACTGGTATTTTAAGAAATAAATAAAACACTTAGTTGACGTACACATGACTGAAAAAATTTCTGATGTGGGGCAGCACATGACTTCCCCTGCAGACTTATATCCATGTTCTCTTTATTTTAATTAAATTTAATTCCCTTTTAATTCAATTTTCGTTCTCATTTGTTAACTGGACTTATTTTCAAAGGTGGCGTAGAGAAAATGCGAAAAAACTAAAATATCTCGAGAGCGGCTAGTCCTAGTGTAATGGGGTTGGTCTTATTCTTTTCTTCGTTAAAAATTACGTATAAAACAAGCATTTAATGGATATATTTGAGCATATGTAGTTTTTTAGTTTAGATTTTGACGATTTTTGCGGGCTATTTCACAAAAAAAGCAGGTTATATTTCTCCAAGTCGTACCAAAATCTAATCAGCACCAGGGTAACCCACATTCGACTTATCAACCGATTTTTGTGAAATTCGGTCCATTAGTTTTTTAGCTAGAGTGGATACAAGCAATTTTTGCGGGCCATTTCGCAAAAAAAGGCGGGTTCTTTTAACCGAAATTGTACTCAAAACTAATTAGCACCAGAATCGCCCAAAAGTAACTTACCTATCACATTTTATGAAATTCGGTCAATTAGTTTTTTAGTTAGAGTGTATACAAAATCTGTACAGACAGACAGACACACACACATACGTCACGCTAAAAATGGTTTTATCGTATTCTAGAGGTCCCGAAACATTTAGATCCGTCGAAAACTCGAGTTGCGATTTTCGGTATGAATCCAATATTTTCCCTATACATTACCATGTATTGCAGGGAAAGTAATATAACTCTGAGATTCCACTAAAGAACGTACTTAAGGACATTCTAAACTAAATGGTGACCTGTCTACAACTGTTAGACGCAAAGAGGAAAAAATGATAATTATTATTTTTAATACACAGAAATCCAATATTCGTATTATTGTCTTTTAAACGTGTTCTCAACCATTTAACACGCTCAAAAAACTGCTGTAATAAAAACTAAATAATATAT
This sequence comes from Amaurobius ferox, assembly GCA_951213105.1. Classification (NCBI taxonomy): domain Eukaryota; kingdom Metazoa; phylum Arthropoda; class Arachnida; order Araneae; family Amaurobiidae; genus Amaurobius; species Amaurobius ferox. The sequence continues at coordinate 93,476,280 of OX578145.1, forward strand.
AAAATTCGTATAAATACAATATACCCTAATCATATACACCAGGGGTCTCCAAACTACGGCCCGCGGGCCAAAACCGGCCCGAGAGCACCACCAATCCAGCCCGCCATAGTTTATTTTGATTACATTTTAAAATTTACAATGTAAGTAAATTATGCAAAATAATAATCAGATGTTTTTATTTAACGACCAATTAAGAAACACAACTGAAATGCATAATGAAATTGAACATTTTAACTGTAATTAATGATATGAGATTTATCCTAAAAACGTACAATAAGTGGGATACATAGGTAATTCACACAATGAAATTAAACATTATAATTATGATTAATGAGATTTATGTAGCTGCAACTTTCCACTAACAATTGTTTGCAGTTATGGATCAAGTTTACTAGTGGAAATTATCAACATCAACTTCAAATGCTCATCAGTTAAACTGGACCTGTAAATATTTTTTGTATATTTCATCTTGGGAGTAAATTTCCGTCAGTAAATTCGCCGTCAGTAAATGGTTTCCCATGTTTCACTATTGAATAAGCCACGCGGAAACTAGCTCGAGTTGCTGCTTCTTGTTCAGCATTTACTTTCTTAAACAATTGCTGAGATTTCAACCCGCGTTTCAAAGATTGATATTTTTCTAACCGTAACCTTCCTGTAAATTTGGAGTAATTCTGAGAATGTTTAGTCTCATAATGACGTTTAATATTTTATTCTTTGAGGACTGATATTGTTTCATTGCAAATTATACACATTGCCTTATTACTTGACTCAATCACGAAATATTGATATCTTCATTGCTCTTTAAATGTTCTGCACTCACTATCTATCTTTCGTTTCTTTTCCAAATTTATACAAATCCACACAAAAGGAACGGAACTTCAAATCAAAATAATGCCAATTAATACTATTAAGAGCAGGGGTTCTGAATAAACACAATGCACTGGATTTATCTTTAAGACACTTTTAATTAAATTAAACACATTAAGACACTGTATTTTCACTAAGAAACTATAGTCACAAAACACACTAGTCGCACTATATTTTGCTTTTCAGATCGCACTTGTCGCTCCGAATTCAAACTTTGGAACTGTTCAACTCTCGGTTGTCTTCCGTATTTATACCACACGTCATCTGTGCCTAGAACATATTCGAAAACTCTCGAAAGTACTCGAATCTTCCAGACAAGCGATCATTATGGCGTTGTATACTTCGACTAACCAGCATAATTGACGTTTTTGCGTAATTCCGCCACGCCCCACAAGATGGTGCCGTACTACTGTAGCTTTGCCATGTCCTGCACTTAACTTCGCTACTCTCCATAAGATGTCACTACTATACATTTAGCATGGTCGTAATTAGTCGTAACTATACGTAACTATACGTAACTAACAGCACGCGCATCGGCTATCTCACCCGCAATTAAATGTCCTTGACACTTGCCCATAAGTACCAACCGAAATTGCGAATCGAGCGGAGTCTATCCCCGCGTTCTACGCCATAGATATCTCACTCGCCGACTAATCCCGAAACGAAAATTTGCGCGTAATTCAAAACTGCAATATGTTGGTACGATGAGCTAGATAGATCTTGGCCCTTGGGACTTAGTGGAGGAGTCAGTGTGGCCCTTAGGCTAAAAAGTTTGGAGACCCCTGATATACACCAAACCCCTAATCAATTCCCTAGCATACACCAACATTTAGATCCTTAAATTTTTGTTTATGCTGAAATTATACGGTTTATATATTATTTTTTTTAACGTTTCTACCCAATAAAGCTTTTAACTCAGATAAACGGGCGTCTAATAAAATATAAATAAATACTGACCCCACAAATTATATAAAGAATATCATTAAAAAAAATATTAAATAATTATCAGTTACTATCAGTATTGGATTGAAAAAAACATTGAACTCATGAAAACGCCGTTTAGAAACATTCTCATTTGAGTGGCAACGTCAGTAATAATCCTTAAATGTTTATTTTCATTGTCGTTACAGACGATCTTTCAAACTTTTCAAATAATTGTCCGGTATAAAAAAAAAAATGACGTAACCTAAGTTCCGCGAAAATGTTTTATAATTTCTTAATTAGAGGGTTAGAAAAGAACATGACAGAAATTTATGCACAGACTCTAAAAGTGTGGCTTATTCAAATAATTTATGCTGAACTTTGAAATATTTAAGCAGTTGTCAGCATCAACATAGAAAACGCTATTAAATAAATGAAGACACTGAAAGAACAAAATGCTTTTGTCCATGTTTAAAATTCTATTTTCTTGTTTTTATAAGGCAACAATTTATATTACGTGTTTTTAATATTGTAGTTTTTATGGAAAAGTGCACGTAATCGAATTTACAGAATTGCGATACTTTTTCCTTTCTTATTACGCAAATTACTAAATTATTCCTTTTAATTGTGAAAATATTAGCTATCCAAAAGTTTCGCAATTCAATATTTTCTCAAAATAGTGCAACAGATTTAAAGTATTTGCATAAATATGCCCATTCGCCTGTATGCGAGTGTAGGCGCGATAACACAAGAACAAATGCACGTAGCGCCAGGAAATTTTATCTGTAAAAACTGTATGCAGCTAACTAGAACTGGATGATTTTTTTATAATTTATATAATTAGCATACGAATTATTCGAAACAAATGATTTCAATAGCTATTATGTATAGAGAAATAATGATAATTCGTGGAACAATAATATTAAATGAATACAAATGTAAAGAGCCTTGTTGCCCCAACCGGGAATCGAACCCTGTATCTCCGAAATGGCCAGCCGACGCTCTACCGTTGAGCTACTGGGACGACATTGCAATCTCTTATCGAAGTGGACTCTGTACAATGGTCAAGTTCGTCCCATAGAAAGCGCTCCCAAAGTTAGAATCGAGCTTTCATTGCAGGTAACAGCATCTATGGACCGGTTTCGCGTGTTTATGGGCTCGTTAGCATAGAATAGTCGATACCTGCAAAGGCAGCAAAAAAACTTGCTACACTCCAAAACCATTTGAACTTCTATGCGGGCTGGCAAATGCAATCATACCACGCTACTGGCAACAAATTTATTAAAGATTGAGATCAGGCTGTACGAGGCTGCAACAACCAAATTTAAATTTACAGAACACGCCTATAGAAGCATTACCCAATTTAAATTGGAAGCAGCAGAGTAACTAAAGATTCCGTATCTGTGGCCCCTATTCCAAGATTTGCGCTCGTAGTTCTACTTGATAGAGGGCGTTTTTATAGCGAAGCTACACTATTGTGTTTGCAATAGAGTTTATCGCTCTACTATAGAGACTCTCCCTATCAATCGACGCAGGACTATGATCAATAAACTTATAATAGGACGCTTGGCGCGAAACAAAAATTGAAATTTTTGTAATTATTATTGTTCGTTTTCTTCAATTTAAATTTATTAAAATGCATTTTATTGTATATTACACTTTATAATTTTTATCTATGCATTTAGTTTCGTATTGAAGAGTCCTAACCCATCAAACATGTGTTGAAATCTACAGTAGTCTTCGTAATAATTTAGTTTTACCATTTGTAGAATTAAAATTTTACTAACTTCTTACGAAGCCGCTGAATAAAGATCCACTTTTGAATGCATCGTTCTGAATATTATAAATACTATGGAAGAAATGTTTTTCTCTGCTTGTGAGAATAACACTTTCAATACTTCCTTAAAGAAAGCTGGCATGTGCAAATTAAGTGACATACGTATTTTGCCACGAAATTTGCATATTGTTTACTTTCTTCAAGGAAGTATTGAAAGTGTTGTAATACTAAGTCTACATAAACCACTTTAGGAAGATACAAATAACTTTTCACTTTCTTATAGTATAAAGAAAGTATTGTTTTCACAAAAATTTTCGAATTCGAGATTTTGATGACAATATATGTTTTGAGACCTCCTGAATACGTTTTGACTATTTTTGGGGCGATGTTCGTCTGTCTGTCTGTGGTCGATTTCTTGTGTACACGGTAGAGGCCACAAATATTACTGACCTTTCACGAAACTTTATATCTGTTATCAAAATTCTTTATATCTGTTATCACAATTCTTTATATCTGTTATCAAAACTTTATATTTGTTATCAATTTTACTGTTATCAAAAATTCCAGAACTATATAGAACTATAAGCATATTTTTTACTAGAACTAGACGTGCATTTTTAAATTCGAGCAAAAACTTCGAAATTTATTAGAAATTTAAAATTTTTTAACATGGCAGCATAGGACAAATTTGACAAAATCATGCATAAAAGGGTTTATTTATGGTTCAATGATCATGAGACTTAATAGTTTCAATCATTATTGTGAAAATTAGCCGCGATATAATTTTTGCGTTCGTGACGTCATTATACCCCTCGGGGAGCAAGTTACTTCTCCCCGCCAGGGAAACATTGTCAAGTATGGCATCAATTGAAATATTTTTCAAACCCTTTAAAGTAAAGGGTAACACACTATAATTGCAATCATTTAGACCCTCGATTTTTCAAAATTTTTCTTGTAAAAATCAGAAGGGAAAATAAAACAAATTAAAAAAAAAACCTACTAAAAATAGATTTTGGCGTGAGAAAGATGAGTTGACCCACACTCGAGTTAATTAATACTGACATACTGTTAATATAGTGATTTGTACAGTAGAAGCTCGTATCATACATGGAGGTAGATCTTTAGTAATTAGTTCGTTCGTTACTAATTCCCCCGTGGTGAAGGAGCGCTTACGCACCGCGTCCACAAGACCCCCCAGGATTTCCCATGGCGAAGGGGAGGAGATTTGCAGCTTCACTTTTACAGAGGCTCTCCGAAGGGCGGAAGTCTGACTTGGCCTCGACATGACAACATCCATGCCCGCTGGCGGGATTCGAACCCGCAACCCGGCAATTCAGCGATCAGACGGAAACGCATGCCCCTGACCGCTCGACCACTGGATCGGCTTAGTAATCTGTAAGCTTGTTAAGTAACTCACCTATGTAGTTTAGTTGGCGACCCCTGTTCCAAAGAGTATTCCTACTAAGTTTCAACTGAGCGACGAGTCTTCAGAAGACTCTGAATATATAGATATTTTAATGTAATCACCCTGTATTTCAAAATGTTTTCACTATCCTTAAAAGACGCCCTTTATCTGGTACTTTGGCTAAAGCGGTTGCGCCACCCCGCTCCATAAAGATTGACCACTGATTGGGAACGCGAAACTAACTCAGGAAACTCCCCCTAGGTTCTTTAAGTTCAAAACACAACATTTAGTGCTCATTTGAGAAACAAATAGTCCCATTAAGACCTTTTTATTACCACATCAAATCAATAAATGCTTAAATTCATCCACCCAAACGATTATATAAATATAACACCCTCATTACAACACAAGTTCTGCACCACCTTTTTAGTATCCCCGGCTCCACCTCAATCTATTGAACTATGGCCCCAAGTCGTTATCCACTTCTTCCATAGTCAAGATAAACTTAACTCTTTCTATCGCACTAGCACACACTCAGTCGTCAAAGAGTTTTATGAGTGTACATAAATTTGAGGACACTGGAGGACTTAAAGGACGTTCTACGGGTGGTCCAAGGACCACCCCGGGTGTTGATGGCTTCTAATTTCGCGGAATGGTAAAATAGATAGACGTTTATTTTTGTTTCTTTTTCTATATCAAATTAATGCAGCGTCTTTGAGTATGTGGGAAATGCAGATCGAGAAGTTTATTTGAGGATTCAAAAATAGTACATCCGTATTTTGATAGGGTGTTTTCCATCTTGTGGGTCATTTTGATGAATGTAAATCGCGTGATATGCGAAAATGAAAATACAACGCACAGAGTGAGTAAACATTGAAACTGGGTCGGAAATACAATTCGGTCTTTTAAAAATAACGATCATTGTAATTGGGTAATTACTGTCATTATGGATTAATGTATGGAACAGTACATGAAATTGTTGTTAACTACTTCCTGGATGTAACATGTATTTCTCGAATTTTTGTAACAACCATATTTTAACTTACAATAATTTTTTTTACACGGTAGACAGTAGTTCTTAACCTTCGAAAACTCAATTTATTTCAATTTTTAGTTTAAAAAAAAATGTATTGCATTTTACGGATAAATTTAAAGTAAACAGCATCAAAATTGGAAGTAAATTAAGCATCAGCGATAAGAAAAAGTGCACTTACATTGCAATTTCCTTCAGTTTGATAATTTTAAATCCTTTTTCCTCAGTTTCAAATTTTTGTGTATGCCCCCATGAGTACAAAAAAATAGTTATAATCCTATTTCCTTAGAAATTAATATACATATTGAAATAATAAGTATACATACACTAAACCTAAAATTCATAGTTTTTGAAAAAACTGCAACAGGAAATATTTTTATCAAATTTAAATAAGAAAATATGAAAATTTAGCATTCATAAGTTTTCAAAAATAAAATTTTGTAAAATATTTCTCAAATGTTTTAGATTTATTGCTTAACAGCATTATATAGCTACACTTTAATAAAAAAAAGTTTTTGATAATACTTTTTTCAATCTGGGGACGAAATATTGCCAAGTTGGCGATACTTTGCTAAATTATTCGCCAAGTTCGCCAAATGCATCACCAAGTGTTACAGACAAACGGAGAGAAGAGCATTTCTTATATACTAGGAATGCCCGCCGTATGACAGAAATCAGAATTTGTGAAACAGTACTTACCTATTGGTGTCATTTCTATCAATTTGGCGACATTTTTGTCACTTTGGCAACATTTAAAATAGTCGCCAAGTGGGCGACGTCCCGCTAAATTTCTCGCCAAACTTCACGGGGGGACAGACGGAGAAATGAGTTATTTTTATAGTCTAATGTTATGTTCTTTCCAAGACATTGAACTTTCATCAATTAGTCGTCATTTTCATTCAGTTAACGTCATTTTTATCGATTTGGCGACATTTTCGTTAATTTGACAACATTTAAAAAGTCTTCAAGTTGGCAGCACTACGCTAAAATCTTGCCAAGCGTTATGGACGAGAAATAAGTTATTCTTATAGCAGATAAATGAATATTGGCATCCAAATACAAAAGTATTACCCAAAGTTATTTTCTCATGAATGGAATGAGCTAGATCCACGAGAATGATGTCACCAAATTTATCACCTGATATTACTTATGAAAAGTGAACATAAATCAAAATAGTTAATATTTTTTTATTTTATATGATTTTCTGAAATTTCTTTTTTATAAATGTGCAATATCTCGAGAATGGTTCTATAATTTAGCAATCTAAAATTTCGGTCAATCGTTTTCTAATGAAAAATTACATAAGAAATGACTATTTACGTAACTTTATTATAGGTTTTGATTTTTTGATGATTTTTTCAAAATGTCACTCGATTTAGGTGGTTCTGAACATTCGATTGCTTATACAAGCAGTAGGCTTCCACTATATACGGATTGTAATTTTAATACCAAATTTCGCTCGAATCGCTCCATGCGTTCGTCTCCACAGACTCACTGACAATTGTCTATTTCTTTCAGTGAGTTTGTTATTTTCGTGAATGTGGGGCCAAATATCAGCAAGTTGGCGATATTTAGAAGAGCATTTCCTACATAATAAAAGGTATGCCCATCATATGACGGAATTAAAAATTCGCAAAATATAGCATCCTATTTGACGTCATGTTTATCAATTTGGTGACATTTTTATCAATTCGGTAGCAGTTTCATCAATTTGGCAACATTTAAAAAGTCGCAAAGTTGGCGATATACAGGCTTATATTATTACTAGGCTATCTCAACATGAGATCCAGTTTTCAATTGCTTACCTTATATATGGAACAGGGGCGAAGGGTATTTAATACCTATTTAGTACCTGTTTTATTTATGAAGGAAATATTCTCAAGCCTAACGTTGGATCTATTTTTATTTTTACAATAAATATACAAGTAATTAAAATTCTCACAATATATATATATATAGATATATATACACTCATTGTTATAAAAATTTGTGCACCAAAAGAGTTGTCAGAATCTAATGAAATTTTATATATGTGAGTGCAACGTTGATATAAGTAAGCGATTACAAAATCAAAGCAAAAGGATAATTTATTACAGGAAAAACTACAAATTAATGGAGGTTCTAGTACCCTGTTGGGCCACCTCTAGAGTGAATACACGATGCGATACGGGGGAGCATTGAGGCATACAGGTCCCGTATGGTGTCCTGCGTCATCTCATTCCAGAGTTGTTATAAGCACGCCTCTAGTTCGACCAAACTCGTAGGTTGTCCGACTTGCCGTTACAAGTGATCCCAGACATGCTCGATCGGTGACAAATCTGGGGATCTGACAGGCCAGGGAAGTGTGGTAATGTGGCTGAGGCATTTCTGTGACACCCTTGCTGTATGTGGTCGAGCATTGTCCTGTTGAAAAATGCCTCCTGGGATCCCTGCCATGAGTGGCAACATATGTGGCTGAAGGCTGGCACGAACATACCTGTGGGCTGTCATGATTCCGTGGATCAATATTAGGGATGTCCGAGTGTCGTATGCGACGGCACCCCATACCATCACACAAGCTATGGGAAAGGGGTACCGCTGTAAAGCGACACACGTACATGGTTGTCTCTCACTGTCCAAATTGAATTCCGATTCGTCGCTGAAGACCCTGGTCCCATTCGACTTGGTTCCGTTCGACCAGGTCCGATCCCGTCGAGCGTGACACCACTCCAAACAGAGGTGACGGTGGGTGGATGTCATTGGTAGCACACGTAATGGAAGCCGCGATACCAAATGTCTTTCAGCCAGGCACCTTGCGATGGTACGGCCAAACACAGGCGCCCGTAATGAAAGCGCTGCATGTATCCGGAAGGTGGACAATAATGCAGTTGGCGCTGTGCGTGGGTGTCGGGTGATGTGACGGTCATCTCGGCTATTGGTCTTCCGAAGGCGTCCTGAGCCTGGCTGCCGTATATGTGACCTCACCGTAAAGTCAGAACGGCCTGGGAGGCGGCCTACTGTCCGAGCTGACCACCCGCCTTCCATCATCCCGATGATTCTTTCCCTCTCGAACTCTGACAGCTGATCATATTGTCTTCGATGGCGGCGTAACGGCATCCCTAATGGAAAAGCATCCCTCTGCAACAGATTAAGTACAAGTAAAAAGCCTCTGCGTATCTTTTTTCTGCGCCAGGGAGAACGAAGTTCAACGCCCTCTGGTGGCATTACGCAATCACGCTGTATTTCTAATCATTTGCATATCTACCTGACACGTACCTTCATGCCAAGTTTCGTACAATTCCACAACTACTTTTTGGTGCGCAAGTTTTTAAGGCAATGAGTGTATATACGTGTATATATATATATATATACGTGTATATATATATATATATATATATAAGATTCATATGAAAAAGAGGGGAAATGACCAAATGCAAGGCATAAAATGGTAGAGGGGGATGGCGACCCCTCCTTCCCGTTTAAAAGACTGCTTTTATGCCCGGGCAACACTCACGGTACCAATGCCATGCAGAAGCCATACCTCCGTAAATGTGTCAAATCAAAAACACTCGAAAAAGTGCAAAGAAAACAAATAGGAATCGACCAGGATCGCAAGGGAAAGAATGGAAATGCAGCAAATGCCCCTGTCGGTTAAGATGGAGTGCATCATATATAACAGAAGTCCACGCATGCGCTATTCGTTATTTTCACTTTCATCGTTCTATACCTCTGCCATATCCTTTAAGTAAGCATTTTCTCCCTTTTTTGTATTAAATAGGGAATTATAATAACATTTCAGGAAGCCAATTGGATAATTACGTTTTATTGCCTCCTTCATAATATTCCTATTATGCATGATGCAATCAGACTTGAAAGTATTAATGCGTTGATTTCTTTTGAGGTGACCAATGACGACATTTCTGAAAATGTTTTTGGTCAAATTGGACCTCCAATCAATAATGCGGTTGATTTTTATATTGAAATTGTTTCTCTTGTCATATAAGACGGTATAAGTACCATATCTACTGTCATGTTTTAGTGTGATATCTAGAAAATCAACACTATCTTCCTCCTTACTTATATTCTCAATCAATTCCAGTTCTTTTGGATAAAAAGTAAAATCAAATTGGGGTGTATTCTTATATTGCCCAATAAGGACATCGTCAACGAAACGAAAATATGGCATTTCATGTAATATATGAGTGCCATTTTCAAATTTACACAAGTATAGATCGGCGAGTAGGGATGAACATCCCCCTCCCATCGGAATACCCTTAACCTGTTGAAAATAGTTGGTGCCGTCAAATAAGATGTTTTCAAACAACACAATGCGAATCAAGTCCTCGTATTTTCTGAATGTAATATGCTCTTTTAAGTCATATATTTCATGTAGTTCCTTCAAAATTTCATATAGATTTTCCAGATTGATGTTGTTGAATAAATCACGGAAATCGTAACTTTTGAAACGTATATCCCTGCTATAAAATGGAAGTCGGTTGATGACATCGTAACTATTATTTATCATTACTGTTCCTTGTTTCTTGAGTATAATCATAACATTTTTAAGTATAGTTAAAAGTTTTTCATTTTCAATTGTTAAATAGGATCCACATCCCACTGTCACCGGCCGGAACTTGACTGGATTTTTATGAAGTTTTGGTATGAGTACCAAATATGGAAAGTTAACTGCTTTAAGTTCGATACCAATGCTTTGATACAGAGTTTTAATTTTATTTACCAGACATGTTCCATTTTGTTGTAAAGGGGAGTACATTTGTTTATCAAGATAACTATTTTTTAAAGTATCAACGTAGTATTTTCTGCATGTGAAAGCGTAATTTGATAGAACTTTATCCGTATAAGTTATAACATATTTATCTTCATATTTATTGACTGCATTTTGAAGAGAAGGATAATACGTTTTTTTACACAATGTTTTGTAGTGGAGATTGAACATTTTGATAAGGTTGTATTGCCATTCATTGAAGGCTTGTATTGGCATGCTGTATTTTACGGCGAGTTTATATGTAAATTTCTTCAAATCTTGTTCAAAGTCCTTTTTAATATTTGTGAAATCTTGTATACGAAATTTCGTACCAAGTTGAAGCACAGATTTTAACTTGTGATTATCCAATAGATCCAGGTTTCCAGTGATAATGTGCGCATGATGGGTATCTATATAAGGGCTGTTTTGACAATTACACTCTTCACTTTTATATACATTGATGTTTCTACTTATGCGGTTATAATTAAATATTTTTCTACCATTGGTTTGCACAAATTTATAAATCAGTTTTACTTCTATGTTAGGTATTGGTAAGAGATGTGCCAAGTTTTTTATATATGTCTTGATTGGTAAACCATCATAATTTTTATTTTTGTAGGTTGTAACAAAAGGCTCTGTTGTAGTAGTTTTCTTCTGTGGAGAGGATTTCAATACTATGTTTAATGTACTGGCTTTTAGTTTATATATAGTTATATATATATATATATATATATATATATATATTTAGTTATATATATATATATATATATATATTTAGTTATATATATATATATATATATATATATATATATATGAAACTCGGGAACAATCATTTCCCTTCCGCTTTATCCAACAATATTACGATGTTTTTTGCAGAAAATATAGTGATAAAAATTATGTTAATTTATCCGACATCCTGGAATACAACTCCGCTCTTACCTAGGATAATCTCTTTGTTTCTCTTTCTAAATGCAATCTATATTCGATGTGACTTTTATAAGCATGCTTCCCTCTCCGAAGTCTATAAGCTTTATGCAACTCTTCCTTGATTCTCACCCTGTTGGTTTGTAAAATTTCCAATTTTATTGTTTTTATGATCCTTTTTATATGTTGTCTGGGATTCGGACATTTTATCCCGACGTACATGTTCGATTGTTGTTACGGGCGTGCAGAGTCTCTGGGAGCGTTTTCATGAAGTCAAAGCTAGCTTTTAACCAGGAAAAGGGGTCGCAATCCCCTTTGACCTTACTGAAACCCTGTTAACACAATCATTCCACCTTTATAAATCGTTTTGCATTTTCTATATATATATATATATATATATATATATATTATAATTTAGAAGATATTTCGAGTGAACATAAGCAAAGCGATGCAAAAACTTGCTTGGACAATATATATTTTTTTAGATGATGACGTCATTAGTCGTGATGTCATCACTTAGTTCGTGACGTCAATGCCAAGTATGGTATCAATGGAAAGACTTTTTCACCTTTAAAATGAAAGGTAGCACTCTATAATTGTAATCAATAGAACCCACTATACCGATTTTTCAAAATTTTACTTGTAAAATTTGAAGAGGAAAAAAAACACGAGCTACTAAAAAATGTATTTTGGCATAAAGTCGGATTGAACCACACGCCAATTAATTATCTATCAGTTTTGGAGATAAGTTCAAAGTGTTTACATTTTTCGTAAAGATTTCAGCCACAGATACCCCAACCACAGATGTTATTCACATCATAAAAATTATATTTTCTAAATTACATACGACGTATTCACGTGTTTATACCGAAGATACTCATTAACACATAGCATCATTGAGACCTGAAAGACGCTCAACAGCGCATGCCAACATCCATCACAATGCAATGGCGGAATTCAAGTTTCAGTCTTCAATGATCGATTACATATTGTAATTAATACCTAATGAATAGCCAGTTCTTGTGATTTTTCCCTTCCGTCGGTTTTGATGAAAATAATAAGTAGCTACCTGAAATTATAGAGGAGTGGTTAATGTCGGAAGGTATTATTTGCCCAGGTTGTTTGCGCAAACTGTAATTATGGGGACAATGTCCCAAAAAGACGCTGCCATTGTGAGAAACTCTAATGTAGCGTCAATGATGGTTACTTTGCAATAATGACTTGGAAATGAAACAAAAACTACTCTATGAATCTCTCACGTGTATAAGGATTCACAGGAATAGCTGATATAGAAACTATAATGCGTTTAAGAAACATTAATAGACTGAAAACATGCACTTGATCCGATAACGCTGCACAATTTGAAAAGCTTGCCAAGATTGCAAAAAAAAATTCTGATGTGGCAGCACAATACTTCCCTACATAATGCAATGCCTTTATTTTTTCTCAGAGTCTACTTCGATAATAGGAGCTTGCAATTTCGTCCCAGTAGCTGAACGGTAGAGCGTCGGCTGGCTAGTACGAATATCCGTGGTTCGATTCCCGTTTGGGGGAAGTAAGGTTCTTTGCAATAACGCGCGAACAAATAAGCCCTATAAATTAGTGTAAAGATTAGTGTAAAGATGAGGTCTGAAAGTGACCCTAGTACGACTAGCACGGATGTAATGGACTCTGGCATATGGAGCGCCGATTTCAAATCGAGGAGATAACGATTACTGAGGAAGCTAGCCAGGGAGATAAAATAGCATCAAGACGCTTTTCAGTTGCACGTCAATTTGACATTAGAGAGTGGAGAATGCAGAGTCCACTGCGACAATGAAAGCTTGCTATTTTGTCCCAGTAGCTCAACGGTAGAGAAGTCGACTGGCCAGTTGAAAGATCCGGTGTTCGATTCCCGGTTGGGGAAGCAAGGTTCTTCAAACCTTTCACTGCGAAAGTATGATATACAAGATCCACAGCATAATGTTTTTGGCACCGAGTTAACCCAACGTAAATTGAAATTAAGTGCTTTTTGAATTATAATAGCCCAATCAGAATTCTTACTCATGTTCAAAATTCTCATCAAAATACAATTGATAATAAATATCCAGTGTAATAATTGACTATTAACCAATTCTTGAGCGTCAAAATATAAAACTATTACAAAAATGATCTTCTCTCGTGAATGGAGCGAACTAGAGCCACGAGAATGATGTTAATCGATTTGCTGCATAATATTACATTAAGCACTGAATAAAGTGCAATATAATGAAGAAAAAAAAAACAGACGCCAAGTTGGCTACATAAAAAATCTACATAAATCAAAACATTTGATGGCTCGCAAATAATATTCTAATTGCAGCGAAACTTCCTATGCATTCCTTGAAATGATCCGCTAAAACACCTAAGAATGAATGACATTAATTGGAAAAGGTGGGTAAGAAAGGAAAACGAAAATCTGCGAATTGCCGCAAGAAAAATTTTGCAAAGTGAAATTAAAATATTCTATTTTGCAGCTAGAGAAACATATTAATCTCGGTTCACTTACAGAAGCATTGTCGAGCTTATTCTATCATCAAGAAACTCTGTTAAGCGGGGCACAGAGGTACTCTTTAGCTGCAGGATACCTTCTGTAAGAGCTCGGTTTTAGAAAACCTGTGCCAAGTTCTCATCTTGCAAGCTGGAAAATCTGTTAATTTAATACGGTTTTAAAATCGCATCATTGTGGATGGTCTTATAAACATACCATGTTTTAAATAATGGTCTTATAAATGGTCTTAAATAATGGTCTTATAAACATACATGTCTTGAAGTAGGATTTAGATATCCACAGTAGTGATAAACTCGAAATCATAGTGGGTGAATTCTTCTTCCATCGTATTTGAATTTGTTTCTGGGAACAACACTTGTAAAAAAATTGTAACAATAGAATCCTAACGACCCTGTTCAAACTGAACGCAGTAGCAAGATGCAGAGATAGATAATATAATTCTTATATAGAGAGTGTGACTTTGTGAAAATCCTTTTCAATATGGGTATCGGATATAGAGGTCAGACTAAACGTGCCATAAAACATCCCTTTAGAAAACATCAAAATTATATCAAAAATAATTAACGTGATAAATCTATTACAAATCATTGCTGGGTGACCAATCATCGGTTTGATTTGCCATATCTCTATTATTCAAAAGTGTTCGTCAATTTGGAATATCCTTTAAACTTTTCATATCAATAAAAATTCCAACAATTTGGTTAATGATTTGGCTCACCTTTATTTCAGTTGTGGCATGACAATGCTTAATTTGATTCTCTCTGTTTATCATTTTTGAACCATTTTTTGTTATTAAATACGGAATTTCCTTGTTATTTTCTATTTTATTGCCATTTTGCCACATTAAGCGGCGCCGCCACAGATGTAGCATTTGCTCTAATTTTAGTGACTAGCGCGTGATTCTCATTTGGAGTAGAACTATCGGCTTATCCACAATGAAAGAAGCTCAAGCGTTTCTGAAATCATCATCTGCTTTTTATCAATTTATTTCGGCAGCAATTTACGTTGTGAATTCTTTATTTAATGCAATTCCCCTTATTTGAGGAACTAGTTTAGATTCCTTATAACTGGTAAAGCTGAAGTTAATCTGAACTCAGAAAAGCAAAACGAAAAGAATGGAAATAAATGTAATACAATAGAATGAACAGGAAGACACCGCAGCTATGTATAGACGTAAGTAAATCCGAACATGGCTCATAAATTATTCTTTTAATTGCAGTGAAACTTCCTGCTAGTTCCCAACAATGATCCACTAAAACATCTTCAGTCGTAATAAATGACATCTACCAGAAGGAGTGGAAAAGGGATGAAAAACTGCAAACTGCCGTAAAAAAACGTAGCGCGAGCTCAAGGGTTAAAAGGTCCCACTCTGAAGTTGGAGCAACATGTCACTGCAGAGAAAACGTTGTCGACTCTGACCCCGGGTCAACGCCTCTTAAGACGTGGAAAAACGAAGAAACGAAAATACCCGAAACCGAAAAGAATTTGAGATTAGTTAAGTGTGGGCGTGGTTGCGAGGTGTTGTGTCGTTCTTGGTGACTCCGGGATCAACTTTTTGCAGTGGGGTTAGCTGAAAATGTCACATTAGGGTGGAATAAGAAGGAAGGTGATAGATGGAAAGAACAAACGCAGAAGACGGGGTTAAAACCCGGGATTTAGAAATCGGTTGATTTTCAAAACAGTCTTAAGAGCTTTAGAAGTTCAAAGCGGAATGGATTGGAAACGTAAACAAACCTACAGCTTCGTGATACATCGGTATGGTGTATGAAAAAGTCCGCAAAATTCCTTCTAGTAAATGAAAGTTTTGTTTAATAACTAATTTACAAAATAGATATTAACATAACCTAATTTGTTATAATGCTATATAAGACAGGCTTTTTTCTCTATCTGTTTGACCAAATTAGAGACAAATTTGGCGATTTTAGTGAGAATTCGACGACTTTGTGTGGAAAGAATCTTGCTATTGTGAACCATGTATAGTCTTAAAGGCGAATATGGTGACATCGCCAACTTGGCTACTTTTGGAAAATGGCTTATAATCACATATCTTTGGGAACCTACAGTACTAATGTAAAAAATTCCTTCCCATTCCTCGTCTGCAACTTTTGTGTTCCTAAAATTGCCAGATACACACAAACCACGCACCTCTGTCGACCATTACTGTTAATTACTATACGATCCTCTAATAAAACTTATTTACTGTAAGAACCTCTAACGAAATCAAATTACCCAACTCGGCGATATTCTGCTAAATTTGTCGCCAAGAGTCACAGACTGACATTGGATTTTCTTAAGTATATTTTAAATAAAGATGAACCAGTCACCATTGATTTGAATTGTGCACGAATCCTGTTCCGAATTTGAAGCATAAGCTTAGAAGAGTTGTCCTTCAATGTTCTAAATATACGAAATGGACGCATAACAATAACATAAAAGTACGCAGCATAACAATGAAATTAACGAGCTCAAGCGAGACGCAAACTTGACCGTTACATTTAATCCACCTCATAAAGAATCCTTAAAAGCAATTTCAAAGCGCTCGGCGTCAATGGCACATAACTCATTGTTGTAAAAGACGTCAGAAGAAACTGCGCAAAAAATGAACCTTCCTTTTTTTTTTATCTTATTAAGGAACGCAAAGAACTAGGCATGCTTACTGACATTAATGTGCATTTTAGGGCCTTAATTGGAGACCTGGAGCTCTTTTAAAAACTCATATCTCCTACAGTGAAATGTGATCATGCTGTCATCTTACAATAACTTAGGGCAACTTGCGGTTTGAGGCTCCGTACTTGCGGTCTGCTGTAAACAGAAAAGCTTTCAAGAAGCCCTAATGGAACTATTATCTTTCTGAAATGCCATCAGTGAGTTGGCTTTTTACAAAACAGAAGTTCGTTTAAGATATTAATATGTATGCAGACAACCAGTAATAAAGAGTTTGTCATTAAGATATTTGCATAATAACTTACATTATTTTTCAATTGATACAATGCTTCTTTTTTGTACACGGAAGAAATACTTTAGCTGACGCTTACTGAAACAGATTATGATGTCTTCTTGGTCAATGTTTACTGTAAACTAACAACAAAATGTTTCACCAAACTCTTAAACACATTAAGAGGGAGGTCACTCTTGCCAGGTAAAATTCAATCATTTTTCACCCTGAGTTCAAAATTTTGTGCATAATCATACAAATTGAACGAAAGTTTAGGTTAGAATCTTTCAATTTTACTTGTAAAAATCCTCTAAAAAGTAATATATATACTATGTATATGTACTATATATATATATATATATATATATATATATATATATATATATATATATATATATATATATATATATATATATATATATTATATATATTATATATATAATATATATATAATATATATATAATATATATAATATATAATATATAAATATATATATATAAATAGTAATTTACGAGATTCTAGTGATAACTACATTATTCTAAATAACAGTAAAGAATTAAAAAATAAATTAAAAACACTTGGTAAAATAATAGGATTTCAAACTTTTGATTTTAAAGATCTATTTAATATTATTAAGATCACTGATCTATATGATGTTATTTTAGCTTTATATAATGCTTATATTACTAATCATTCTCATCTTACTAAATTTACCAATTTTCCTAAGCTTCTCCATTTTGTTCTTTTCAATAATTATATCTTTCAAGGTAATAAATTATACTTACAAGTCTCAGGTGTTCCACAAGGTGGCTGTAGTAGCAGTATGTTAGCTAATTTATACCTATATCAATATGAAAAATTCTTTACTTCAACAGATTATAAAATTTACAGATATGTAGATGATCTGATTTGTCTTGTATTTACTGATAACTATGTCATAGATATAGATTTCTATCCGGATAATTTGGAATTAATACCTAATGAAACTTCTATTAGTAATAATATTTATTATTTGGATTTAAATCTAATTATAGAACCTGCTCATGGGATAGTTACTAATTTATATGATAAAAAAGATTTTTTTTTAAATTTAATATTAATAAATTATTACCTTTAAATTCCTGCAACTCGATTCAATTGTTTAGAAATATTATACTTAATCAACTTTTTAGAATTTATAGATTATCAGATAAAAAATTTCATGCTTTGCACATTAATAACCTCAAAATTACCAGTAAAATGTATAAATATCCTGCATATTTAGTAAATGGTATAGTTAATAAGTTTCGATTAGCCTAAAATTCTCATATTCTCCCCTTATTATCTTATTTTAGCCGTACTTCTTCATTCTCTTGAAATTATATTTTCATCTTTTTATCTTGAAGCTTTAACTGTTGAATATCTCATTTTATTGCTTTTACGCAGTACAGTTTTTATTACTCTCTTTGGCAACAGCAAATCACATCTTTTCATTTCTGCATATGGCAACATTGGTCTAGTCATATTTTGCTCGTCATGGTTGCACTAATGAAGTGTATTTTAAGGTATTTATGTTTCCTTTATTGTTCCAATCTATATGCTTGTCGTCCATATAACACAAGTTTATAGATAAAATCTATCTCGTGTTTCAGAAACAAGCATTTTTGTGTTCATTTCGAAGGGATATATGGACTTGAAGAGAATTTTTTCGAAATGAACTTATCTTAAGCCTAAAGCTCTTCCAAGTGCAAGCTTTTTTGCTTGATTTTTTAGTTTTCCTATTTTCATTCCTCATTTTTGAAATTTGTTGATTGTCTTTGTCTTTATGACCTGCATTACGCTTTATTATTTCCTCTTTATGTCTTAATTTCTTTTATTTCTTTGTATTTTGTAAAAAATTTTGGAATAGTGTTTTATGAGTTACTACATACATTCTAACATTGGATTTACTAATTTATATTTTTATTGAAAACATTTTATTTATTAGCTGCATTTGCGCAACAAATTAAATGTATATTGCATTGTCATTCACTTTCTTATACTACGCTGTTTAGTTTATCTAACTTTTCATTTATGAACTATCCTTATTCCTAATTCCTTTTGTATGCTTCGTATTAAAGAAACATTCTATTTGCTATCTATTCAAATTTATGCTGCATTTGCGCTAAATTTAGTAATAGAATTTATTTTAAATTTTATTTATTATGTATTACTATCTTTACTTTCTTCGAATGTTAATTGTAGTTTAATGTGGCTCATTCTCCTATTTTATTCTTTTCTTTTATTTGCTTAGGTTACTTATTATATTTTTGCTTAAAGTATTATTAATTATTGTCTTCCTTTCTGTTTTATTATTTGGTAAATATATGTATTGCAATTATTCTTTAGCTATTAGTAATTTAATATTAGAAGTTTCTTATTCTAGTGCTGCCATCTATCATTTTTAAATCTTACTAATAGCAAAGAAAATTTGCAGTAATTAAATATTAGAAGTTTCTCATTCTAGTGCTGCCATCTATCGTTATTATTTCTTACTATTTTATTGGTTTTGTGATTTTATGACTGGGTAACTGCCTTTAGGATTTTTGTATTGGTGTTATTGATACCTTTTATAAACTGTACTTTTTAGTACAATCTTTTTATTACTTTTTTGGACAGGATTCTATGTGAATTCAAGATTTACACAGTATATATTTTATTATACCTTGTGTTTTAATTAATCTAGTTTAGAATTGATTATATTTATATTGTTAATCATTTCTTTTTATCTTGTAATATCCTCCTTACTACATTTTATTAGGTTTTACATCGACTTAGTTGTATATATTTATATATAAGCAATTATTTTATTTTTATTTATATTATTTATATGTGTTAATGTCATACTCTTTATATTACTTAAACTATTATGAATTATACATATTATTTGATTTAGTGACTGGCAAATATATTTATTCTTGTTATTATATAATTTGATAAATATTGCCCGGTATTTTCAATTTTGTTGGGAATTGTTTAGACCGTTATCAATTTACCAACAGTGTGCCATGGATAATAATTGCCCAGCTAAGAATTATAACTTCAATAAATGTAAGAATAAAAATTGTAAAACCTGCCCATTTGCTTCTAACTTACAAATTACTAATCTAAATAGTCATAAGACTTTCTGTAAAATTTTTAATTGCATCTACAAATTATCTTGTAATATTTGTAATTTATCTTATATAGGACAGACCAGTAATCCTATTCATCTACGTATGAATGTACATAGAGATCATGTTAAAAAATATATCCACAATAATAATTTTCTTCCTACTTCTAATAAAATCGAATATAAACACTTTGCTCTTCATGGTTTTGAAAATATAACTATACATATTTTGGACATTAAAACAAATACTGCTGATAGATTATTCTTTGAAAACTTCTATATTAAATCACAATGTACTCTGTTTCCATATGGATTAAATCAATTATATCTCAATGGTAATATTGTTAAGAATAATTTTGTAGATAATAAATATTCTATTTTTAATCACCTTTTTTTTAATCCTCTTTTACATAATAGTAAATTGGCTAAACTCAAAAGATTTAAACGCGGTAAAGGAAGCTCCTCCCAACATGATTTTAAAGCGGAGATTAAAAGTATGCATCAACAATTCAATAACACATTTCAATGGAAATTTATTAAATCATGGGTATTTGCAGTTAAGAAAGAACAATTAAACACAGTTTATGCTATTTTCTTAAAGTTAAATCTTACAAATGAACATTTTAATCATATTTTCTATGATTTGCTCATTACTAGATCAAAATATTTAAAAATAAAACTTAATCAATTTCATAATAATAACTGTTCTAATTCTTATTGTGTAATATCATTTAAGCATCCTATTTATAATTCCATAAACTTTAAGAATTTATTTAATCATTTTCATCATTTATTGCCTGTAGAGGATTTGAATGTTACTAAAACTTTTAAATATAACAAGCCTATTGGAAGAACCATTTTTAATTACAATGCAATTTCAAAATCTCTCTCAGTCGACATAGATTCCTCAACAAATGTAGATGGTGAATGTATTTGTAGTGTTGATAATTATGCTGAATTTATAAATCCACACTTGGGTCATATAGTTACTGGAGACTTAGCCATTGTAAAAGATAAATCTTTAAGGACTTTAATGTTATTTGGCACTAAATTCAGGGTACCTGTAACAATTCTAAACAAGTCAATCAATCTGGACTTTGATAAATTTATTTATGGATTAGCTTCTAAATATGCTCAGCCTTTAGAGGCATTTAATATGTGGAAATTTACTATTTTAAGATCTATTAAAAATGCCATTTGTAGTATTAATTTATCTAGATCTATATATAATATGGATAATATAAAGCACTCTGTTAATGATTTACATAGATCTTTTGTTATTACTTATGTTGATAAAGCTTCTAATAATTATGCTATTATTTGTAAAAAATTCTATATTCAATATCTGCTAGATTATTTAAAAAATAATAGTCTATTTAAAATTGATTCACACTCTCTTAATAGTATCAAATTGAAAATTATCAATATGTATAGTGATTTAGATATTAATAATAAATTTTTGACATTTCCATATATTGTGCTTATACCTAAATTTCATAAAAATCCTATTAAATTTAGAACTGTTACTAGTGGTCATAATTCATACTCTACTACTGCTAGTAAATTATTACTAAATTATTTAAATGTACTAAATAGTAATTTACGAGATTCTAGTGATAACTACATTATTATAAATAACAGTAAAGAATTAAAAAATAAATTAAAAACACTTGGTAAAATAATAGGATTTCAAACTTTTGATTTTAATGATCTATTTAATAATATTAAGATCACTGATCTATATGATGTCATTTTAGCTTTATATAATGCTTATATTACTAATCATTCTCATCTTACTAAATTTATCAATTTTCCTAAGCTTCTCCATTTTGTTCTTTTCAATAATTATATCTTTCAAGGTAATAAATTATACTTACAAGTCTCAGGTGTTCCACAAGGTGGTTGTGGTAGCAGTATGTTAGCAAATTTATACCTATATCAATATGAAAAATTCTTTACTTCAACAGATTATAAAATTTACAGATATGTAGATGATCTGATTTGTCTTGTATTTACTGATAACTATGTCATAGATTTAGATTTCTATCCGGATAATTTGGAATTAATACCTAATGAAACTTCTATTAGTAATAATATTTATTATTTGGATTTAAATCTAATTATAGAACCTGCTCATGGGATAGTTACTAATTTATATGATAAAAAAGATTTTTTTTAAATTTAATATTAATAAATTATTACCTTTAAATTCCTGCAACTCGATTCAATTGTTTAGAAATATTATACTTAATCAACTCTTTAGAATTTATAGATTATCAGATAAAAAATTTCATGCTTTGCACATTAATAACCTCAAAATTACCAGTAAAATGTATAAATATCCTGCATATTTAGTAAATGGTATAGTTAATAAGTTTCGATTAGCCTAAAATTCTCATATTCTCCCCTTATTATCTTATTTTAGCCGTACTTCTTCATTCTCTTGAAATTATATTTTCATCTTTTTATCTTGAAGCTTTAACTGTTGAATATCTCATTTTATTGCTTTTACGCAGTACAGTTTTTATTACTCTCTTTGGCAACAGCAAATCACATCTTTTCATTTCTGCATATGGCAACATTGGTCTAGTCATATTTTGCTCGTCATGGTTGCACTAATGAAGTGTATTTTAAGGTATTTATGTTTCCTTTATTGTTCCAATCTATATGCTTGTCGTCCATATAACACAAGTTTATAGATAAAATCTATCTCGTGTTTCAGAAACAAGCATTTTTGTGTTCATTTCGAAGGGATATATGGACTTGAAGAGAATTTTTTCGAAATGAACTTATCTTAAGCCTAAAGCTCTTCCATGTGCAAGCTTTTTTGCTTGATTTTTTAGTTTTCCTATTTTCATTCCTCATTTTTGAAATTTGTTGATTGTCTTTGTCTTTATGACCTGCATTACGCTTTATTATTTCCTCTTTATGTCTTAATTTCTTTTATTTCTTTGTATTTTGTAGAAAATTTTGGAATAGTGTTTTTTGAGTTACTACATACATTCTAACATTGGATTTACTAATATATATATATATATATATATTATATATATAATATATATATAATATATATATATATATATATATATATATATATTATATATATATATATATATATATATATATATATATATATATATATACTATATATATAATATATATATAATATATATGTATTATATATATATATATATATATATATATATATATATATATATATATATATATCTATATAATAAAAGGCAATGTCTGTGTGTCTGTGTGTCTGTCTTATACACTATACGTTTCGCGACCGCGCGTCGGAGAGCTACGAAATTTGGCAATCGGAGACCCGGGGGGGAGGGAAGGGGACACGTGAAAACCGATTTTTAAAATTTTAATTATTTTTTTATTTATTTAATGTTTTATGCGATTTCGACCGTTTTTTGCCCTTTTTGCCCTTTTTTCTCCACGATCCAGACATCGTAGAAAAAAACAAATTACACCATCGGAAAGAGCAGAGAATTTCGAGTAAAAATATATCAATTTCAAATCTGAATTTCGATTTCTAATATTTTTTAAAGATTTTAAAACAAAAGTCACTTTTTGCTCAAGAAAACGATTTTTGGTTTTTAAATTCTCGCATCGTGAAAAGTACTCATAATTTCGACTAATAATTTACATTTTCAGAAAGGTCAAACATCTGACATTCTTACAAGTCCAATCTGGTCCAGAAATAATGAAAATTGCCTTCAGGATCGCAATTTTAAAGACGTCATGATTTTAAATTTCTCGCCGTTCCGCTCGGCGTGACGCTTCGTTTCTCCCCCGCTGAAGCAGGGAAGGTGGTGGGTGGGGACGTCAAGGTGGAGGTGACGTCACGGTTCTGAATAGAGCGCCTTTGCTCTATATAAATTATTATATTTATATTTTAAATGATGGGACGATCTGGATTTTTTAAATGTATATTTTAACTTTTGGATATTTTAATTTTATGGATATTTTAAATGATGGAACAATGAAACAATGGAATGAGGATGATGGAATTAAGCATATGGTCATTTTAAATTGCAAATTAGCGCGCGGGAAGTTAGCGGTAGGCCCGGGTTCGATTCCCGCCACTGCCAAAACTGCCGCCGTGTTTACGTGGAATACGATCACGTTAAATATGTGGGTCCGTAAGTCCTTCCGAGAGGTTGGTGGTAGGGGAAGGAGGATACGGCCCCTGTGGATGCCTCCCCCACTGGGTTCCCGTCTAAATTGGGTGAATATGTAGAAAGTTATGGAGATTGTCGCGGAGGGCGCGGCAGCCCAGTGGTTAGCGCGCGGGAATTGCACTCAGTAGGCCCGGGTTCGATTCCCGCCACTGCCAAAACTTACGCCACGTTCACGCAGAGTACGATCACGTTAAACATGTGGGTTCGTGAGTCCTTCCGAGAGGTTGGTGGTAGGGGAAGGAGGGTACGGTCTAAACTGGGTGAATAAAAAGAAAGTTATGGAGATTGTCGCGGAGGGCGAAGTAGCCCAGTGGTTAGCGCGCGGGAATTGCACGCGGTAGGCCCGGGTTCGATTTCCGCCACTGACATGGAGTACGATCACGTTAAACATATGGGTCCGTATGTTTTTCCGAGAGGTTGGTGGTAGGGGAAGGAGGGTACGTTCCCTGTGGATGCCTCCCCCACTGGGTTCCGGTCTAAATTGGGTGGCACATCCTGGCCGTCCAACCAGTTACCAGGCCCGGGTTCGATTCCCAAAATTGCCGCCGTGTTTACGCGGAGTACGAGCACGTTAAACATGTGGGTCCGTGAGTCCTTCCGAGAAGTTGGTGGTAGGGGAAAGAGGGTACGGTCTAAATTGGATGAATAAAAAGAAAGTTATGGAGATTGTCGCGTAGGGCAAAGTAGCCCAATGGTTAGCGCGCGGAAATTGCACTCGGTAGGCCCGGGTTCGATTCCCAAAATTGCCGCCGTGTTTACGCGGAGTACGATCACGTTAAACATGTGGGTCTGTAAGTCCTTCCGAGAGGTTGGTGGTAGGGGAAGAAGGGTACGGTCCCTGTGGATGCTTCTCCCACTTGGTTCCGGTCTAAATTGGGTGAATAAAAAATAAGTTATGAAGAATATCGCGGAGGGTGAAGTACCCCAGTGGTTAGTGCGCGGGATTTGCACTTGGTAGGCCCGGGTTCGATTCCCAAAATTGCCGAATAAAAATAAAGTTATGGAGATTGTCGCGGATGGCACGGTAGCCCAGTGGTTAGCGCGCGGGAATTTCACTCGGTAGGCCCGGGTTCGATTCCCGCCATTGCCAAAACTGCAGCCGTGTTCACGCGGAGTACGATCACGTTAAACGTGTGGGACTGCAAGTCCTTCCGAGAGGTTTGTGGTAGGGGAAGGAGGGTACGGTCTCTTTGGATGCCTCCCCCATTGGGTTCCGGTCTAAATTGTGTGGCACTTCCTGGCCTTCCAAGCAGTTACCTTACACCTTTCTGGTAGGTCGCGCCAACGAGTTTGCCACGGTCAGAATTTTCAAGGGTAGCGAACAGGCTGGTCGCCAAAGGCGGCTAGTATATATATATATCAAAGTAGTTTTTTTTTCAGGGGAGAGGGGGGGATGGATGTCGGAGTGCTCGAAACGCGTAGATCCGTCGAAAACTGGAGACACGATGCCAAAACTTTCCCTTTGCATTACTATGTATTGCATGGAAAGTAAAAGAGGGCTATAGACTGCAAATTTGAATAAATACCGACTTCAAATAACTTTAAGTGCGTTAGATCGTTATTTTTAGATAATATAAGCCTAAAATTCCTGATAACAACACAATTATACTTCAGAGCCAAAATTTTTACATATTTTTTACTTTCCCTGCAATACATGATAATGTATAGGGAACGTATCGGAATCATACCGAAAATTGCAACTCGAGTTTTCGACGGATCTACACGTTTCGAGACTTCTAGAACTCGAAAAAACTATTTTTAGAGTGACGTCTTTGTGTGTGTGTGTGTGTGTGTCTGTCTGTGCAATGTATGTATTCACTTTAACTAAAAAACTAATTGACCAAATTTCATAAAATCTAGTAGGTAAGTAAGTCACTTGTGGGTGGCCCTGGTGCTGATTAGATTTTGGCACGAATCAGAAAAAAAGAACCTGTCTTTTATTTTTGCAAAATAGCCCGCAAAAATTGTTTGTATCCACTCTAACTGAAATAATAATTGGCCAAATTTCACAAAATTTAGTTGATAAGTCATTTATGGGCGACCCTGGTGTTGATTAGATTTTGGTACGATTCGGGAGAAAATAATCTGCTTTTTTGCGAAACGGCCCACAAAAATCGTCAAAATCTAAAATAAAAGACTACGTATGCGCAAACGCATCAATTAAATGGTTGTGTTGTATGCAATTTTTGACGATGCAAAGAATGAAACCAACCCCGTTACCCTAGGACTAGCCGTTCTCGAGATATTTTTGTTTTTCGCATTTTTGCTACGCTGATTTTGAAAATATCCGCCGAGTTACCAAATGAAAATGAAAACTGAATTGAAATGAAATTCAGTGTCATTTTAAATAAGTATGCGTGTTATTTTGTGCATTTAAATTCAATTTAATGAATTGAAGAAATAAAGAGAAAATGAATTTGAGTCTGCAGGGAAAGTCCTGTGCTGCTCACATCAGATTGTTTTTCTTGCAACAAGTCACTTAACATGAATTATAAAATTTTATGGAATAAATTAGAATAATTTTTTTTTTATTCTAATGTCCATTTTCTGTATTGTCTTAAGCTCATTACATTATTTCCACAAACATATCTTGTTTATTAAATAACGAGACGTTTCCAAGAGACTCGTTTTCACCTATTTGTCACATAGCTGGCAAAAATTTTGCTATACTATAGTTTTTACTAAAATAAATTTTTTAAAACATGCATTTCTCATAATCTGAAAAGATAGAGCTTAAATAATGACTGATATGGATTCAGAATCCAACGCCAAAGGAGATAGGTTGTTTACTAAGGATTTCCACTTCCGGTTCTTTTTTCATTCCCGATTAAAAATTTTCATTTCTCTTGAAACAACTATTTCTCAAGATTGTCTATAGATAGCATCCAAAAGATAAATAATATGGGTTCAGCATTAAATTCTGGGCGAGGTATTTTGGGTTCACTTATGATTTCCAATTTCGGTTCAAAAATGTGCTTTGAAACATTTATTTCAATGAATTGGCTGTAGATAGACCTTATATAATGACTGATATGGATTCAGCATAAAATTTCAAAAAGGATAGAGGAATTTACTAAAGAATTCCACTTTTGTATCTGAAGAAGTCACTTCCGGTTTTCTCGAATCTTCGTATAATTGTACGAAATAAGTATGCAAAAGAGTATAAAAATGTTTAATAGTTCCATCGAAAATGGCGTGTACACACATCACTTGGCGTGCACACTCAACACTTGGCGTATACACACATCGCTTGCCACCATATGAATGCTACTTCATAGATCTCTTGTTAATAATAATTTCTTGTTAACAAATTTCTTGTAAACTAAAATTGCTTTGTCTTTTACTTGCATCCCTGGCAGATCAAGGGCGTAAACCCCCAGGTTGCCCCTGCCAGTGGAGATTAATCTATCTTCTACTAGTATCCCAGGTTGCCTTCAACCTGGAAATTAATCTGTCTTCTACTTTCATTTAAACCAATGAACAGGCCACCGTTTTAAAAGATTTGATTTTCTATATTAATACACCCCCCCCCACCCCCAGGGCGCGGTAGCCCATTGGTTAGCGCGCTGGAGTTTCACTCGGTAGGCCCGGGTTCGATTCCAGCCACTGCCAAAACTGTCGCCGTGATCACGCGGAGTACGACTACGTTAAACATGTGGGTCCGTAAGTCCTTCCGAGAGGTTGGTGGTAGGGGAAGGAGGGTACGGTCCCTGTAGATGCCTCCTCCATTGGGTTCCGGTCTAAATTGGGTGGCACTTCCCGGCCATCCAAACAGTTACCTTACACCTTTCTGGTAGGTCGGACGGTCTGGGTAACAACAACAACCCCCCCCCCCCCCAAAAAAAAAATGCAATTACATTGCGGCAAATTTAAATAATGTATACATTTCAGCGACATTTTGCCTTCGAATTTAACAATGAATAAGAGTTAATGAGGATTTTCTTTTTCTTTTAAGCCTTCATATACAACCGTAGAAGTCTAAAGAAAAAAACAGAACAGCCCATGTCCAACCACGACGATGTTTTGTATCCAGCATGTTTATAAATTAACCTCACTTTGCTGTAATGGTTTGCCGACAACACCACAGACTCGGCATATTGTTCTGCATAAAATATAACACAGTTTTGAACCTTTGAATTCAATGCTTACTTAAATAGCCGTGTTCTGCTTCGCTGTTCGCTGTTCATTTAGTGTCCTGAAAGCTAATTTTGGAATAGGTAATGTTCCTGGGCTGTGAACGTTATTTTATTTCACAATAGGATTTCTAACGATTCCTCTGAATGGTTCTATGGCGGAAATAGGCGCTTCTTTCTTGTTGCAAGTCCTTATTTTTCTTTATTTGGCTTCAAGTGAAAAAAATGTGGTGTGGGCAGCACATGGCTTTCACTACAGACTCAAATTGATTTTCTCTTTATTTCTTCAATAATTCATTAAATTGAGTTTAATTGCACAAAATAGCACGCATACTTATTTGAAATTACACTGAATTGGCACTTTTAATTCAATTTTAGTTTTCATTTGGAAACTGTACGTATTTTCAAAATTGGCGTAGCAAATATGAGAAAAACTACAATATCTCGAGAACGGCTTGTTCTAAAGTAATGGGGTCGACCTTATTATTTTCATCGTCACAAATTATATGTAAAACAAGCATTTAATTGATATATTTGGACATATGCAATCGTTTATTTCAGATTTTGAAGATTTTTGCGGGCTATTATTGCAAAAAAATGCAGGTTCTTTTTTAACAAAATCTAATAAGCACCAGAGTATACCAAAAGTGTCTTAGATACCAAATTTTGAGGAATTCGGTCGATTAGTTTTTCAGATAAAGTGGATACAAAAAATTTTTGCGGACCATTTCGCAAAAAAAAAAAAAAAAAAAAAAAAAAAAAAAAAAAAAAAAAAAAAAATCTGATGTGGGCAACACACGATTTTCCTTATATAATGCAATGAATTTACTACTTTTACAGTAAAATAAATAGGTTTCTCTTATAGTAGATACTTATATTCCTTTCAAGATATTGAATTTTCGACAATTAGTCGTCATTTTTATCCATTTAGCAATATTTTCGTTACTTTGGCAGCATTTCAAGAAGTCGCCAAGTTGACGACATTCCGCCAAATTCGTCTCCAAAATCTCGCCAAGCTTTATGGACGGAGAAATAAGTTATTCTTATAGCAGATAAATGACTATTGGCGTTCAAATACAAAAATATTACTCAAAGTATCTTTTCTCTTGAATGGAACGAGCTAGATCCACGAGAATGATGTCACCCAATTTATCGCATATTATTACATATGAAAAG
The DNA here is from genome assembly GCA_951213105.1 of Amaurobius ferox. Taxonomy (NCBI): domain Eukaryota; kingdom Metazoa; phylum Arthropoda; class Arachnida; order Araneae; family Amaurobiidae; genus Amaurobius; species Amaurobius ferox. The sequence continues at coordinate 93,506,052 of OX578145.1, forward strand.
TGAACATGTTTCTCAACAGTTAATATTTGTTTTTAATTTATGGGATTTTTTGATAAATTTATTTGAAAAATGTGCAATATCTCGAGAACGGTTCATGTTAGCGTTCTAAAAGTTATGTCAATCGTTTTCTAATTAAAAATTACATAAGAAATGTCTATTTGCGTAACTTTATTAGAGGTTTTGATTTTTTCAAAATTTCACTCGGAAATTTAGGAGGGTTCTGAACATTCGATTGCGTATAAAAGCAACAGGCTTCCAGTGTTTACGGATTGTGATTTTTGTACAAAATTTCGTTCGAATCGGTCTCCACTCGTTCGTCAGTTATCGTCTCCCCCCCCCCCCCCCCCCCCACACACAGAGAGAGAGAGAGAGAGACAGACATCACTTCAAACATGTTTGATTCGTGATCAGGGATGCTTGAAACGTACTCTCCCGTCGAAAACTCGAATTTTCGACCTCGTCACAATACTTTCCTTATACATTATTGTATATAAGGAAAGTAAAAAGGCAGGTTCTTTTATCTTAAATCGTACCATAATCTGATCCGAACCAGGGTAACCCACAAGTGACTCACCATTTTTTATGAAATTTGGTCCAACTGTTTTTGAGCTAGAGTGAATACATGCATTGCACATACACACACACAGCAGTCACCTAAAAATAGTTTTCTCGTGTTCTAAAGGTACCAAAATGTGTAGATCCGGCGATAAATCGACATGATTCCAATATTTTGTCTATACATTACTATGTATTGCAGGGAAAGTAAAAAAAAAAGTGGCGCAGGTAGCACGTGACTTTCACTATATAATACAATAATTTTAAATTTCCCCCAAAGTAATAATGGTGTTAAAGATCCACGGCCCAATGATTTTGGCATTAAATTAACACCACGTAAATTAAAATTGAGCGCTTTTGACAACATATGGGTGCAAACTTACTCATGTGCACATACAGAATGCTCATCAAAATGCAATGGATGTGTAATTAATATCCTGTGAAATGAATGACTATTAGCAAATTCTTGGACGTCAAAATGTAAAACTACAAAATATATCTTCTCCCGTGACTGGTGCGCTGAGTTCATTTAACCAGCAAATACTTACGCAAAACCTTACGAAAAAAAGCATTAAACCTTTTGCTTACGGGTGGAAATCGGTTACTTAAACTTAACTCGTAACTTTACTCGTAAACTTACGGTCTATCCCAAACGAAGAACCTCTCAAAAAGATAGATATTTGACATACCCTATCCCAAATACTTCGATCCCCTTTTGCAGACACTAGACGCCAATGGGGGGATCGAACTGTAGTATGTATCAGCTACGGGACGAAAGAGCCGGATTTTTAATTTCCCTCTGGAAGGTGGGGAAAAGTTTTATCAGATGTTCCAGAACTTCCCCCGATGACTTAAAATTGCAACCTAATAATGAAGCACTTTGCAGCCTTTTTTATTTTTTCATATTTCTGTTTTAGAAAAATGTTAACACTTTCCAACATAGCTGTAAAGTGTTAATAACTTTGTTCATTCATTCTGTCTGTCTGTCCGTTCGCACGAGAACTGCCGTAAAAATGACTTTACAAGAAGAAATTTTGTTGTATGTTGTTGAGATGTTGTATGTTGTATGTCATATGTCTGTGGGACATATGGGAATGAAAATGAAAAATCTGATGTGTGCAGCCCATGACTTTCCCTACAGACTCAAATTCATTTTTTTCTTTATTTTTTTAGAAATTCATTAAATTGAGTTTAATTGCACAAAATAACACTAAATTTGCATTTTCAATTCAATTTCTGTTTTTATTTGGTAATTGAACATTTTTCCAAAAGCGGAATAACTAAATGCAAAAAATCTCAAATATCTCGAGAACGGTTAGTTCTAGAGTAATAGAATTGTTCTTATTCTTTTCTTCATCAAAAATTACATATAAAACAAGCATTTTATTGATATATTTAAACATACGTAGCTTTTTTTTAGATTTTTGCGTAGCATTTCGTAAAAATGGGCAGGCTGTTCTTTTCCGAATCGTACCAAAATCTAATCGGCATCAGAGTATCCCATAAGTAACTTATCTACCAAATTTTGTGAAATTTGGTCAATTAGTATTTTAGCTAGAGTGGATACTTGAAATTTTTGAGGGCCATTTCGTAAAAAAAAAGCTGGTTATTCTTTTCCGAATAGTACCAAAATCTAATCAGCACCAGAGCATCCTACAAGTAACTTATCTACCAAATTTTGTGAAATTCGGTCCATTAGTTTTTCAGCTAGAGTGGATACAATTTTTGCGGGCCGTTTCGCAAAAAAAGACGGGTTCTTTTATCCCTAATCGTACCCAAAACTAATCAACACCAGATTCGTCCACAAGGGACTTGTCTATCAAATTTTATGAAATTCAGTCAATTAGTTTTTTAGTTAGAGTGGATACAAAATCTGCACAGACAGACAAACAGACACACAGACGTCACGCTAAAAATAGTTTTTTCGTATTCTAGAGGTCTCGAAACGTGTAGATCAGTCGAAAACTCGAATTGTGATTTTCCACATGATTCCAATACTTTCCCTATACATTACTATGTATTGCAGGGAAAGTAATAATATCACCCAATTAGTTTCGGATTGAACCCGGGTGGAAAAAATGGAATACGTTGAACTCTATGGGACCTAATTTTTCAAACATATTTTTAAAGGGAGTTAAAATTCACAAATTGTTTCGAGAATTTTAGGAAATATTCAAATTATTGCGTAAAACAAATTTCAGCAAACTATGTTAGGTAGTTTTTTAAGTAAAAATTGAAATAATAATTACACCCATATTATATGAAGAGGTCACGTGACTCATTTCAAAATAAAATATAGCATCCATTTTTTCCCCTGTGTCAAATCGTGATCTTTCAAGATCGTGTAAATTTATATTTAGTGTTGCATTCGTCTTAAAACCCCTTTATTTTTGCGTATTATCTGTGTATCTAAATTGTGCCAACGCAATTACAATATTTTTGATTTTAAATGATCACTAAACTTTGATTGTTCATACAATGAAGCCTAATTTAGCTTATAACATGCAGAATGGAAACAGATCAAGCGATTGTAAGATGAGTTGTATAAGAGTTGCTGAATTTTTTTCATGCAAAATTATTTAGCTCTGAAGTCTGAAATATAAGTGATAATGAATGAAATATTCATTGATTTTACATAAAGAAGCAGACGATTTATAGCATTGGCTTTTTTGATGAAGTTTCCCAGTATAATAAATTGTTGTAGTACTGAGGTAATTTTTAAAATATCAACGCTGAATGTATCACATTTTAGAAATGTTTAAATAAAATTGCATTTCAGTTAGAAAACGTTTCATAATCAATGCTTAACGCATGATTGATCTTTCTTGTTCATATTTCAATAAGAAAATTATTCTAAATTAATATAGTGACAAGAAAGATCAATCATGCATAAAACATTGATTATGAAACACTTTCCAACTTCAATGCAATTTTATATAAACATCTCTAAAATGCGATACATTCCTCGGTAATATTTTTTAAATTATCACAATACTACATTAATTTATTATATTTGAAAACTTCATCGAAGAAAATGAACTTCATTCAAATGACGGAATTGAAATATAAATTGCCTGATTTAAACATCTCTAAAATGCGATACATTCCTCGGTAATATTTTTAAAATTATCATAATACTACAATAATTTATTATATTTGAAAACTTCATCGAAAACAAATGAACTTTATTCAAATGACGTCATCGAAATATAAATCGCCTCTCTATAAAAGCAGCATTTCATTCTTAAACATTTTTCCAATCGTTTCATTCATCACAATAGTACAATAATTTATTTTATTTAAAAATTTGAAAAATTGTTATCTACCATATTTATTTTAAAATGTGAAACCTCTCTTACATATAAATAATTAAACTCTTGAAAAGATATTTATTATATAATACTAGCAGCATACCCGTTCTTCGTACGGAGTATATAATATAAAGAAACTTGAAATTCATAATCATGCCCAAATTCTTATAGTATACTAAATGACATGTTTAATCAAAATATTCTGTTAAAATATTTAATATAATGCTCCTAAAAAGAAGTTTAAGAATCTCTGTTCTCGCTATATAAAATTATCTTCATGGACATATCTGAAGAATAAAACATCTTGGACCCCTTATGTAAGCAAATATAAAAAAAAATATGGAATTGAATCAATATATGCAAAATAAAAGCGTTAAAATTGTATGGGACCCGTACTAATTATATACGCGAATATTAGAAAATATAACCTGTATTAGTAGATTACATGTATAAATTGAAAATACCAATAAACCCGTAATCTTTAAATCTGAAGACAGTCATTTATTCCAATATATGTCAAAATTAAAGTGCTAAAATTATATGGGAAGATATACACGTACTACTTATAATGTCCGATTATTAGTAGAAGATTACCCGTTTTGCAATATGAGTCTCAAATGTTTTTTGGTAAAATACAACAGACGACGTAATAAATTGAATATATAATTAATCCCCGTAATCTTCATACCAGAAGACTGTACTTGATTCCAATATATATGCCAATATATGTCAAAATATATGCCAATATACCTGTACTACTTATATTCTCGTAGGTTAAAAGATATACCCGTGCATTCCTAGAAGATTACTCGTACAACGTACAATATGCGTGTGTCAGCAATTTTTGCCGCAATAAAACAATGGCGTAATAACTTAAAAATATCAATAATCCCTGAATCAATAATTCCGGAAAATATCAATAATAATAATGTTTAAACCTGAAGAGTATAATTGATATTATCCAGTCCAAAATGAAATGGCAATGAAATTTATTTTATATACATATCTTCATTATTCAAATCGGAAAGGATTTAATAAAAACCGTCTGCCGCATAAACACATTGGATTTAAATCCGTTGCTAAGCGACATGATATCATTTGCTTCAAATAAATTGGTAGAAAAAATATCGTCTAAATAGTTATATTTCTATGGAACATTTGGCGACAGTTTCGTCAAATTAGCAACATTTTAAAAAATCGCCAAATTTATCGCCAAGTGGGACTGTAGAACTGACAGTTCCACTTTGCGACAAATTGACGAAATATCATCACAATACTATCCCCTAACAAAAAACAATTAATATCATTTATGTAGCGCAATTTTATCAATTTCAAGATATTTTTATAGATTTGAAAACATTTTTATCAATTTGGTGACATTTTAAAAATTCGCTAAATGTATTACTAAGTAGGATGGTTGGTCTGACAGATAAATGCTAACCAAACATCATTTCAGTACTCTCTTCTAACAAAACAAAAAAAAAATTTCATTGATATGTAGAAGACCCAAGCCACACGACCAACCCGAAGGTTTATGGCAGCTGTTTGTGTAGAAGACCCAGACCGTCCGACTCGGCAGCTGTTTGTGTGCCGTTTATATCAATTTGGCGACATTTCCGTCAATTTGGCAAAGTTTAAGAAAAGTTGTCAAATTAGCGATATCCCTCCAAATTCGTAGCTTTGAATTTGCAGATCTGAATGAAACATTCTTATCCCGTTTCAATATACTAAATGAAAACACTACAATTGTATTAGAAGATATACCCGCTCTACTCTTTTTCTGTTTCAACAATCGGCTATATGAATTTATTGGCTAAACACAATATATGAGTTTAGTAGCTAAATACGATATAAGCTTGAAAACTCTTTGCCGAAATAAATGCAATTGATGTACGCAGTCAGCAATTAATATAATTAAAAGAAAAATCAAACCGTCCATTCATAAGATATACTTTTATATCCATTTATCCATTTATTTATTATTTAAATCGAAAAAAAATAATAAAAACATTAACAAACACATTTAATTTAATTGCGATGCCGAGCAACATGATATATCCTCCTAAAATGTTAAAATTTATTAACCACTAACAGCACACCCGTTATTCGTACGGAGTGTATAATTTAAAGAAACTTAAAGTTCGCAATCATGTGCAAATTCTGTTAAAATATTAAATTTATTGCTCCTAAAGAGAAGTTTAAGAATATATGTTCTCACTATGCAAAATTATCTTCACGATCAGATCTGAAGAATAAAACATCCTGCCCCCTTTTGTAAGCAAATTTACAGAAGAAAAAATAGGAATTGAATGAATATATGCAACCCCGTACTAATTATATTGTCGCAGATCAGAAAATATGCCAATGTGTTAGTAGAAGATTACCCGTATTACAATATGCGTCTCAAAAATATTTGCCAAAATAAAAGAGATGACGTAATAAATTGAAAACATCAATAATATCCGTACTCTTTATACCAGAAGGTCGTAATTGATTCCAATATATGCCAATATATATCAAAACATATGTCAATATACCTGTACTACTTATATTCTCGTAGATTAAAAGATATACACGTGTATTTGTAGAAGATTCGTACAACATACAATATATGAGTTTAAACAATTTTTGTCATAATAAAATAATTGCATAATAACTTGAAAATATCAATAATCCTTGAATCAATAATCCCCGAAAATATAAATAATAATAATTTTTAAACCTGAAGACCGTAATTGATATTATCCAGTCAAAAATGCTATAAGAAAAATCAAATCGTTCTTTTCTAAAATATATTTTAATATCCATTTATTTATTATTCAAATCGAAAAAATAATTATTAAAATTAACAGACAGATTTAATTTAATTGCGTTTCTGAGTAACATGATATAAGATAGAATCTTATAACATGTTAAATATGTCATGTCTTATAACATAAACTGCGAAATTAAATAACGATTTTGATTTCTCTATACTTCTCATTGTTCCGTAAAAGCTTGTTTTAAATAAACCATGAACCATGGAGATAGATTTCCCCTTTAAATCATGTTTCAAACAATTCATGTTTTCAGAAAGTGACTAATTAACGCAAAAAATCTCCCATCAAACTCAGAGATTAAATTTTAATTCACTTTCAAACGATTTTCAAGCTTTTCGTTTGGATAAACCACGGAGTTAGGGAGTAGAACTCCTAGGAAAAAGTTCCGTTTTTCATTAATATCTCGACAACCCCAGGTCTTAGAAACTCGAAACTTGGACAAAATTTATGGGGGGATATTTCAAGGCTATTCACCAAATTTCATTAAATTCGGTTCAGCCGTTTTTCCGTGATGATGAGACAAACGAAAATTTCGTTTTTTACTAATATCTCGAGAACCACTGGTCGTAGAAACTCAAAACACGGATATAATTTTAAGTGGGGCTATTTCTGGGCTACCCACAAAATTTCATCAAATTCGGTTCAGCCGTTCTCCCGTGATGGTGTGACAAACAGACAGACAGACAGACAGACAGATTTTCATTTTTATTTATATAGATATCTCTTTTTTTCTTTCTGGAAGATGCAGTAAGAGCCAGAATTTAATTGAATTCGTTTTTCTCCCTATATTAAATAATTTTTATTTAAAAAACTACTTAACATGTTTTACTGAAATTTTGTTTATATATTTAATGGGATAATTTGAATATTTCCTAAAATTTTCGAAGCAATTTTTGAATTTTAAATTTGCTTAAAAAATATTTAAAAAATTAGGTCCCATAGGGTTCAATGTATTTCATTGTTTCAACCCGGGTTCAATCCAAAACTAATTGGGTGATATTATTCATTTATATTCCCATAGGTCCCGCAGACCGTCTGAAAAATATACTAAAATTTCATTTTGATAAAGTCATTTTTACGGCAGTTATCATGCTAACGGACAGACAGACAAAATGAACAAAGTCATAAACACTTTTCAACTATGTTGTGAAGTGTTAAAGAATGAACAAAGTCATAAACACTTTTCAACTATGTTGTAAAGTGTTAAAAATGAGGTCTGTTACTATGAAAACCAACTAGTCAGCACTATGAGCGTATGGAAACAAAATTGTGCAAATTGCCAGTCAAGCTGCTACTGCATATTCCATATCTAGTCTCGTAATATAAAACATGAAAAGAAAAATCAATTAAACTTCGCTGATATTTTATTAGAAAATGCATAAAACACCAAACAATTTATTTTGTATTAAATTTATTGCTGGTATACCAAAGCAAGTTTTATTTACATTATTTATTTAAGCGAGTTTTATGCAAGTTTAGATAACTCATTCTATCAGACGATATTTTGCATTCATTACGGAAATGCGTTAAACTAGAATTGAAAACAATTCCCTTACAGTTTTTTTTTTCGTGCCTCCGTGGCTTGTTGGCTCAAATGTTCTGTAACAACAGCTCTTGACCATGAAAAGGACAGTTCCTCGACCCCAAGTATTCGCTTCATTCCACAGGAATTCGGAATTTCGCGCTCTTTTTCCACCCACTGTGTCGCCGAAGCGATGCGGAGACCTTCGATTCTTCAAGGCACGCTTTTTATTTTAAGGTTTTTTTTTTTTTTGGTTTTTTTACTCCGCTTACCTTTTCCACCAACAAAACTTTATTTAAACTTTCTGGGGAAAAAAAAAAAGAAATTGAAAACATTTTTCTCGGTCACGGAATTGCATTTTTCCGATGTCGTGTGGGTAGCGGGGCAGGACGTTGTTACGCGTTGTTACGGGTTAAGTTTCAGCCTCAAAGCGATACCTTTTGCAACGGCGACCGTTATGATTTTCGCTTTGTGAATTTTAACAATTACGGACGAATTTTTCTAAGGTCAGTGAATATTCCCATTGAAAATCAGGCAGTGGAAAGGAAAATGAAATTTTAGCGAACCTTATAATGTCAATCTCCCTTTTTACTTTCCCTGCAATACATGGTAATGTATAGGGAAGTAAAAAGTCACTTGTGTATCACCCTGGTGTTGATTACATTTCGGTTTCGGTTTTTTTTTTTTTTTTTTTTGCAAAAGAGCCGCAAAAGCCCATGTATCCACTCTAGCTAAAACACTAATTCACCAAATCTTACAAAATTTGGTAGCTAAGTCACTTTTTTTCTTCGTTCTTCGGCCCAGACCGTACGACCTATCCGAAGGTGTAAGCCTTACACCTTCACTGTAAAGTATCTGTTTCGACGGCCGGGAAGTGCCATCCAATTTAGACCAGAACCCAATGGGTAAAATTTAATATTTTATATTTTGGATTTAATATCTTTAGTCTTTTACTACTTTCAAGAAATAATCAATCGCTTCAGTTATTGAACATGTAGCTAGATACTCTGCTTCGCTTCAATTTCGGATTGCGAGAAACAGCCTAGTTATTTTTTTTTTCATGCTCAGACTGTCCGACTTATCCGAAGGTGTAAGGTATTTAGTTACCTTACACCTTCGAATAGGCCGGAATCTAGTTACATTTTTCTTTCTTTCGACCCAAACCGTCGGGCCTACCCCAAGGTGTAGGGTATCTGTTTGGACGGCCGGAACAATGCTACCCAATTTAGATAGGAACCCAGTAGGGGAAGCATCCACAGGGACCGTACCTTCTTTCCCCTGCCACCAACCTGTCGGAAAGACTTACGGACCCACATGTTTAACGCGACCATCGAAAGTTTCGGTAGAGACGAGAATCAAACTCAGGTCTTCCGATTAAAATCCCCGCGCGCAAACCACTGGGTGGTCGCGCTCCCTTAATAAATCACTTGTGGAATATTCGGGTGCTAATTAGAATTTTGTACGATTCGGAAAAGAAGAATCGTGCCTTTTTTTTTTACAAAATGGTCCGCAAAGATCGCCAAAATATAAAAAAAAAGACTACGTATGCTCAAATGTATCCATTAAATGCTTGTTTTATACGTAATTTTTGACTATGAAAAGAATAAGATCAACCCCATTACTAGGACTAATCGTTCTCGAGATATTTCAGTTTTTTCGTATTTTTGCTACGCCGCCTATGTAAAAAATGTCCAGTTGCCAAATAAAAACAAAAATAGAATTAAAAGTACATATTCAGTGTTATTTTGTGCAATTAAATTCAATTTAATGAATTATTAATGAAATAAAGAAAAAATGAATTCGAGTCTGCAGGGAAAGTCATGTGCTGCTCACATCAGAGTTTTGTTGTATACAGGGATATTTTGTGAAATATAACTTTTACTTTGAATATACATTCTACGGAGTTGCTAGGAAAGTCTTTGAGCACCCCAATAACTTTATAAGAAAATGTTCACAAGTGTATACGCTAGGTCAATCTATTATAAAATGGCCATGTCCGATCAACTAAGAATTTATTACAGCGCTCCTATCGAAAAATTAAGGTAGTTTTTATACCGAAAATTCTAAAATACGGCGTCAAGCTAACTATCTCTTGAAGTGCGTAGTTTATGTCATTGAAATTTTTTTAAACAATGAGACCGAATCCAAGGAATGCTTCAACAATACAAATTTTATTCTTCTATACCTACCCGCGGAACAAGGGCAATTAAATTACCTGGTTTGTAGGATGAGCACTTATAATTCAAATTCTCAGCCGATTTAAATATTTTTAAACTGGTTTGTTAAGCTTTATTAGCAGCAAACTTTAATATGTCAGATTTTACATGAAGTTAACGTCATTTCTATATTATCCAACGTCGGGTATTTCTGCTGATGGAGTCATATTTACGTGAAATAAAAAGCAGTGTTACAATTCATGTATTTTAAATTAATTAACAAATACTCCCCCCCCCCCTGTATTTATTCGAGTGGAATATAAATTTACGTGGAATAGAGTGCAATTCTATATTTTTAACTAATTAACACAGTATTCCATGTAGTATTTATGTTAGTGGAATATACATTTAGGTGATATCGAATGCAGTGTTACAATTCACTTATTTTTGATTAATTATCAAACAATGTATCATATATTTCTGATAGTGGAATATAAATTTACGTGAAATCGAGAACAGTGTTACAATTCCCATATTTTTGATTAATTAATAAACAGTTTTCCAAATATTTCTACTAGTGGAATATAAATTTACTTAAAATCGGGTACAGTGTTACAATTCATAAATTTTTGATTAATTAACAAGTTGTTTTCCATGCATATCTGTTTGTGGAATACTACGTAAAATCGAATGCTGTGTAACAACTCGCATATTTTTGTTAATTAACAAACAGTGTTCCATGTATTTCTGATAGTAGTATATAAATTTATGTGAAATAGAGTATAGTGTTACAATTCCCATATTTTTGATTAATTAACAAAAAGTTTTCAATATATTTCTGCTAGTAAATTTAAGTGAAATCCAGTACAGTGTTACAATCCATATATTTTTAATTAATTAACAAATAGTATTCCATGTGTTTCTGCTAATGGAATACTAATTTACATGAAACAGAATGCAGTGTTACAATTTGTATATTCTTAGTTAATTAACAAATATTGTTCCATTTATTTCTGCTAGTGAAGTATAAATTTAAGTGAAATAGAGTGAAGTGCTGCACTTCGTGGATTTTCAATTAATTAACAACTAGTTTTCCACATATTTCTGCTAGCGAAATATAAATTTACGCGAAATTGAACGTAGTGTTACAATCCATATATTTTTAACTAATTCACAAATAAAATTTCACTTTGAATAAAAGCATTAAAGCAGAAAATAGCCGAAGATTAATTGCAGGAGGAAGATACTCCCAAATCTGGCGAAATGGTGTACGGAAGCCGGTGAGTGCCGGAATGAATTCCCCTTGAATCATGAGGATGATTTTTCTTTCAGGAACGAATAATTGTATGATGATAGATAACGAGAAAATCGTGAACGGCAATTGCACAGAATTTCTTTAAAACGCTAATTGAGTTGAGAGAAACACTGTTTGCCGAAGATGCACAATGGAACGTTCATCTGCAGTGGAACGGCTGGAGCACCCAAATTCAAAGAGTCATGAACTCATAACAGATGCGACTTTTTATTGATAATAAAACAAAAATGGGTATGTGCTTTAAAAATAGGCGGACACGCCTTAAGTTTGATGAATTTCCCGATTAGAGGAGTTATTGTCGAAGAATAAATTTAACAGAGCTCTTTGGATTGTTTGCAGGCTTCTTTTTAACTGCTTTGTTTAATGGCAGATGACGAATACATACTGTAAGTTTTTATTTATTTATTATTTATTAACGTTGCTCGGACAGTTCAAAGCCCCCAGTTCAAAGAAAAAAAAAACAATATTTGCTCTATTCTTGCACGATTCATATGTATTTACATAAAATTTTTACATTCTCAACAAACAAATTTTAAAAAAAAATCTGATGTGGGCAGCACATGACTTTCCTTATATAATGCAATGAATTTACTACTTTTACAGTTAAAAAAATGTTATTCTTATAGTAGATACTCATATTCTTTCCAAAATATTGAATTTTCTTCAATTAGTCGTCATTTTCATTGATTTAGGGTCATTTTTATCCATTTGCGAGATTTTCGTTAATTTGGCAACATTTAAAAATATCGCCAAGTTGGCGACATTTCGCTAAATTCGTCGCCAAAATCTCGCCAAGACTATTATAAATACTAAGATAAATGACTATTGGCGTTCAAATACAAAAGTATTACTCAAAGTATCTTTTCTCGTGAATGGAACGAGTTAGATCCACGAGAATGATGTCACCCAATTTATCGCATGATATTACATATGAAAAGTGAACATGTTTCTCAAGAGTTAATATTTTTTTTTAATTTATGGGATTTTTTGATAAATTTATTTGAAGAATGTGCAATATCTCAAGAACGGTTCGTGCTAGCGTTCTAAAGTTTATGTCAATCATTTTCTAAGGAAAAATTACATAAAAAATGTCTATTTGCATAACTTTATTAAAGGTCTTGATTTTTTGATGATTTTTTCAAAATTTGACTCGAAATTTTAGGAGGGTTCTGAACATTTGATTATGTTTTAAAACAATAAGTTTCCAGTATTCACGGATTGTGATTTTTGTACCAAATTTCATTCGAATCGCTCTATTCGTTCGTGAGATATCGTCTCCACAGACTCACTGACACACACATATACACACATCACTTCAAAAATGTTCGATTCGTGATCAAGGATGCTTGAAACGTGCTCCCCCGTCGAAAACTCGAATTCGAATTTTTGACTCCGTCACAATACTTTTCTTATACGTTATGTATATAAGGAAAGTAATAAACAAATTATCGACTAAAACAAGAAAGATCAATCATGCTTAAAGCATTGATTATGAAACACTTTCCAACTTCAATGCAATTTTATTTAAACATGTCTAAAATGCAATACGTTCCTCGGTAATATTTTAAAACTTATCACAATACTACATTAATTTATTATATTTGAAACCTTAAACCTTCATCGAAAAAAATTAACTTCATTCAAATGACGGCATTAAAGTATAAATTGCCTGGTTTAAACATCTCTAAAATGTTATACATTCCTCGGTAATAATTTTAGAATTATCATAATACTACGATAATTTATTATATTTGAAAACATCATCGAAAACAACTGAAATCCATTCAAATGACGTCATAAAAAAATAACACGCCTGGCTCTCTCTATAAAAGCAACATTTCATTCATAAATAATTCCCCCATTCATGTCATTCATCACAATACTATAATAATTTATTTTATTTAAAAATTAAGACCATTGAGCTGCAAGTAAGTAAACTGTATGCGTAAAACTTCATCGAAAAATATCGTCCTTCTCTTTCTAAAATCAATGAATTCATATCAGCTAAGCAGACTCCATGGACTAAATGATTTTGTGTTAAAGAATTACAGCGATTCTAATACAACTCATTCTACATATTTTGCTGTTTACATTTTACATAGGTGAAAAATAGGCTTAATAGTAGAAATAATCAAATTTGGAAGAGCATTTAAACTGAAATATATTGTCATTGCGTTGTTTCAGTATGTAGATGCACAGAATTTAGGCAAAAATAAAGTAATTTTAGGACGGATACAACACTCAATATGAATTAAAAAGAACTTTAAAAATCACGATTTTGACACAAGATGGATGCCATATTTTATTTTGAAGTGCGTCATGTGATCTCTTCATATAACGGTCACGTGATCGCTTAATATAAGAGGTGTTATTATTATTTTAATTTTTATTTAAAAAACAACTGAATATATTTCGCTGAATTTTTTTTTATATATTTTATGGAACAATTTGAATATTGCCTAAAATTTTCGAAGCAATTTGTGAATTTTAAATCCGCTTAAAAAATGCTTGAAAAATTAGGTCCCATAGGGCTCAATGTATTCCATTTTTTCAACCCGGATTCAATCCAAAACTAATTGGGTGATATTATTCATTTATATTCCCATAGGTCCTATAGACCGTCTGAACAACATACTAAAATTTCATTTTGATTAAGTCATTTTTACGGCAGTTATCGTGCTAACGGACAGACAGACAGACAGACAGACAGACAGACAGACAGACAGAATGAACAAAGTCATAAACACTTTTCAACTTTGTTGTAAAGTGTTAAAAACAAATGCGAAACAAAAGTATACTTCACAAAGAAAAGTAATACGAAAAATTATAAGCTAATGTGACATAAGCTTATGTGAAAAACTGAAAAATAGGATAAAAAAAAAACTAATTGAATCAAAAAGTTTAATTTATAAGCTTCGACTGAAGAAAGTGAATTTTAAACAAATTTAAAAAGATTTGTCGCTTATACTGTTTATATCTATCTTTCATAATTTAGATGATATTTCGAGTAAAAATAAGCAAAGTAAAGCGAGAACTCGTTCGGACAAAAACTTTCTTCTTTTTCGCAAAAAAAAATAGTTTAAAATATTAAAATAATGATCTTTTTTGTATATATTTACAAATGGCACCCTATTTTAGCAAAACAAGTATAAATTGTTTATAATTTTATCTATTAGGTTCGGAGATATATGCGCCCAAATTTTTCGTAACGCTCTAATTTCGGTCTGATACTCCGAGCACAGACGCTATTTATGTTGAAAAGGTTCATTCTGGACATTTTATTTTCTCTCACTATGTAAACATACAAACGTGCAATAGCTTGAAAAATGTCTGACGTCCATTGACATATTCTCTCGATTCCGCCAAATACCACAAAATCCGTGTTGCACCAGAAACGGAACTAAGAAAAGTAAAACAAAAAAAGAAGAAGAAAAAAAGGTTCTAAAGCTATATGATCATACTTCATAGACTAAATTAATAAAAAAGTTAAAATAAACTATTGTAAAAGTACCAATTAATAAAAATAAAAAACAGCAGAATAAAGAATAATGCGGGTTTAGAAATGTCCCAAAACACCCCAATGACGTTGTAAGGAAAAGCGCATACGTTAGTGCTAGATATATCCAGAGACGCAGCCCCACCCCTACACACACACACACACACACACATATATATATATATTTAAGCCTTTTAAGATGGCTTAAATATATATATATATATATATATATTTAAGTCATCTATTGAAAAAACAGATTTTTACCAACTTTTCCATTTAATATATTTTTAAATGTATTCTGAGATGTATACGCATTTTAAATATATAATTATTGATCAATTGTAAATGCGTATATTATGTTTAACAAGAAAGATCAATCATGCATAAGCATTGATTATGAAACACTTTCCAACTGAAATGTAATTTCATTTAAAAATTTCTAAAATGTGATTCATTCAGTGGTAATATCTTTTACATTATCACAGTAATTTATTATACTTAAATATTTAAAACTGTATCGAAATATAAATCATCTGATTCTTTATGCAAAATCAATGAATATTTCATTCATATAACTTGTATTCCAGACTCCAGAGCTAAATAATTTTGTGTGAAAAAAATTCAGCAATTCTTATATAATTCATCTTACAATCGCTTGAGATATTTGCATTCTGCATATGTTAAAATTAGGCTTCCTTGAAGAAATAATAAAAGTTTAGGGATCATTTAAAATCACAACTATTGTAATTGCATAGGCACGGAATTTAGATACACAGATAATACACAGATAATATATATGTGTATGTGTATGTACTCAAAGTATTGGAATCGTGCCGAAGATCGGAACTCGAATTTTCAAAGGATCTACACGTTTTGGGACTTCTAGAACACGAAAAAACTACTTTTAGGAAGACGTCTGTGTGTGTAAGGGTGTATCTGTGTATGTTTCTGTGTGTCTGTGTGGATATTACATCCACTCTAATTGAAAAACTAATGGACCGAATTTCATACAATTTGGTAGGTATGTTTTTTGTGGGAAATCCTGATGTTCATTAGATTATAGTACGATTCGTAATAAAAGAATCTGCCTTCTTTGCGAAATGGCCGCAGAAATTGCCTTTATCCACTCTAGCTAAAAACTAATGAACCAAATTTAACAAAATTTGGAGTATAATATTTCAATAACCTACAAGTGATTTATATACCAAATTTAACAAAATTTTGTATATAAATCATTTGTAGGTTATTCTACTACGATTCGGGAAAAAGGAACGGGCTATTTTTGCGAAATGGCCAGTAAAAATCGTTATATATAAAAATAAAAGACTACGTGTGCTCAATTATATCAATTAAATTCCTATTTTATATGTGATTTTTGACAACAAAAAGAATAAGACTAACCCCATTACTCTAGGACTAGCCGTTCTTGAGATATTCTAGTTTTTTCGCGTTTTCGCTACGCCACCTTTGACAATAAGTCCAGCTATCAAATGAGAACCAAATTTAAGTTTAACGTGTAAATTCAATGTCATTTAAAATACTTCTGTTGTGCAGATAAACTCAAATTATCATTGAATAAATAAAGAGAACGAATATGAGTCTGCAGGGAAAGACATGTGCTGTCCACATCAGAATTTTTAACAATATTACACCAATGATTTATAGAAGTGAACGGGGATTATTTTCAGGCCATTTCGAAAAAAATGTATGATCTATACTTAAAGATCCATCAAATTTTTGTCGAATAAAATGTTCAACAAATTTAAGCTGTGTACCAAATTTTAACTCTCTAGGACGTAGGAAAGTGCATTTAAAATGCCATCAATTAAATTTATCAAGAAGAGTTATATAAAATTTAAAAAAAATGAAAAATTGTCAACCAATTGGATCTACCAAATTTATTTTAAAATATGAAGCCACTCCCATATGCAAAACGTTTAAACAAATGGAGAGATATTTATTATATAATATCTCTCTCTTTTCTTTCTGGAAGATATCCCAAAGTCAGAATTTAATTGAATTTGTTTTTTTCCCTATATTAAATAATTTTTTTAATTAAAAAACTACTTAACATATTTTACTGAATTTTTTTTTATATATTCTATGGGATAATGTGAATATTTCCTAAAAATTTCGAAGCAATTCGTGAATTTTAAATTTACTTAAAAAATGTTTGAAAAATTAGGTCCCATAGGGTTCAATGTATTTCATTTTTTCAACCCGGGTTCAATAAAAAACTAATTGGGTGATATTATTTATTTATATTCCCATAGGTCCTACAGACCGTCTGAACAACATACTAAAATTTCATTTTGATAAACTCATTTTTACGGCAGTTATCGTGCTAACGGACAGACAGACAGACAGACAGACAGAATGAACAAAGTCATAAACACTTTTCAACTTTGTTGTAAAGTGTTAAAAATGTGTTATGTTTTCATCGAGAAATTATGCCCGAATTGCCGAGAAATCGAGCCCGAATTGAAATCGAGAAATTGTGCCCGAGAAATTGTGCCCTGCTCTCGAATTTCTTTTTCTTGTTACGTGCCTGGATATATCTGTAATAAAATGACTATGCTTGATCGAATAAAATGGATTGACGCTTCCCGATTGGAGAATTTAAAAAAGGTTGGAAAATGAACCCTGCAACAAAGCGAGATAGGAGGAAAATGTCAATTAAAGTTGTAGAAAATTATTTAATTAGTAAGAATCAACGCCAGGAATGCTCACAACGCGTATATGGGTGGCAATAAAATACATGCCAAAAAATCGTGTCATTATGGGCTATAGCACGGTGGCACTTGCAATACTTGTCAAAGCACGCGGTCATGTTCTTTCTTGAGTTCAAATGTACATTGTTGCTGCATTTTGTACATCAGGAATATGTGCATGGAAGTATTAGTTATTGTTATCATTTCCAAATAGAACAGCCATTCGTCAATAACCCTCTTGTGTCAAATAAATGCTTTCTGTAGCAGTTTTATTGTCGATTCCTACTCATTGGATACTGCCCTACAACTTTGTAATTGGCTTTTTTCGTTTATCTCACTTTACTGCCGAGTTCGAAACCTTTTATATTTTTTCACTTAGAACGCTGCAATCATGGCCCAATTAAACCAAACTAGGGCCAAGGGCCTGGTGGTATTTTCGGGGGCCTCATGCACTCATGGTACACAAAATACAATTATATATCAAATTTGGGGGCCCGGGATTGCTACACCTAAGGGCCTGTTGTTCATGCAGACTTCCATATATTTTCCTTCGAAGCAATATATTAAGAATAAAAAAGGATGTATAATATTTAAAAATATTAACATACACGTATATAGGTAGGTAAAATGCCTACATTCTGAAACTTTAGAAAAAAAAAAATTCTTTTTCAATGAGTTTTTTTTTTTTTCGTAATTTTAGTTTCATATTTTTTTAGGAAAATTTACTTCATGAAAATTATTTTTTCCTAAAAAAATAAAATTTATTTCTGTTTAAGGGGACGGTGGACGTTGAAATTTTTTTTAATTATTTCTTGACTTAGAAACATGAAAATTTGTATAAATATTCCTCTTAACATTACTAGATAAAATACCATTAATTTTTTTTCAATTTTGTTATAATTTTGTAAATTTTTTTAAATTTAATTTTTTAACGAAAATTTAAAAATGCTCCTTGCGTTCCATTTGTTCACATTTTTGATTAATTTTACATTATGATCACTTAAAATCAAATTTGTTATTCATTTTTAAATCCCTCAGAAATTTAATTTTTTAAAAATATTTTTCTGCATTAAAACTTAATTTTCATCACAATTTCGCATTTAATTAGGTTCTTATTCGCTTTTAATTACCTTAATAAAGTCCAATTATAAAATGCATACGCAGTTTCATTAAAAAGTATGAAAGGTGTCTTCTTGCCAAATTTCATGCATCTCAAACAAAAATTAAGAAGCATGGAGCATTTTAAAAATGTAAAACCTTTGAAAATTCCGTTTCGAAAAAAATGCATTTAAAGTGCTTATAACTTCCTAAGAAATCATCATAGATACTAGCGGTTTTTGCACCTGGCGCAGTTAAATGTGTAGAATGTTATATATTTAAAAAAAAAAAAAAAAAAAAAAAAAAAAAAAAAAAAAAAAAAAAAAACTTTCTTTTTTAGTCGATTTTTGCTCATTTCAACGTCCACCGTCCACTTAAAATTTATCATATACAAAATTTAAGGGGCTCCTAGAATTTTAGAGTTTGAGGACCCAAGGTCGGCCCCGGAAGTCTATACGTCAATCAGGCCTTGGCTGACCCCTTTATTTGACCGAATATGTTTTCCTAGGATCGGACATTTTATTATTATTTTATTTGATCGGCGAAATTCAACCTAAAGACATTCGGCTTACAGAATTTAACATGTGTGGAAAAATCTGAAATTTTAAACAAATCCTCGAATATCTTAGAGTTACAGGAAAATTCGATTCATAGAAGTTTGAGTTATAGAAGTTTTACCGTATTATTTACGCGTACTTAAAACATCTTTAAGACATATTGCCTGCCTGTCTGTCCCCGAGAAAAAACGACATTTGCAGCCAACCATTGTTATTATTTGGAGATCCAGACTGCTTGACCCTGGCGAATAATTCGATGGCCCGGGTGACATATTGGCGACTTTTGACGAATTCCGGAAACTTCTCAAATTTTATAGATTAGTTAAGAAATTCACAACTTGCGTGCTTTTTCCAGAACTTTCCATAGAAGGTACATAACCGAGTGAGTTGGGTTGTGAAACGATACAAGTAAAAGTGTTTTAAAAATAAAGACAACCAAAGAATTAACTAAAAGTCATTTATTAAAATCTCCTTTAACGACGTACTAAAATTACACGGCCATAGCGTTTTCGGGCATTACTATGCCCTTCATCAGTGACGAAGTGAACATGTGTTTACCGGTTACGTAATACGGGCCATAACCGGTTATTGCCTGTATTTAAACGCATGTTTGCCACTTTTTTTAGCACTTTACAACAAAGTTGAAAAGTGTTTATGACTTTGTTCATTCTGTCTGTCTGTCTGTCTGTCCGTTAGCACGATAACTGCCGTAAAAATGACTTAATCAAAATGAAATTGTACTATGTTGTTCAGACGGTCTGTAGGACCTATGGGAATATAAATGAATAATATCCCCCAATTAGTTTTGGATTGAACCCGGGATGAAAAACTGAAATACATTGAGCCCTATGGGACCTAATTTTTCAAACATTTTTTAAGCGGATTTAAAATTTACAAATTGCTTCGAAAATTTTAGGTAATATTCAAATTATTCCATAAAATATATAAAAAAAAATTTAGCGAAATATATTCAGTAGTTTTTTAAATAAAAATTAAAATAATAACAACACCTCTTATATGAAGCGATCACGTGACCATTATATGAAGAGATCACATGACCCACTGCAAAATAAAATATGGCATCCATCTTGTGTCAAAATCGTGATTTTTAAAGTTCTTTTTAATTCATATTGAGTGTTGTATCCTTCCTAAAATCACTTTATTTTTGCATAAATTCTGTGCATCTACATACTGAAACAACGCAATGACAATATATTTGAGTTTAAATGTTCATCCAAATTTGATTATATCTACAACGAAGCCTATTTTTCACCTATGTAAAATGTAAACAGCAAAATACGTAGAATGAGGTGTATTAGAATTGCTGTATTTCTTTAACACAAAATCATTTAGTTCATGGAGTCTTCATAGCTGATATGAATCAAATATTCATTGATTTTACAAACAGAAGGACGAATTTTTTCGATGAAGTTTTACGCATAGAGTTTAATTACGTGTATCTCCATGGTCTTAATTTTTAAATAAAATAAATTATTATAGTATTCTGATGAATGACATGAATGGGAAATTATTTATGAATGAAATGCTGCTTTTTTAGAGAGAGCCAGGCGTGTTATTTTTTCTATAACGTCAATTGAATGAATTTCAGTTGCTTTCGATGAAATTTTTAAATATAATAAATTATCGTAGTATTATGATAATTCTAAAATTATTATCGAGGACTATATAACATTTTAGAGATGTTTAAACCAGGCAATTTATATTTCAATGCTGTCATTTGAATGAAGTTCATTTTTTTTTATGGAGGTTTAAGTTTTCAAATATAATAAATTAATGTAGTATTGTGATAAGTTTTAAAATATTACCGAGGAATGTATTGCACATTTTAGACATGTTTAAATAAAATTGCATTGAAGTTGGAAAGTGTTTCATAATCAATGCTTTAAGCATGATTAACCTTTCTTGTTTTACTTCGTCACTGAAGAGCATAGTAATGCCCCAAAACGCCATGGCCGTGCAATTTGAGTACGTCCGTCGTAAAAGGAGATTTCAATAAATGACTTTTAGCCAATTTTTCGGTTGTATTTTTAAAGTATTAATTATTTTGACGTGTTTCTATACTATTTTATAAGTAAAAGGGATTTGAAAATACATCAGTGTCGTGAGAACATAATAGTCTGTTTTGTGAATGTGTTGAACATTTAATAGCTGTTTATTGTACCTAACCGCTTTTTTTTGTGTGCGTGTATATATATGTAGCTTTCTGTACCTAAGCTGATTTGTGTGTATAGCTTTCTGTTACATGTGTATTGTTCCTGCTTATTCTTACTAGTGCAGCGCTAGTTATCTGGAAAATACAGGATCTGGAAATTCTGAATAACTGGAAATTCCATCCTGCAAATATACCCACAATTCCAAAGGATGCTTCGCAACAGCATTATGGAAACTATTAAGTGGTATGGGGCAGCTCACAGTCTTGCAAGTCGGTCCCGGATTGGAAGTTCCGCCAATGGGAACCCCAGTTCCATTGTATTGGTAACGCGCATAATTTATATTTATTCCATTTACTGGTGTTTTTTTTTCCTCTTTGTCATTTCTTAGAAGCTGAATCGGGCAAAACATTCCCATGGGTATCTGTAACGTGAAGATGCCCTATATCCAATTAAAAAAACAAGTTGACACTTCACCAAATAAATTCTGGATGAAATCTGATTATGTCCATGTATATCTTTTGAAGATAAAGTACTAATAAATCACAACTGTTTAAAATATCTGTAGTGTACAGAATTTCGCATTGAGCGATACGCCGCCAAGTGTAGGACGGCAACCCTGGCGGAGAAGAAAGAAACAAGAATAAGGGGGACGCTGGGAGAGAGGGGGTTAGTTTTTTTTGGAAAATGAGAAGGCTGGGGGCGTACTGAGAGGCCGGCCAGTACTATTTTATATGTTTTAGATAATATTAAGGGTAAAGATTAATTTTGGCTAATGAAGAATGACGCTCTTGGCCTATGATAGTGTATATGTTGTAAATACATGTAAATAAAATAGCGTTTTGTGTGCGAACCGAGATTTTTGTGTTATACTACAAATGAACTGTAAACACGAGACGCTACATTGGCGCAGTTACGACAGGATATATTTTCGCTTTCAACGCAGTGTTTTGCTGGAGAAAAAAAAAAAAGAAGTGACAATCGTTAAGAGAGTGTAAATAAGAAGAATAGTGCATTTGTGCTGGATTACGTCGCTTTGTATTTGCATTTGGAATTTGAATTGCATGTTGGATTATCAAGTGATCAACACAGAATCAAGGTAGGACATATGTTTGTTTACATTTAATTTGTGATGCAAGTATGCTGAATGTTAAAGGCGTAAAGAAACAGGATTTGCGAGTGGTCGCCATAGAACTTGGAGAGTCCTTACTACCCGATATAAAATGTTTAGAGATCAAAAACATAATTTTAAAAAATGAAGAATATATCAAAGATCCTGAATTCGTCCAGGAGTTGCTGGTCTCAACCATAGCTGAAAGAAAGCAGAGTGAGGAGCAGGAAAAAGTTAAACTTGAGTTAGAAAGGGAACAGGAAAGGGATAGAATTGAATTAGAGAAAATAAAATTAGAACGTGAGGAACAGGAAAAGGTCAGACAACATGAGTTAGAGTTAGCACGCATTGACGCTGCGCGTCTAAATCAAAACAGGAATAGTAGTAGTTCATCCGCAGATAATCGCTCGAGCTCCGAAAACGGAACATCCATCGAATGTTTGATAAAGAGTGTTAGAACCTTAACTATACCGATTCCTACTAAACCGGAACTGTGGAATTTATTTTTCGTTTCATTGGAAAGGGCTTTTGAAATCAAAAATGTACCCGACGAAGTAAAAGCGGAGATTTTAATTAATCTTTTAGGGGAAAAGGCTGCAAATATACTTATTTATATAAGTGAGGAAGAGTTAAAAAACTATGAATCGCTGAAAACTATAGTTTTGAGAGAATATGAACCTTCCGCTCAGATTTCTTTAGAAAATTTTCGACGGGCTAGACGTCACCCTAACGAAACTCATGTTCAATTCGCTTCCAGATTAACAACTACGTGGGATTACTATTGTAACTTAAGATAAGCTAAAGACTTCAAAACGGTCAATCAGTTGATAGTTGCCGATCGGCTATGTCAAACGTTAGATTCGGAAACTGCGGCTCACTTAAAGATTCGACAAGGAGATGGATGGTTTATACCGATCAATTTAGCTAAGGAGTGCGATTTATTTTTCACAAGTAAAGGAAAATCTTTTGCAGAAACCCACAATTTTCAGAAACCACGATACAATGATTTACATTGTTCAAACTCGAAGTATATTCCACCACCGCTAAGACGGGAGGGATTTAAAAACGAAACTATCGTAAATAAAGGCATCAAATCAAAAGAATGTTTCATTTGTGGGTTATCTACACATTTGGCCCGTGCATGTCCTCAAAGGTCTAGAAATAGGTCAAATTATCAGCACATGGACAAATCTAAAGCTGAGATGAGGAAAGATATGGATGCAGTGGTAGCTAAAATAAAATCTGAATATTTTGGAAGTGTAGCGAAAAATCATTTAAAACCTAAAGTCGATATTCAACCCCTTCAGTATGTAACCATTAATATAAACGGTAGAGAGGTAGAAGCAATTTTAGACTCAGGGACCCAAATTCCAGTTTTACGTCCGGAGGATGTTCCTCATTATCAAAACGAATGTTGTGGTACATTAATTTTAAGTCCTGCATTCGGAGAAGAAACGAAGGCACCTGTAGTAAAAATCCTAATGTCTGTTAAGGATCATCAGAATGGGAATTTATTAGCACCTGTAGAAGTGATGGGAGCAATAACTGATAAATTACGGGGTCCATCTCTCTTACCACCCGGAACCTATAGGATGTTGCGTGAGGAATGTAATATCTTCGGAAATTCGAAAACAGAAATAAAATGCAGTGATAAGAGTGAAATACAAATTAAGGAGTGTCAGGTAGAGAATCAAGGAAATAAAATTATGGGAGAAAGGGAGGAAGGAATTGAGAACTCAGTAGTTATAGATGAAACCGATAATGATGAAATTAGGTGTCTAAATGTAGGTGCGGATGGGGATACCGATAGGCAGGAGATTTTACAACATGAGAGTTCTAATGCACAAAAATTGAGACGGGAACAAATGGAATGTGAGACGCTTGAAGCTGTCCGTCAGGAATTAAAACATGGGAAGGGAGGTTTTATGTTAGTTGATGGTTTGATACACCATAAAGATAAAATTCTAGGCGAGCCAGTGAATCAGTTAGTTTTGCCAAAAGATAGACGTAAAAAGGTTTTACAGATGGCTCATGAGTCCGTCTTTGGAGCTCATATGGGAGTTAGAAAAACTAAAGAACGAATCCGATACAATTTCTATTGGCCGCATATGACCCAAGATATAACGGAGTTTTGTAAAACGTGCAAAAATTGCCAGTTAAGGAGTCCCGAAAAGATAAGTGATAGAGCCCCCATAACCCCCGTGTTGAGGCCAGAACTCCCATTCGAAGTAGTAAATATGGACGTCATTGGCCCAATTGATCCACCAACTGGAAGAGGGCATAAATATGTACTGTGCATAATGGATCAGCACACACGTTGGCCAGAAGCTGTGCCTATGAGGTCACTTAGTGCAAAATCTACATGTGAAGCTTTATTGCAGATGTTCTCAAGGACTGGAATCCCCAACATTGTGGCGAGTGACCAAGGGACTAATTTTACAGCCAGTTTGACTCAAGAATTCTTAAAACGTTTAGGTGCTTCACCCAGATTCAGTTGCCCAGGGTACGCTGCTAGTAACGGATTGGTCGAACGATGGAATAAAGTGCTTAAACAGATGCTTCACCATGTTATTCGTGCAGATCCCAGGAATTGGGACAAGCAAATTCCATTCTTACTGTTCGCATATCGTGAAGTTCCAAATTGCACCACGGGTGTATCCCCTTTCAGGCTCTTGTACGGCAGAGAAGCTCGTGGACCACTTGCTATTCTAAAATCTTCTTGGGCTGGAGAAATAGCTCTCCCTCTTAACATGTCAGAATCAGCTGTCGAGTATTTACAAGATCTTAAAACTAAATTAGAAAAGGCTGCTGAACAGGCGTCACTCACAGCGACGGAAAACCAGAAGGCGTACACAGATTACTTTAATCGGCGGTCTTCCACGAGAAAATTTGAGTTAGGAGATCAAGTATTCCTTCTCATTCCAGACTCCTCGAATAAAATCTACGCACGTTGGACTGGTCCGGGAGAAATTATACAATTTTGTCCACCCCACTCGTACAAGGTCAAGTTACCTGAAGGGAATATTAGACAAGTACATGTAAACAAGATTCGAAAGTATTTCCCCAGAGTTAATGCCATTGGAGTAGTTTTTGAAGATGAAGTTGAATTCGGAGAAATTGAATCGACTCCAAAAATTTTGCAGGACGTAAATATGGAAGAAATACTTCAAGAACAGCAGTTTGACCATCTTAGTGTGTTACAACAAAACCAAATTAAGAATGTGTTGATTAAACACAAATCTTTATTCACTGGAAATGTCCGTGTGGCAGAGGTGGGAGAACACAAGATAAGATTGATTCCCGGTCAAGAACGAAAGAAGCCGTATATTTACAGGATTCCAGAGACATTAAAATCGAAAGTAGATGAACAAATAGAAGAATTGCTCACCTTGGATCTAATTGAAGAAAGCTGTGCGGAGATAGCACATCCGGTGGTATGTGTTAATAAGAAAGATGGAGGTATGCGTTTGTGCGTCGATTACCGCTCTTTAAATGCTGTGACGAAAACTGACGATTTTCCTATGGAGGACGCGGTGCAATTAATCCATTGTATCGGAAAAGCAAAAATCATCTCCACACTGGATCTCTTAAAAGGATATTGGGCTATTCCTATGGAATTCGAAAGTCGGGATCTGACATCTTTTAAGACCCACCGAGCTCAATACCGTTTTAAAGTCATGCCATTTGGTTTGAAAAATGCTGCAGCTACGTTCCAACGAGAAATGAACAAAACGTTGGCACAGTATCGGGAATTCTCACGAGCCTACATAGATGACATTGCAGTATTTTCAAATGACTGGGAAACACACCTGAATCAATTAGATATTATTCTGGAAAAGTTGGAGAACTTAGGGTTCACAGTTAACATTAATAAATGTTCTTTTGGGAAAACTGAAATTAAATATTTAGGTCACATTATCGGCTCTGGAAAAATTCAAGTAGACCCTGACAAAGTAAAGGCTATATCTAGTTTAACGACCCCTTCAACTAAAAAACAGCTTCGCAGTTTACTCGGACTCTGCAACTATTACAGGGATTTCATCCCAGACTACGCTGGAGTTGCATTTCCATTAACTGAGTTGACTAAAAAGAAGATTCCAGACATTTTGCCCTGGACAGAAATTCATGACCGTGCTTTCCGAAAGTTAAAGGAAGCCCTTAGGTATGCTACTGCACTTTATACCCCTGTGTTGGGTAAAACGTTTACCATCCAATCCGATGCATCAGCATTTGGGGTTGGAGCTTGTTTATCGCAACATGGGGATGATGGAAAGCTAAATCCCATTTCCTATGCAAGCCAAAAGCTGACCAAATCGCAACAATCCTGGTCAACAATAGAACGAGAAGCTTTCGCAATTGTATGGAGCCTCAAGAAGTTCGAAACGTGGATATTTGGGGCACCAATTGAATTTTATACGGATCATAATCCATTAGCGTTTTTGACCAAATGTGCTCCCCAGTCATCAAGGTTGCAAAGATGGGCATTTGCTTTGCAGAAGTATAATATTAACATCAAACATTGCCCTGGATCTCAAATGGGTAATGCAGATGCCTTGTCCAGATTAACTTGAACTTTCGCAACTCTTCTATTAAAAGGACTGTAGCGGGAATTATAAACATTATTCTAATGTCTGTTATCATTCTACATTCCTATTTTCAATCTTAAAAATTAACGTTATTGTTAATCTTGTATGCTTATATGTTTTAGGTATACGGATTTGTCGAAACTGCTTTGCATCTGGATCATTGATTGTAATACTACTCTGTAAATTGTATTTTATTATGGTTATTTTCATGTGTTGGCTAGAGCTCAATTCTGAATTAGTTCAAATCCGTGTTTGGTTGGTAACCCCCCCCAAACACTTATCTTGCGTGGAGGGTGTAGTGTACAGAATTTCGCATTGAGCGATACGCCGCCAAGTGTAGGACGGCAACCCTGGCGGAGAAGAAAGAAACAAGAATAAGGGGGACGCTGGGAGAGAGGGGGTTAGTTTTTTTTTGGAAAATGAGAAGGCTGGGGGCGTACTGAGAGGCCGGCCAGTACTATTTTATATGTTTTAGATAATATTAAGGGTAAAGATTAATTTTGGCTAATGAAGTGTGCCGATTATTAATTTTGTTGATTAAAATTAATATTGTCAAAAATGCATTTTACATTAAATTAATTATTTATTAGTATATTAATTATACATGTAATCTGTTCTAAAACTTACTGCTGTGTACATTGCGTTGGTGGCCGCAAAACCCACCTATTTCTGTGCTTAACGGGATACTAAGTTAACAAACTAAAAATTAAGGTTAATAGTAAAGGAACAAACATTTATTTATCACATACTCAATTTACACTCTTTAGTTTTACAAATTAAATAAATATCACAATAGTGGAATACATCTCAATGGTAGTTCGGGGGGTGTAATGCCAGATGAATTGATATTTGGTTGGAGCACGTGGTGGGATGCATTAATTAGCTTTTCCTTAAAAACACAAATTTAGACAAAGAGGTTATCCTCATATAGTTTAATTGTACGGTACCTGATCTTCGTTCATATAACTTGGGTAACACCGATGCTTTGTCACACTTTACACTTGCAATACCAGATGAACATGAGCTCTCCTTCGAATTCCTATATCAGAGACGCACACACAACTCTTAACTCTGCTACCGCCGCTTCTTCTTGACTAGTCTAACTCCAACAGCCTGCCTTGACCAATTCTGACTCCCACTTCGAGCAACTCTCACTTATATCCCTTTTTCGGTCCGCGGTCCACGTGCTGAAATGCAGAGCTGAGGGCTAATCCGTAGACATGGCGTCGCCGTCTCGGTTGCCGCCAAACGGCTTAGCGTGGTATGTAAACATGGGCGTGGTATGTAAGATATGGGGCCACCTGTATATTATCGCCCATCTGCTTAGCGTGGGGATAATCCGCACGCATTCCTGGTTCCATTATTTTTTAATCCTTCCAAATATTTATTACTTTACATTTCTGGCATTACATTCTCACCCCCCCGCGAAAAAAAAGTCCAAAAGTTACTCTCCCACAGTTTCACCCCAGTGGTAAGAAATTAAGTTCACAATGGTTCCTCGCAAACACATATGTTCATCCATCGTGAGAAAGGCTGAGTTCCACTTTTTAGCCTCGTACAACTCATAGCTTTGATAGTTCTTTGTAGTTTCTTGATAGTTCCCTGTCAAGTTAGTCCATTATTCATAATTGACATAATGTACCATAAATTACATGAGGATTACCAACATTCACATTATTATTAAATTGTAAATTTTGATATATATTATTTGCAATGCATAATTTTCATTTCTCCTTTTACATAATTATTTACATACGACATATCATTACATAACAGCATTCATTACTTTATTATTATTATACATTTTCTTGTTATCATTTCATTTTGTAACATATTGTAGTAGTGCAACTATCAACTTCCGATTCTTGGTTATGGTTGAATTCCATACCACCATATTATTTATAAATTACTTTGTTATTTCACTTTTTTTTTTTTTTTTTTTTTTTTTTTTGAACTTGCCATATATGTAATGTCAGAAATACATAACATACTTTTTGAAATATACTTATATCCACAATTTAAAACATAAAAACATATACATATACACTCAATTATCACTTTCTATTTATGACATTAATTACAAACTTTTTACATATTTTTCATATTCTTTGTTTTATGAAATTACTATTTACAACAATTCGAGGGCGAAAATTATACCCTCTGGCATTATAACAAACCTCATCATCATTTCTATTATTTTCACAGTTTAATTGCTTTTCTTTAGTGACCTTCCCTTCCTTAATTTGACTTTGATCATTATTTCTAATCACTTTCTCATTTTGATTTTTTTCTTTGTCCTGTGTGTGTGTGTGGTTTGATTCGCTTTCGTCACTATCTTTCAAATATTGTTTTCGCTCCGCTGCCATGTATAGTTTATTTATGTGCACTTTATAAGTTTTATTTTCATCACTTTTAAGACATATTATAACATTATTATTTCGGACTAATTTCGTAATTCTAAATGGTCCATCATATCGATCCTCTAATACCCTTGGTTTTAGGAACTTTTTTAGGTACACTGTCGCTCCTATAAATATATCGTTTTTTCTCACTATTTTATATTTCTTTATTTGTTTGTCATTTACCAGCTTTTGTTGTTCCGATGCGTCTTTCACTACTTTATCTATATTTTTTAAATGCTGTGCCACATAATTTTTATAATTATTTACATCACTATACATTATATCTATTTCTTCCTTACTTGGTATGTTTGTTTGTTTAATATTTTCAAATGGCAATGATAAATCTCTAAGATAGAACAGGAATGAAGGCTCAAATCCTGTATTACTGTTAATAGTGTTATTCACATAAAACTTAAACCATTTTAAAGATTCATCCCATTCAAACGTAGTCTTTGACAAACACATTATACATTGTTTCATGTCTCTGTGTATTCTTTCACAACGACCTAAAGAACTTGGGAAATAAACCGAACTGTATCGCCTTTCAATATTTAATGCATTTGTAAAATCTATGTATTCTTTACTTTTAAAAATTTGAGCATTATCGCTTTGAATAATAATTGGAACTCCATAAGTTGTCACGAAGTTTGTTAGCTTATTCACTATTGTTTTAGCAGTAATGTCTCTGACTGCATAGGCCTCAAAGTATCGTGAAAACATGTCTACAATTGTAATTACAAAATTATTTCCTCCATTACTGCGCGGTAGTTTTCCTACGCAATCCAGTTGTAAATATATTCCTGGTTTTAATATTTCTGGCATAGCCTGAAGTCTGGCTGGTGGTATATTTTTGTGTTTTACTAATAAGCATTGATTACAAGACTTACAAAAATTTTCCACGTCTTGGAAAGCCCCTATCCAAAAATATTTTCTTGAAAGTAATTGGTATGTCTTTTTTACTCCGAAATGAGGGAAATGTGCTATCTCTATTATCTTTCCCTTTAGCGAGTGCGGTATTACAATCTTATTCTCATTTATTTTCCTATACGTTTGTCTTTTATTTTCCTTCTTTACCATTAACAGTTTATTTTGGCTATCAATATAGTATACCTTGTTATTGTGATATCGGTTTCTTCCTTTTTGTAATTCCTCTCTAATTTTACTTAATTTTTCATCTACCATTTGTTGCTCTAATATTTTCTCCACATTTATCTCATCATTTTTAATTAAAGTATTTACATATTTGATTTGGTTATCATTGTCAAATACATATCTCGAGCAATAATCACTTGCGTTATTTTCACCTTTTTGATATTTGAATTTAAAATCATACTGACTTATGTCAATTAGCCACCTCGATATGATATTTGGCATTTTATCTAATTTTATGTGGTACATAAGGGATTTTGCGTCACTCAGCAAGGTGAAACTCCTTCCGAACAGATATTCTCTGAAGTGTTGTAAGGATGCGTGTATAGCTAGCAATTCTAGCTTTATTGCAGGATAACGCTTCTCTGCCGGGTTCACAGGTCTTGAATAAAATTCGATAACATGATCGACTCCATTTACCCTTTGCATCAAAATACTACTAATTCCCTTACCTGAGCCATCCGTAGTTAAGACAAACGGGTTTACTTCATCAGGCTGTCTTACAACTGGTTCTTTAAAAATTGCATTTTTTAATTTTTCAAAAGCTTTTCTACATTCATTATTCCACTCGAACCTAACATTCTTTTTTGTCAAATTTACCAACGGTTCTGCAATTTGTGCATAATTTTTTATCAGACCTCTAAAATAGTTTGTTGTCCCAAGAAAGCTTTTTACTTGTTTAACCGTTTGGGGTTGTTTGAAATTTTGCACTTTTGCACAGTTTTTTATTGATGGGCTTATACCATTCGCATTTACTTTATATCCTAAAAATTCAATTTGCGATTTGCATATCTGTAACTTCGCCGGGTCGAGTGTTAAATTATTTTCTTTCAATCTTTGGAAAACAATTTTGATTTTCTCTAACATTTCGTCGTTATTTTGTGCGCATATGACTAAGTCATCTAAGTAAAAGTATATTTTTAACTCTGATAGATCTCCTAACACTTTGTTCATTAAAAGTTGAAAATATGCTCCTGAGTTTTTAAGACCAAACGGAATTCTTTTAGGATTAAAATTTCCCATAAAAGTTGTGAACGTTAAGGCCTTTCTATCTTGTTTTCTTAGTTCGATCTGAAAAAACGCCGCCTTCAAATCCATAACTGTATAAATTTTACTACCAGCGATATTTTGTAATATATCCTTCACCTTTGGTAAGTTTATTGGCAAAAGTGGTAAATACGCGTTTATGGCCCTATAATCAATAGCAAGTCTATATTTAGGTTCTTCATTTGGTTTACTTGGTTTCTTTACAAGAATTATGGGACTAGCGTACGTGCTTTGTGAACTTTCAATAATGTCATTTTCCAATAATTCCCTAATTTCTTTTTGCGCAATTTCTCGTACTGCTCTCGGAATTGGGTATGGTCGACTCTGAATAGGATAATTGTGCATGAGTTCGATTTTCGGTACTATTGCTGATGTTTTACCTAGGGTAGCATATGACTTTGAAAAAACCTCTGTATTGGTCATCATTAATGCAATAACTTTATTTCTATCTTCCTTATTTAAGTGCTGTACTTGAAAATCGTCTGGAGATATTTCTTTCTTTCTTAATTCCCGAATTTGTTGATAATCTGTTTTATTTAAATTTTGAATATTATTAATTTCCAACGTGGGTTTACTGCTTTTATTTTTTGTATCAACAATTTCGATTTGTTCTGTTATTATACCCACGTTCATATTTTTATTAAGTGTAATTTGGCAATTTTTTTCATTGTATAACAACATTCTAATCTTATTTTTATTTTCTATACTTTGGATCGCTTCATCCGTGATTAATGTTCTTGCCATTTTTATTGGAGAAAATAAAACATCCTGTCCCTCATTTAATTCCTGTGACAAAATCAATTGGACTATTTCTGACTCCCCTGGCTTTAATGTTATTTTTCTTTTCAATTTTGCGAAAATCTGCTTTTCCTCTTTCTTTTTAACATTCTTATTCTTATTACTTTCATTAGAACTTGGTAACCATTTTCCATCATTTACATTATCGCGAGTGCTACAATTTTGCATATTAGAGTCTTTTCTATCGTTATCGCTTTCATTATCCTCGCTTATTCTATCTTCATTCTCATTATTGAATTCATTACAACAATTATTTATTTCCTCATATTCGTCGTCATCATTATCATCGCTTATTCTATCTTCATTCTCATTATTGGATTCATTATAACAACTATTTATTTCCTCATATTCGTCGTCATCAGTATTATAATTTTCATAATTACTATTATATCTATTTTCATCGCGAATTCCCTGGCTTTGTGGTTTTTGTTTTGAATTCTGTATTGGGTTTGTATTTTCACTTTTATACAATTTAATCGCAGTATTCCCAAATTGTACTTCGTTATCTTTTGTATTTAAAATTGCTTTATGTGAGGATAAAAAGTCGTAGCCTAAAAGCATTTTATATTGCCCCTGAAAGTTCTGTTTTGTCACGAAAAAATAATTTTTGCATGCCTTTTCCCCAATTCTAAATGAAAATTGAATGCAATTTAAAAATTCTATATTTTCTTTAGTAAACGTCTGAAGTATTACTCTTCTGGTTATGTATTTTATTTTTACATTTCTATTCTGTTTTAGTTTTTGAAATGTTTCCAAATCTATAATACTAACTTGAGCCCCACTATCAATTACACTTATTATTTTTATTCCTTTGCAATCTATTTCTACCATCAGTAATTGTGGGCTAGATACGTTTTCACATTCGCTTGAAAGGATACTTTTGGTATCATATTTTGCTTTATCATTATTTTCATAATATTGTCCTCTCTTCAAATTTGTATAGTTTTGCCAGTCATCTCCATTTTTGTTATTTCTATATGTTTGTGAACCGAATTTATTTATTTCTCTGGAATTTGTACGATTCGTTCCTTGGTCCCAAATTCCAGCTCTTAGTTTAAATTACTATTATTATTGTTTCTCTCATATGTGTTTGATCTTATATTTCTTCCGTTGCGCCCCCTAAAATTTCCTCTTATACTTTGCCTCTCTCTATTTTCTACGTTGGTTTCTAATTGATCGCAATAATTTCTTTGATCATTATTATTTCCTTGATATTCCCTATTATTTCTATCATATCCTCCTCGTTCAAAATTTCTGAGATTTTCGTTTCTGTTTCCTCTGATATAATTTGTTTGCTCCAACCCATATTGCTGATACTTCCTTCGTTTGGGATTCCTTGCAAATGCAGTATTACACTCATTGTACCAGCAATCTGAGAAATAATGTCCATTTTTTCCGCACCCTATGCAAAAAACAGCCCGTTCCATGGATTGATTTGGTATATTTTGCAATTTTAATTTATTAATTTCTAAAGTCAAATCTTGAACCTGTGTTGTAAGTAACATTTCTTTCAGTTCGTTATGTGATTCTTCTGGCGTCCTATCATTAAGAATTATTTCAAACAGTTCGGCATCTTTTATGGCATCTTCAAACCGCTGCGGATCTTTTTTCTTCACTTCAATTGCCAAATCAGGGCGTAATGCGCTAATAAATTTTCCCAACATTATTTTATTGGTTATTTTCTCTACCTCTCCATCTGTTGTATCCTTAAGGTTCAAAAATTTACGCGCTGCGTTTTTTATTTTTAGCACAAGCTCGTCCACTGACATATCAGGCGTTTGTTTTATTTTATTGAAAGCGTCCTGTTCTTGCGTTATCGTTATTCTGTTTGAAAATTTATTTATTAGTAATATTTTTATTTTATCAAACTCCTTTTCGTTTTGTAATTCAGGGTTTTGAATTAAAAACTGCATAGCCTTATCTTTTAATCTGGTTTTAATGATAGCCACTTTATGCTCTTCCTTCCAACTTGCTAACTCCGCTAATTCATCAAATTGTTTTATAAAGAAATTTATATCTTCCTCCTTACTCCCACAAAATAATGGCAGGATCTGCATTACTGGAATATCCATATTTTTATTATTTCTATCCAATTTAGTATAATTTTTATTTGATATTTTTGAATCTTCTTTCAAACTTGAACTCCTTGTTATAATTGAACTTTTCACCACTTTTTTAACTGGTCCCATTCCTATATCCCATTTTTCTAATTATACCTTCGATCTCATTTAGAAGAACCATTTTTTCCATTTCATTGATAAAACTTTACATAATCATACATATAACATAAGGAGAAATGAGAATTGTGCACAATATTTTCACAATCATCTATGTCGCCACCAGTTGTCCAACCTTATCAATATTTATTTTTTATTATTATTATTCCTTTTATTTTTATTAATTTCATAAATCCTTATTTTATTCCCGTTACTGCCAAAGTCACGAGCACCAAATGTGCCGATTATTAATTTTGTTGATTAAAATTAATATTGTCAAAAATGCATTTTACATTAAATTAATTATTTATTAGTATATTAATTATACATGTAATCTGTTCTAAAACTTACTGCTGTGTACATTGCGTTGGTGGCCGCAAAACCCACCTATTTCTGTGCTTAACGGGATACTAAGTTAACAAACTAAAAATTAAGGTTAATAGTAAAGGAACAAACATTTATTTATCACATACTCAATTTACACTCTTTAGTTTTACAAATTAAATAAATATCACAATAGTGGAATACATCTCAATGGTAGTTCGGGGGGTGTAATGCCAGATGAATTGATATTTGGTTGGAGCACGTGGTGGGATGCATTAATTAGCTTTTCCTTAAAAACACAAATTTAGACAAAGAGGTTATCCTCATATAGTTTAATTGTACGGTACCTGATCTTCGTTCATATAACTTGGGTAACACCGATGCTTTGTCACACTTTACACTTGCAATACCAGATGAACATGAGCTCTCCTTCGAATTCCTATATCAGAGACGCACACACAACTCTTAACTCTGCTACCGCCGCTTCTTCTTGACTAGTCTAACTCCAACAGCCTGCCTTGACCAATTCTGACTCCCACTTCGAGCAACTCTCACTTATATCCCTTTTTCGGTCCGCGGTCCACGTGCTGAAATGCAGAGCTGAGGGCTAATCCGTAGACATGGCGTCGCCGTCTCGGTTGCCGCCAAACGGCTTAGCGTGGTATGTAAACATGGGCGTGGTATGTAAGATATGGGGCCACCTGTATATTATCGCCCATCTGCTTAGCGTGGGGATAATCCGCACGCATTCCTGGTTCCATTATTTTTTAATCCTTCCAAATATTTATTACTTTACATTTCTGGCATTACATGAAGAATGACGCTCTTGGCCTATGATAGTGTATATGTTGTAAATACATGTAAATAAAATAGCGTTTTGTGTGCGAACCGAGATTTTTGTGTTATACTACAAATGAACTGAAAACACGAGACGCTACAATATCCCTTTTATAAGAAAAGCTTAGATTGTGCAATGAGGTTTCATTATATCGGATATCGGAATAAATCCGGTTTATAGAAGAAACAAGTATCTTGTTACTTTATGGCATCTTTCAGTCCTAAACAAACTGTTTCAAACTTATTTCGATCTCTCTTTATTAAATACTAGCCGCTTCGGGATTTCTCAGTGGCTAGTGATCCCTAAATGTGACACTTGAATTCTTAACAAGAAAGATCAATCATGCATAAGCATTGATTATAAAACACTTTCCAACTGAAATGCAATTCTATTTAAACATCTCTAAAATGCGATACATTCAATGCTGATATTTTTTTAATTACCACAGTGCTATAGTAATTTATTATACTTGAAAACTTAAAACTTCACGGAAAAAGATAATGTACAAAATGGACTTTATTCAAATGACGTCATTGAAATATAAAGCGTCTGACTCTCTATGTAAAATCAAGGAATATTTCATTCCTTTATATTCCATATTTCAGATATAAATAATTTTGCGTGAAAAAAATCCAGCAATTCTTATACAACTCAACTTACAATCGTTTGATTTGTTTACATTCAGGATATGTAAAAATTAGGCTTCGTCGTAAAAATAATCAAAGTTTGGTGATCATTCAAAATAAAAAATATTGTAATTACCTAGCCACGAAATTTAGATACACAGATAGAACGCAAAATTAAAGCGGTCTTAGCACGGATGCAACACTAAATATAAATGTAAAAGATCTTTAAAAATCCCGATCTTTAAATAGTGGAAAAAATAGATGACATATTTTATTTTGCAATAAGTGACGTGATTTCTATATATAACATGGGTGTAATTATTATTTCAATGTTTATTTAAAAAACTACTTAACATATTTTGCTGGAATTTTTTTTTACACATTTTACGGAATAGTTTGAATATTTCCTAGAATTTTCGAAGCAATTTGTGAATTTTAACTCTGCTTAAAAACAATGTTTGAAATATTATGTCCTATAGGGTTCAATGTATTTCATTTTTTCAACCCAGATTAAATTCGAAACTAATTGGGTGATATTATTCATTTTCATTCCCATATGCCCCACAGACCGTATCAACAACATACTGAAATTTCATTTTGATAAAATCATTTTTACGGTAGTTATCGTGCGAACAGACAAGACAGGCAGAGAGACAAACAGAATGAGCAAAGCCATTAACACTTTACAAATATGTTAGAAAGTGTTAAAAATCGTATGGCGCACTTTTTTTCAGAGACAAAGTGGTGTAAGTTTTTTTTTTTTTTTTACTTACATTCCTTTGTGCCGTCACTTCTAATTCGAACTGTTTAACTCCTAATGGACTGTTTGCCGAGTTAAGGAAGAACCATAGATCTAAAGAATGGCGTCTCTTCACCGATTCTTCTAAATTAATTTTAAATGTTATTGCATAATGGAAACACTTAACCGTCGATACCACTATCCTATATGCTGCGCAAATAAAAGAAACTCACCAAAAATAAGGATACTTTCTTTAAATCTATCAAATTACTCTGAACACATGCGGCAAATATGTGGGGAACTGAAAATATTGGACTTCTAACAGGAGTGCAGCCAAGGTATACCAAAGTATGTTGCTTTTTGTGCTAGTGTAATAATTGGACTAGCGAATATCATTGTGTGGTCAAAGCGTGGCCGTTAAGAGAACCAGGAATGATTGTGAATTCGTTGCTTTCGACAAAAATTTGTTACCAACAAGCTGAGCTTGATGAAAACTTTTCAAAAGCAGATTAAGAAAACAGTGGATTTCAGTGTTTGAAGAAAAAGTTTCCCCAATCAACCGATTCAAAATTAAAAGAAAGTATTTTAATTAGACCACAAATCCAAACTATCATGGAGAAGTTCACGTGTAAACTCACTGAAATCAAAAGAGCTATACGTGGTTTACATTCAAAATAATTTGAGCAAACTTTTTGAGAATTGTTATAATGCGAAAAATTGGTGTGCAATGTATTTTTTAAAATCCACTCCGCACCTGGACTTTTCCCCCACAGAATCTAGGTGCGTTGAGCGATGAGAAGGATATATCTGAAATAGAAAAGCAATATACGGATAGGTGGTTACTGCCGACTATTGCTATTATCTTATAACAGTTGTTTCGGAGCTAAGAATATGTTCTGATTAGTAATTCATGGGAAATTTCTAGATATAAATCCAATAAATCCGATGAGCGATGAGAAGGATATATCTGAAATAGAAAAGCCAATATACGGATAGGTGGTTACTGCCGACTATTGCTATCATCTTATAACAGTTGTTTCGGAGCTAAGAATATGTTCTGATTAGTAATTCATGGGAAATTTCTAGATATAAATCCAATAAATCCGATGAGCGATGAGAAGGATATATCTGAAATAGAAAAGCCAATATACGGATAGGTGGTTACTGCCGACTATTGCTATCATCTTATAACAGTTGTTTCGGAGCTAAGAATATGTTCTGATTAGTAATTCATGGGAAATTTCTAGATATAAATCCAATAAATCCACGAATAAAAGAATGGAGATTAAAACTTGTTGAGAAACCTGAAAAGTACCCGGAGGTATTGATTCGCGTTGGATTTAAAGTACCGAGTAAATAGTTTTTTTTTTTTTTTTTCTAGATAGTGCAGAGTGCATCTGTCGCACGATAAACCCATGATCCAATATTTTCGAGGATGCGATCTAGAGTTTACGTATTTATTTTGGGGGTCAGCCTTTTCATTTGGCCAGCTGCACTCGAAATAGAAAACAGGATGTCGGAGTTTCTTTAAATATCATATTTTTACCGAAAGTTTTATCGTTTGTCCGTTTTCGGATGGATCATAGGTCTGGCGGACTGTTTGAATTAGTGCTCGAAAGCATATCAGTTTCGCAGGGGCTTTTTTTGTTTCTGGAGGTCTAAAGCCAATGGCGATGCTTTGGGGTCAAGGGGTTAAGACCCAGAATCCATTGAGATAGTTGTATGCGCCTCAGGGGCGTGTTTTAAAATCTTGGAGAGAGAGAGTTTTCAGAAATTTGAAAAAGGAGCGAGGAAAATGATCTCGGACTCGAGGGCAAGAAGTAGCCCCTTTTTTTAAGTGCGTTTGATTCTGAAGGATGAAAGCCCGCAACTCGGCCAGCGATGTTGGTGAGTTACCCATTTGGGACCTTTTGCCTATTTTGTATTTGTTCGACCTCTCTCTCCGTGTTAAGGATGATTAAATATATCATAGGGATGTTTTAAGCTTAATTTTTAATTACCATCTTTTCAATTTAGTCTGTGAGACTATATATACTTTTGTAGTTGTTTATCTTAATTTGGTATGCATCCCATTTGGAATATGGGGAATTGTATTTTAAATATTTTAAATCAATATTGTGTAAATATTTATATAGTGTAAGTAAATTTATGTTGGTTTACACACACGGCCTTTTTCTTCTTCGCGCTCTAACCGGGCGTGTCCTAAAAGAGTACCTTAGGACATACATCTACTGGTTTATAATATTTTCAGTTTATGGCTATTATTTTTGTCATACTGTTATATGTACGAAAAGAGAATTAATCACTAATTACTATTATAGCATATATTTAATCTTGTTTCGGGGGTCTTCCAGGCCCCCCACTTATGTTTTAAGACGCCTCTGTTGCAGAAATTCCAGTTTCGTACTGCACAGACAGTGTGTTACTGTTCGTTACAAAAAATCCCTATCTAAAGGTACTTAAAGAGCAACTTATTACATGTATGTTTAATAGTTTTCTACGGCTACATACTTCTTCATCTATATGCATAAAAAACTAACTAATTAATTAACTATTCCTATTCACACCGGCAGCAGAAAATAAAACTGCCCCTAGGTGCCTCCACTCAAAGTCATAATTTCCGAATCATAAAAGTGCAGGTGCTGATGTCGGTCTCTGCCATACAAAGTAGCGAACGATTGTGGCCGTCCAGATTTCAGGATTCCAGTGTCAGCCCGATGGCTTCATGCAGTCATTAGCATCAGGTCATAAAGACGGCGGATCACAAATAAAAAGTGATTAGAGGAAAATTGAAGGAATGCGAAAGCAATGAACGATTTTGATCGTAGTGCTGCCATCTGTTGCAGGTTGCAGGAACTAGAATAAACTTTTGTGCAAGTAGTAATTTTCTTTTACTCAATGCAGACGCGAATTACAACAGTTTCAGGCAATAAATTCTGAAGAGTACCCGTTATCTTAAAAACCATTGCGGAACAGTCACAGTATTAAAGGTATTTTGAATTAAATAACTAAATATCATTCAGAAAAATATTTAAATATTTTCTAATAGAAATGCATTTTAATAAATTTGTATAATTCTAATGTTCAAACTACAATTTAAAAATATAGAAGGAAATATAATTGTCTCATTACCTCAAGCGATTGAGCGTCGCGTAACTAGACGGATATAAGTAGTTCAATTCCTTACCTCACCAAGTATTCTTTACAATTTTAACAAAAAAAATGTTTCTGTTAACATTTTACTCAATATTTTTATAACTTGTTTTGTTAAAGATGACTTAACCTATCCGTTTCATCATTAAATCAGAACTTTTAAAAACTGTCGCAAATAATAGCTCATCAAAACAAATTTGAACATGAAATTTTTTAAAGAGTATTCATATGGTTGCGAATGATGTGTACAATTCAGTTTTGACGCAACTCTTAGGCATTTTTATTCTCTTTTGCATACTTATTTCGTATAGTCATGCAAATTTTTGGAAATGTCATCTCTAAACCGGAAATGGACGACTTTATAGTGAACCCTGATGTCCCTCTGGAATGTTGCCCTCAAGTCAATCTCCCCCCACCCCCTTTTTTTACTTTCCCTGCAATACATGGTAATGTATAGGGAAAGTATTGGAATCATGCCGAAAATCACAACTCGAGTTTTCGACGGATCTACACGTTTCGAGACCTCTGGAATACGAAAAAACCATTTTTAGCGTGACGTCTGTGTGTGTGTCTGTGTGTCTGTCTGTGCAGATTTTGTATCCACTCTAACTAAAAAACTAATGGACCGAATTTCACAAAATT
The DNA here is from genome assembly GCA_951213105.1 of Amaurobius ferox. NCBI lineage: Eukaryota > Metazoa > Arthropoda > Arachnida > Araneae > Amaurobiidae > Amaurobius > Amaurobius ferox. The sequence goes on from OX578145.1 coordinate 93,547,394, forward strand.
TCGTAGGTAAGTCACTTGTGGCCGGGGCTGGTGCTGATTAGTTTTGGGTACGATTCGGAATAAAAGAACCCGCCTTTTTTTGCGAAATGGCCCGCAAAAGCTTGTATCCACTCTAACTGAAAAACTGATGGACCGAAATTCACAAAATTCGGTAGATGAGTCACTTGTGGGTTACCTTGGTGCTGATTAGATTTTGGTACGATTCGGAAAAAAATGACCTGCCTTTTTTTGCAAAATGGCCCGCAAAAATCGTCCAAATCTAAACTAAAGAACTGGGTATACTCAAATATATCCATTAAATGCTGATTTAATACGTAATTTTTAACGACGAAAAGAATAAGACCAACCCCATTACACTAGGACTAGCCGTTCTCGAGATATTTTAGTTTTTCGTACTTTCCCTACGCCACCTTTGAAAATAAGCCCGGTTACCGAATGAGAACGAAAATTGAATTAAAAGTGAAATAAATTTAGTTAAAATAAAGAGAACGTTAATATAAGTCTGCAGGGAAAGTCATGTGCTGCCCACATCAGATTTTTTTATCTTACTTTGTTGACGAGTTCATTATTCTAACTTTATAATTTACCCTTTAGGGGCGCTGAAATCCCTTTTATCCTTTTGTTCGATGGGGCATGGTCACTTTACTACAGATAGATTTGTAAAGAACCTTGCTGCCCCAACCGGGAATCGAATTTTGGATCTTCGAACTGGCTAGCCGACGCTCTACCGTTGAGCTACTGGGACGAAATTGCAAGCTCTTATAGTCGAAGTGAACTCTGCATTCTCCACCCTCTAATGTCAAATTGGCGGGCAACTGACAATCTTGACTGATTACCTCCTGCTATTTTTACCTCAGGTTAGCCTCCTGATACTACTATTTTTTACCCAGGTTAGTATCCTGCGTGGTCGTTATCCTCCTAATTTGAAATCGGCGCTCAATCTTCCAGAGTCCACTGAATCCGTACTAGTCGCACTAGGGTCACTTTCAGACCGATATCTCTATATTTTCTCTGATATCTCTATATTTTCATCTCAGCGAAGCCTCCCCCTCTAATAAACCAATTTGGTTCTCCAAAGTTCGTTCAAATCCCTCTTCAGTAGATAAAATTAAAAACTGTATTCTTGTTGCCATGGAAATTTCTAATAAAGTGACCTAAGCTTATGAGTAGATTCTGCTCTCAATTAATTTGGATCAATGAATCCCTTTATTTCATTCTTATTAACTTATATAAACTTAATGTGTTCCCTCCATATTTTCTTTAAAGGGGGGGGGAACTATGTTAACTGTTCTTATTTTCTCGGTTCTTTCTTTTTCTTTTGACCCTTTTTATTTATATTTTTTCTTATTTTTCTTTTCTAAATTTCATTCTAAATTTCTGTTTTTCATATGCCTAATTTTTTTTGTTTCCTTTTCATATATTTTCTTTTTATATATTTTCTAAATTTTACTTTTAAAATTTTATTATTTTCTTTAATTTTAATCTATTTTTCATTATGTTATTATACCTCACTCTGAATTTTATTTTTCAATGATCTTTTTATCTATATTCGCAATAACTCTTTTCCCATTTTTGTAAAATGGACGTACTTGTCAAGTTCAAATATAATGTAAAACTGTCTGTTCAATCACAATATTTTTCATCAATTGTTATCTTTTTAGATCTAAATAAATGTTTGTTTGACGGGATGGTAGACCTTGGGCGCCTCCTGAGTGCAGGAGGCATCCTTTCCCGGCCGTGCAGTTGGCTACTCTAAACCTACTATGTGAGTCGCACGATCTCGGGTCTTTACACCTCCGATATCTTTGCACTAACCTACAGGGTTGATTTGTTCGGGCGCCATTGTAAAGAGCCTTGCTGCCACAATCAGGAATCGAACCCTGGATCTCTAAACTGGCCAGCCGGCGCTCTACCATTGAGCTACTAGGACGAAATTGCAAGCTCTTATAGTCTAAGTGGACTCTGCAGATTTAACGTGTATACTCATGAATCTGCCCTTAGAAATCTATTGGGGTGCTTAAAGACTTTTATAGGAACACTATAATATCTATCAACGCTTACAATTCTTCCCATATCGCACAACTGTCAACTTAACAGAGGTATCTTGATTCTGCATTTACCTAAAATACAGTAAGTTACGAAATCACCAGCATGAATGAAGGACCAGTTTGTTAGCAAACAAGAAAAGGGCAGGACACTTTTCTCAACTTATCTCTGAAAATATTTGTAGAGCAGTCCTCAAAGACTTTGATGCATGACATTGCCGTCCATACAGTTAGCCCAGCAGCTCGCTCTAACAATGAAAAACGATATTTAGATTCATGCCGGATAAGCGAAAGCAAAGAAATACTATGGAAAATCCCTCCTACAATGAAGCTAATCTCTATGATCAGAACGAGACCAGATTAATGGTATGATAATTAGAGCACAAACTGTTGTTATGCTGCAGTGTTTACCATTTAGCGCATAATATGGAATAAATATGTAAAAGGGGGTTGCTATGATGGGTTGGGCTGTGGATCTGGTGGTTTTAGGCAAACGGGGGCCAATTAGACTGGGAACGGCAGCTTAAATAAATATGGGCTTGAAAAGATAGTGTAAACAAGTAGTAAATAACGATTGTTGGAGAGAAAATAAAAGATATACGTTGTAGAAATACTTTATATAATTTTATCCCCCTATATAAATCTAGTAAGAATTTTTAGTCTGTGATAGAATGTGGGGATAAGCGACGCAACGAAAAAGCACGTGCTACATATGAATAAAATAAAAGATATGCGCAGTAGAAATGTATAATGCTTTTGGTATAAGTTTACTTTCCACTATAAGAGATAAGAATTTCGTTTCAGTAGCTTAATGGATTGAGTGCCGCCTGGCCAGTCGAATCTAAAATTCGAATTCCGAATTAGGATTTGTGCTTTTTACAATGGCGTCCAAAATGTTAACTCTGTATGTTTGATGCAGTGATAATTGAGATTTGAAGAAGATCAAATTTCGATTTTTTTTCAAGAGGACCACGATTTATGACAGCGATTTTTAATTCTGGAATACCATAGGCTACATAAAAAAGGTAAATAGGTTGTGCAGATTGAAAGTTTCACTGTGATCTGAAATCTAAACGGCTAAAACGGAGGGTCCATTTCTACTATAGGAGGTAATAAATTCGTCCCAATAGCTATCGTCATTTGGTCATTTCGAAGACCCTTGATTCGAATCATGGTAGGAACTTGTATTATTTCATTCCTTCCGATTATATATAATTCCGATCTTACGAATCTATGTGGGGGGTAAACGAAATCAGTCATACCATGCAGCGGGCTTTACATTTATAGAAAACTGATCTCAGAATATATGATAAGGAACACCTCCTATCGGCGAATTCTGTGGCTATTTAGATTTCTTTTGTATTTGTGGTATAAACTGGAACGGAGCGGCCGTAAAGCCGGTGCTCGATACAATTAATGATCATTACCTGTCATATTTCTGGTGAAGTTAACGATCTGGAATGATTGCGAGTCAGTTAAAACCTAATTTTTGTTTTGCTTTATTATGCTGCTACATAAAGCAGTAATAAAGTAGGTAAAATGACAGGGTTGCTAAAAGTATAAAATAAATTGGCCGAGTTAACGGTTCTACTCTACTCTTGCTTATACAAATCCAAAATGAAAAAATCTTAGATTTTGAGTAGGTGGCATTGTTGTTCACTGAAAAAAAGAATACAACTTTTCCCGTCGGCTGAAGACAAACGAAGTATCTCCTTCATAGTAGGATTTCGCCATTTAAATTATAATTGTTTCATAAAGTTTTTAATTTTCTGAGACATTTCTTATCTAAATGGTGAATTCTTACAAAAATTCTTACGATAGATCCACATCTGTTGACACCATTCGATAGTTTACCTTTTGGCTCCCTTCTACAGTGTTATAAATGAAAGAACTTATGTCACCAATACTGAACAAGGATCCATTAAGAATTTTTCGTCTCACTTAATTGATACATCAAAGAGATATGTCACACGGATCACTTACCTTTCAGGAATGGGAGGTGCAATCAAGGACAGAGACATTTGCCCCTTGGGCTGCAGAGCTGGAGTTTCATCTGGACTTTCCTCGAATGGGTTGTTGCGTTTGACAAAAGGATTTTTGGACTCTGTAGGGGCTTTGAAAGGATTAGTCTCATTTTTTCGAAACGGATTGGTCTGTCGTTCCTCATCTGAATCGTTCTCGGGAATTAATTCTGAATCTGTAGGTAAAAGATCCAAGTTTTGAGCAGCATTTTGGGCTGGGTCGTTTTCATTAGTTAGCAAGGAGTTTGAAGTGCCGTTAGTGGCAATCTGAACCACATCGGCATAATCATTTGCAGGCATGGTTTCGATTTTGGAGCTATCTCCACTGTTTGGAGGTTCGGAACTTATGACCTCTACCTCGGAATTTTCTACATCATTTTCCGTAACAGCTTTATTTTCGGGGGACTTTGCTGTCTTGCTATCCACCACATTTTCACCATCTGTCGCCAACGTAGTAGATTCGGAGGAGGTAACATGAGGTTGAGTGGTACTCCTCTTTGACTTCGGACTTTCAGAAAATTTCAGTTTTTTAGGAATACCCAATTTAGGACTTCGATTGTTTTTAGAGTTAGCTTTAGGCGTAGTATTAGCACTTGATGAACGATTACTGCTTGATATAGGTCTTGGAATTCTAGATGGTTGGTCGGTCGAACCTGGATCGCTTCGCGTTCGCCTCGCTGGCAGGTGTTTGCTCATTCTTGGCGGTACATTTGGAGTTGGATAAGATTTCTTTTTAGAAGACGATGATGGAGAATCTTTTTTGTTAGACTTGTTTTTGTCAATGCTTTTCGTTCCATTGACAAGTTTAGATCTTGCTGGTGCTTGGGGAGTTTTAGGCATATCAGTTTTAACTGGAGAATTTTTAGTACTAGTAGCGTCCGCTGGTTTTTCAACATTTGGCTCCTTCGGTTCGGATATTAAGATTTGGTCGTCAACAACTGCATCAGCATTTTGATTTAAATTGCTAGTTTCAGCTCGAAGATCTTCATTAACTGTTTGACACAAAGAATTTTCTAAAATTTTGGCATTTTCTTCTTCCCCTGCACTGTGTACATCTTCACAGCTACTGCTGTTAGTAATGACAACTATAGGTCCTCTAGAAATTTCTTTCCGTCGTAGTAGTCCACGATCATCTTTTGATTCGTCTGCATCCAACTCCTTTTCTAACCTAAAAAAAATAAAAACAAATTTAGAATACCAATATATATTTTGATAACTATTATATCTATTCATTAATTTAATCAATTTGCCAAATGTTAAACTATGTGTTCAATGGCAAATTGCATAATTTGGGATAAAATATATAAGCATTATTATTATTTTTTTTTGTCAATCAATATAGTTTATAGAAATTTATAACAGGCAACAAATCTGAAAATTGTAAATTAATCTTTATAATTTATTTTGTTTTGTTTAAATTGCAGATTTTCTATAAGGCTAGTCTGATTGAGGTATCCATATTCAATCTAATCAAAACATTTTGAGAATTAAAAATCAACCGTCTCCATTATGCATGGATTCAAATATGCTTAGTATTCCTGAAGGGGAGTGTATTGGCATTTATGATAATAGTATATCAGCAACTGCCTTGGATATTGCAGTCATTAAAATTTGGTTCTTGACAGTTTATGCACATGCCCAATAATAATGATTACTTGAAATAAGAAGGGCGTTTGTATTATTAAGCAATTATGTAATTTTAATCTTATCATTTTCCACTTCTGCTTTGTAAATCAACATCGTTTCTGCCGCATATTCTAAAGCCTTAAATTCCTACACGAATGTTACAATTAATTTGATTCCACCCAACATTCTGAAGCATTTTCCTGTTACACTCCAAAGTATCTGTGCTAATTTAACGGATTTCCAATATTGGGAAAATGTTAAACTAAATATGAAATTGCACTCAAACTGCTGTCGAAATTAACCCACATTTAAAAAGAAAAAATACTTCGTTAAAAACAGCATAAAAAGTTGCTAAAAATTATCAGCAGGATTCAAGAGCAAATGCCCTCTTCGTCAGGATAGACAGACAGAAAAATCGCACCAGGAAAAGGCAAGAACATACCGTTTAAGAAGGGAGGATAGAACGTTCAAATGAGCAAAATACGACAAAAATTAGCAAATGGCGTTATTGCCATAATATCATTATTAACTTTATTTTACATCGATTGGAAAAAATCGCATTCGAATCAAATGTTTACTTTCTAAATTATGAACAGACAAAGGTTGTAATGCACCAAAAATTGTGTTTTCAATGAGATCTTCAAGACTTCTATAGATATAAAATGTTTCATAAGTTCTAATTTTTGACCTAATTATATGAAATTTGTAAGATATACAAAATTGTGCATGTATTTTCGAATTCGAATACTTTAAGCGACATAAATGTGTAGAAAAGCTTAGCTATACATAAAAATTTTGATGAAAATCGGTTTTCCAGTTCCAGAATATATATGTATGTTTAAATACCATGAAAATCGGTTTTCCAGTTCAAGAATATATATGTATGTTTAAATACCATGAAAATCGGTTTTCCAGTTCCAGAATATATATGTATGTTTAAATACCATGAAAATCGGTTTTCCAGTTCCAGAATATATATGTATGTTTAAATACCCTGAAATGGATTTAGAAATGAATGCAGAAATTTGTTCTTATTAATCTATTAAATAAATCTAATGTGAAATTAAGAGGAGGAAAAGTTAAAATTCATGTGCATGGAACATTTTAAAATTTTATTAAAATTATTTTTTGTTTTACTTTTTAAAATAAAAAATTAAACTATATCGACATATTTTTATTATATTTGGTAAATGTATGATAAATATGGCATATGTAAAAAAAAATTATATCAATTTGATCAAAATTAAGAAGGTTGGATTTCAACGTCCACTGTCCCCTTAAACAAATATTGTTGTCTTTTGTTGGCACGGTCCAAATATCTTTTACTGACGCGTTCGCTGGTGCGGTGCACAAGTCCAAATTTATTGTTCGGTGTAATCGAGTAAAAGTTGGCATTATTGCTTTTTTATGAGCTCAATATTAGAAAAATAGTCAAAGTTTAGCTAAATATTACAAATGTTGGTCATACATTGAACTAGCCCATATTTGCAACATTGAAAAAAATCTCCACATACAATTGGCGCAATAGTGTGCATCAAGGCTGCAGTAAAAATACAAAGTGATTTGCCAACTCGTGGAGAGAAATTGTGAAACATTTTTGAACACTTACCTCTCAAAGGGCGAAAGAACCTTTTGGAGATCGAATGTCACTTCTGCTGTACCTTTGCATCTTTCTGAAAAGCTCGAGTTGGCAGTGCTGGTCCGAGAGAACCTGTCGATGACGGTTGAAACACTACTTCCAGTATCATCCGTGTCTGATTCCAAAAGGGCTTCTAGATCATCCTCTTCCGGAATGACGTCCATGTAGGAAAACGCCGGGTCCGGCAACAATCCGGGAGGCTCTCTGAAGAAAGCCTGGTTGCCAGCCAAGAAAGCATCCCAGGCTGTGAAAGTAGAAGGTGTGGGATGGTCATCGACTGGATAGAACTCGAGATCTTGGTCCATTTGAGGGCAGCTATGGATAAAGAATATGGATAAAAATGTGATGTCAAAATACAAGAATAAATCAAGAAGACTTTTGTCTTCCGTCAAGAAAGCAAATTAATTTCATGAAAATAAGAGCAATGTCTCCTCTATTATTAAATGTCAGTTATATTTACCATTACTAACCAGCTATATTTATTGACAGAAGTAAAATTCAGAATATGGTCAAAGATACATTTTTCTAATATCGGTGTAATAACTACAATGTTAATCAGAGACCAAGCACTATTATGCATTGTGAAATCGAAACATTCAAATTAAATGTTCTGTTTTTTTTTTAATTACATACTTTTATGTAAATAATTAATTTCACATCTATTCTAGCCCATTGATTTGCTCATTTATTTCTGTTATATTTTATTTTCAGTGCTTATTTCTTTTCTGCTGGCCTAAAATTATAAAACACAAATTCTTTTCCGAGTAAACTGTCATTTATAAAAAAATAATATATTATTGTGACATTTCTGAACTGAAACTTTTCATTTTTGAACCCAAAGTGATTTCACCAAGATCATTATACAAAGCATTTATCATCTCTATATATCCCACTTTCGAATTCATGCATAGCTCAGCAAATATCATATTTCGAACCATTCGTTCCATCCTGTATTTCTTCGTACTATGTCGCAACGAATACCCCCCCCCCCTCCCCCCGTGAGTGAAACTTTCTACCCCGTCGCACGGTCCATTATCAATAACAGCTTTCAGATTGTGCGAACACAGGCTTCAAATTTTCTAATTTGCTAAAAATGTTAAATTCAAAGTTACACTTAACTTTAATAAGTTTTTAAGCTAAGTATCAAACTGAATATTTTTATCATGAATAAGATTTCTCAATAAATCAACTTGTTGCTTATTGAATCCAGCTGTCCTTTATGAACATTTTAGCCATTTTGCTACTACGCTCTGTTCGATCCAGCATTCTACAGTTTTCTTCAACAAACGCAATGCAAGTCACAGCTAAAGTTTCTCCACAGTCATTAACAGAATTTTTACCACTTTATTTCTAATGGCACATTATTTATCCATTTATTTATTTAGTTGAAAAACCTACAAGAGTCTCTCAAGAACAGGACATCGTTCCCATCCCTGCTCCAGTGTTTCTTATAACATATAGTATCATTAAACTACGTTTTCTGCTTTCGTCATTAATGGATCCACTGATGTGACCATTAATTTCATTATTAATGAATTTCGTCATTAGTTCGTACACAACCCTAAATCCTGATCTGGGCCACTTATCAAAAGTACTATTTAAAGATTCACTGCATTCTCAAAAGTATTAGGACACTTCTAACGACTACGCATATTGCAGATTCAAGAATGCTTCATTTTATCGTAAGATACATGTTGATATTTACTGGCCTTGACATACTCGTCTTGGCATTTATTGCCACGAAATTATCTACATCATCCCAACATCCCAAATCGAACACATTTATCATCACATTACTTACCTATCTTGTATTTTGTGGTTGTCTTCTCCAAGCTTCTTCAAGAGTGGTACGCAGTTACCTAGCGCGTCCTTGTGACGAATCTCTTCTTCGAAAGTTATGGTCTGGGTTTGCAGATCGTAGGACCTTGCAGAGGACTTGTTGCAGGAGCAGACAGCATTGCCGTTAATCTGGGGGTTGTAGTTTAGATGATCTATGACATCAGATTTTCGGAGAAGGTAGCCCTTGCGTTTCCGCTCCATATTTTTTAAAGAAGGAATATTTTAAAAATGTTGATGAATGGTCCATGGCTTGAAGAGAGATTTCCCATAGCGTATGTTAAAACCTGTGAGAAAAATGAATATTTTAGTAAAATGGACCTGTTTTACAAAAATCGATTACAAAGGCAAATGCAATTGAAAGGGGGTAATTCCATATTACCCTAATATGGAACATCCCAGAAAGTTAATGAGTATGAAAATAGACATCCTTTTTAATGCATCATTGATATCAACTCTTTGGGAAATACTTATGTTTTGTTTTGTTATGTATCATTGGATCTTTCAAGAATTCACCATTCATCAAAGAAACTTCATTAAAACATCTCCTAAGAAGTTGTCGACGATAAAATAAAGAATGTCTTATTAATTATTATATCAATTCTAGTGAAGATTTGAACATTCGATGGTATAATTTTCCTCATGTAGGCAAACTACTACTATAAACTATTACGTGTTTCGACGATGTACTGAAACCGACGGATAGTCAAATAGGTTTAACAAGAGATTTTATTGAACTCCAGACCAGATCTTAGAAATACGGGCATCATTGTAAAAAAAAATTACTCTCCTTGGCACAACTAAAACTTTCTAAGATGGGCAGTCTGTGATCCAAATGAGTGATAAACAGCGTGTTGTGAAGAGAGTTAAAGGTTTCTGTGAGAGTGTCGGCGTAGAAAATTATAAAATGTGTCTTCAATAGTAAATTAAATTTGTCGAAAAGAAACTTCCTAGAATGTGCCTTAAGATGAAAGAGAAAGCTAAACGAGTACTATATTTGAACGGTAGATAACGTTAAATTAAAAAGAGTTGCTAAAATTATTTCAATATTACTCCTTGTTGGAACCTAAATTTGAAACACGTAGAACTGTAAGGAACTAAATAACTCACTTGGCTGTCGGGAGTTATCAGGATTCTCCTTTTATTTCATTGGATATTCGATTCATGGCAGTCTGTATTCAAAAAGCGCAAGACAATATCAAGCTTGACAGGAGAAGGGCGCAACAGCCCAGTGGTTAGCGAGCGACATTGGGCTCGTACAATCCGAGTTCGATTCCCGCTTCTTCCCAAACTGTCGCCGTGTTCACGCGGAGTGCAATTACGTTAAACAAGTGGGTCTGTAAGTCCTTCCGAGATGTTGGTGGTAGCGGAAGGAGGGTACGGTCTCTGTGAATGTCTCCCCCCACTGGGTTCCGGTCTAAAATGGGTGGTCCTTCTCGGCTGTCCAAACAGTCGCCTTACACCTTCGGGTATGTCGGGCGGTCTGGGTCGAAAGAAAGAAAGAAGCTTGACGGCAGCATGTGTTGGCATGAGATGCTATCAAACATTACCCAACTGAGATGGATATTCAGAAGCCAGTGTAAAATGAAGTTTTTTGGCTTTCTCAATTGAGATTCAATTGAATTTCTTAGAGCATCTCAATTCCTTAAGGAATAATACGAAGCTAAGAGATTATTTAGTTATGTTTGATCACTAATATTTTCTTATTCGTGTCAGGGGTATCAAGAAAACTCAAGATTTTTTTTTATCATTCAAGCCTACTTCATGGTTTGAAGCATATTATTAAGCTTATTTAGAGTCTTGAAACTCGATGTCCTGAATTTTAGGAGCCATCTATCTAACATTTTAAATAAATAGAAACATAGCTGAAACTTATGTATGTGTTGTGCGTCTGATTGTGTGTGTTTTGAAGGTGGTTATTTACATTGTGTATGAAATTGGGCATTGCAAACCCGAGTCCTATCTTAATTGCTAGTCTATAGTAGAAAAGTTCAACATACACGTATTGCTGATTTGACACGCAATGCAGGTTTAAACAAGGTATTTTCGTCAAAGTATTGACATTTTTCCGGAAAGCAATATTCTATTCAATAGTATAAGAAAGTAAAAATATTCAAACAGCTTTCATATCACTTATCAGATTTTCCAATGAAGTTCACTGACACATACACCGGGGAGCGATCTCGCAGACATTTTAATTGATTCCTTTTTTATTTTGTTCTTATTAAACTATCCATCAAGCTATTTTGGTTTTGCTGTACCTCAAAATGCTGTCTGGTACGGCGAAACCGGTTGAAGGAACGGATAATCACCGCCGGTAAAATGAACACGTCCTGAAAAGCAAAGTGGTGAAACTTGTCAATTTAAGAAACAGATCCATGATACCAACTTCATATTCAGCAACTGAGGTTTCTTGGAAAACATGTTAATTCATTTCTAAGCAGATTAAAAACCGTTGGAATCGTTTTATTCCAGTTTTATAGGAATTACAACCTAAAATATTTTTAATAAGAATCTTGTGATGGAGTACGTTGTATAATTAAATGCATTCCAATGAGATTCAAGCCAACTTATGAAGAGATTCACCCTCTAGTCCCTTTTTTTCATTTTTTTTCCCATGTTAGCCAATTGAAAATAGTCTGCAGAGACCAACCACTTTGACAATAAGAGCTTGCAATTTCGTCCCAGTAGCTCAACGGTAGAGGGTCTGCTGGCCAGTTCGAAGATCCAGGGTTCGATTCCCGGTTGCGGAAGCAAGGTTCATTACTACCTCTTGCTCGTTTAGTTTTTATAATGTTTTCCCAGCCACTTTGGGCCAAGCATAGATCAGCAGTAAGTCCAATAGGTCGGTTCCTTGCTTGCGGCGGTAAAAGATTAAAGTATATACGAGAAAGGGGACAGTACATGGGTGATTTTCAAATGCATTGCCTGTTTAAGCTTTACATCACGTAAAAATTTGACTTAGATTGAAAATAAAATTATACTCTGTGAATAATTTTTGTAATTTTTTTTATACGAGATAAGAAGGAACAATATGGCTTCCATTAGCTTTGTAACCAACTGCAGAAATCAAAACCTATTTAAAAAAATCTGATGTGGGCAACACATGACTTTCCTTATATAATGTAATGAATTTACTACTTTTACAGTAAAGAAATAGGTTTTTCTTATAGTAGATACTAATATTCTTTCCATGATATTGAATTTTCGACAATTAGTCGTCATTTTCATTGATTTAGAGTCATTTTTATCCATTTGGCGAGATTTTCGTTAATTTGGCAAAATTAAAAAGTCGCCAAGTTGGCGACATTCCGCCAAATTCGTCGCCAAAATCTCGCCAAGCGTTATGGACGAAGAAATAAGTTATTCTTACAGCAGACAAATGACAATTGGCGCTCAATTTTTCATGAATGGAACGCACTAGAACCACGAGAATGATGTCACCCAATTTATCGTATGGTATTACATATGAATAGTGAACATGTTTCTCAATAGGAAATCTTTTTTTTTTTACATGACTTTTTGATAATTTTTTTTAAAAATGTACAATATCTCGAGAACGGTTCATGTTAGCGTTCTAAAATTTATGCCAATCGTTTTCTAATGAAAAATTACATAAGAAATGCTAATTTGCGTGACTTTATTAGTGGTTTTGATTTTTTGACGATTTTTTCAAAATTTCATTCGAAAATTTAGGGGAGTTCTGAACATTCGATTGCGTATAAAAACAATAGGCTTCCAGTGTTTACGGATTGTGATTTTTGTACCAAATTTTGTTCGAATCGGTCCATTCGTTCGTCAGTTATCGTCTCCACAGACTCACTGATACACACACACACACACATACTTTCACACACACACACACATACTTTCACACACACACACACATACTTTCACACACACACACACATACTTTCACACACACACACACACACACATCACTTCAAAAATGTTTGATTCGTGATCAGGGATGCTTGAAACGTGCTCTCCCGTCGAAAACTCGAATTCGAATTTTCGACCCCGTCACAATATTTTCCTTATACATTATGTATATAAGGAAAGTAATAATAGTAGTAACACTCCTGAGGTAACACTCATGAGATGTACAGGGGGCATATATTAAATTTAAATTTTAAATTATTAATAATTATTTTTTAAAGGAATCACTTGCATTTTTGTTAATTAAAATGTAAAACCATATTTTTTAATTCATATACAAAAGCTAATCTAGTTTGAAAGCATAAAAAGAGACTTCCTTAATTGTGGTGTTTTGAGTTGAGACAAAAAGTTATTACTTGAAAACTAAAAATAACAGAAAATAGCTATATATATATAATATTTTTAAAACATAAACACTTTAATAAGTACATTTTATTAATTATAAACTAATGTACTAATATATGTTCTAAAAGTATAAAAAAATTAATTTTATTAGCATGAAATATGGGTTCAAAGATTGGGATATCAAACGGGGGTTCATTTTGAAAATCATCCACATGCTTCTAAAAAATTCGGTAAAATGCAGTATTTTCAATATGTATCGAAAAGAAATGCATTCATTTTCCAAAAATATTAGAAATATTTCAAATGATTTAATCGATTTTTTACAAAAAGCACAAACCTTCCTATTCTCGGAAAAAAAGTTCCGACAAAAAAACGTCGGAAAAAAATTCAAAAAACTAAATGAACTAAACGTTAGGGAATGAAACAAGTGGCTGGATAGAAGGAGAATATCCTCTTAACCTTTTTAATACCGTGAGGTGACGCCAATACACTTTGCTGAACTATGGCTTCTATTTTATTCTAGCAAATATACCCACATAGAGCATATTGCTCGATGTTTTATATACAGTGGCTCCCAAAAGTGTTCGTACACTTACGAATTTCAAGGAAATACTGCTCTATCCATTAATAAAAATTAATATCTCAGAACGGGAATTTTTAATAATATCTATAACTTTTTCTTAACAAAACTACATAAAATATTTTAAAAACACAGTAAAACTTTTTTTTTTAAAAATTAATAATCAATAAGTAACCAAAAAGTTACGTCATAAAAGTCTTCGTACACTTAAAAAAAATCTCCACATACAGTAAATATTGTAATATTTCGGTAAATTAGTACTTAGTAGGATATCCTCTAGCATCCACAACAGCTTTTAAACGTCCGTGGATAGCGTTAACTAGTTTTTTTGTAATTTTACCATCAATGTTCCTCCATTCTTCGTCCATTACTCTTTTTAGTTCGCTTTTCATTTTAATGTCGTGTCTTCGTACACTAAGCCCCAGTTCTCTCCAAATGTGTTCTATTGGGTTTAAATCCGGCGGCTGAGGTGGTGTTATCAGAACTTGTGGGCGATTATGGAGACACCAGAGCCGACCATTAAGAGCCGTGTGCTTAGGATCGTTATCTTGATAAAAAAAAACAACGTTGTTTCCAATGCCCACATTTTGGGCTGATAATTTTAAGCCTTTTAAAATATTTAAATAAAGAGCATGATTCATTATGCCATCAATAAATATTAAATTACTGATGCTGACATGCACCCCCACACAAGGATGCCTCCTCCACCGCCGTGCTTTACTGTTCCAACAAAGTTCTTGGGATTCAGTTCCTCATTTTTTCTTCTCCATACAGTTATACGCCCATCGGAACCAAAAATGTTAAATTTGCTTTCATCTGCAAATAAGACATGATTCCAATACGTTTCGGGCTTATCTACCATTGATTTTGCGAAGGAAAGCCTAAGCTTTCTATTTTTCGCACTTTACGAAAAAATTTTCTTCGGGCAGAACGCCCATGTAATCCAGCTGATTTGGCCACTCGTCGAACAGTTTCAGGTGAAACTGAAGTAGAAAATTTTTAAGTAAATTCTGTAGAAAGTTTTACAGCACCCAAACTGGATTTTTCACATATTTTCTAACTACAAATCTCTGATCACGTTAAGTTAACTTTGCCATCAGGCGACCTTTTCTCACCTTGTTTTCGATCCGAATTTCTTCTTTAAAGCGTTTTATTACATTCTGCACCGTAGAATGGGATAAATGTACTAATTTAGCGATATTACGAACTGATTTACCACTACTATGATGAAAAATAATCAATTTTCAAATGCTGTTCGTTGTTTTCTTACGCCTACGAGCCATTTTTAAATAATACTAAATATTACGAAGTAAGCAAGCAAAGATTAAAGCCAAAAGCTTTTTTAAATGTCATCACAATGCAAAAATAAAAAAAAGCGCCAGAGGATAATTTTATTAATGAATTTATCCGAAAATGTTTCGGTGTACGATCACTTTTATGACGTGTTCTTTCTCTGCCTCCTTGCACTTTCATTTTTATGGAAAAAAAAAATGAGTCAATATTTAAAAATAAAATGTTAGGTTTTATTCAAAATCACATTGAGATGATATGAAAAAATATTGAACTTTATATTCAAATTCAATTCCAGGCGACATCGCTTTTTCTACAAATTTTTAAAGTGTACAAACACTTTTGGGAGACACTGTATGAGCAAATTCTTTGAAAAATTTCACTAAAAAATAATTCCCCCATAAAAGTTAAAATATAGAAATATCTATTTTTTTTCTTGCTGTACAAACTTATTTTGTCATGCAAATTTAAAGAATTGGACATCCTAGTCCTATTTGAAAACCAATTTGCAAATATGATGAAGTTTGGTAGAATATGCCGAAATGAATATGCTAAAATAACAACAAAAGATATATCATACCTTTTAACTTGTTGCAATTAATTAAACACGTTTTGACGTATCTTTATTCTTTAGAGTAATAGAATACATGACTTAAATATCTGACATTTTCTTAATGATATCGATTTAAAGGGAAAAAAATAAAAATCGTCTGTTTATAATTTAAATTCTACTAAGCCCATGGAGTTAGAAAAAAGGGGATAAAACCCCTATGAATGAAGCGTTTGAAAATGCCATAATGCTTTGAGAATTATATCTAATTGTCGTGGGACAGAATTGGAATTTCCTATCGCGACAGGAAATTCCAATTCTGTCCCACGACACTAAGGTATTGCTAGTGTTAGTAAAGTAGTCGCCATTGTTAGCTGACATACTAAATACTACATCTTTCTGTTGTATGTATTTTGATTCTTTCTGAATTAAGAGTTCCGTAATTATAAATATAATTAACCAGCATTTTTTTCATAGTAGTAGGATAGAGTACAGAATATATTGAGTTCAAAATAAATTGAAAGGTAAAGTGATTTTGAATACGTAGGAATATTCTTTATTGCTTCAGTTCTAATTTGAATTGCGCTAATAATTTATTTTTTTATAAAATTGACATTTTAAATAAATATTTTAGGTCTTGTGCCATAGAAATGTATACAATGCATGACTACTTATCTTATCCTGGAGCCACCTGAATTATTGTCTCAAACGATAGTGGCGCTTTCTTAATATAAAGTTTGATGAACCATGATTAAACGATTTTTAAGAATAAAAATCATTGATGCTACCAAGCTACACGATTTAATTTTCTTCAAATAAATTTTCTAAAAAACTTCAAATAGAAGAAAAAAAAATCATTTGCATAATGTAACTTTACTAAAAGTTTTATACTTATGTTACTTATTTATTTATCGACAACCCATGTACCTACAAACTAAGGGCGCTAGCTCGCAATAAAGTAATGAATAAATCATACAAAATTAAAAAAAAAGTATTTAGTAAAAAAAACTGGAGATTTGTATACGAAATAAACAGAGAGTGTACGGTTCCTGTGGATGCCGCCCCCACTGGGTTCCGGTCTAATTGAGTGACATTTCTCGGCCGTCCAAACAGATACCTTCCACTTTCGGGTAGGTCGGAGGGTCTGGGTCGAAGAAGAAGAAACAGAGTGACAGACATACTTTCAGTTCTATCTATCTATCTATATATATATATATATATATATATATATATATATATATATATATATATATATATATATATATATATATATATATATATATATATATATAAGGTAGGATTAAAAACTTCGGAGACAGTGCTGATATCTCCAACCCTGATTGGAGGAGAGGGGAACTATTTCACCGTGGTGTAAAGGCACATATGACGCGAGATATGAAAAGGACGAAGCAGGTGTTTTTCCAGAGAAGGCGTGTCAGTGAATTGTAGTCGTTCGCATTCGTCGAAAACAGAAATGGCGTTTGAAGAACAACGGGTAAGTATCAAATTCTGCCAGCGTTTGGAGAAATCGCCGACAGAAACATTGCACTTGCTGCAGCAAGTGCAATGTTTCTGTCGGCGTTCATTCCTTATATAATGCAATGAATTCCTTGAAAGACATGAGTGAACTGTAGCCGTTCGCATTCGTCGAAAACGGAAATGGCGTTTGCAGAACAACGGGCGAATATCAAATTCTGCCAGCGTTTGTGGAAATCGCAGACAGAAACATTGCACCTGCTGCAGCAGGTGCAATGTTTCTGTCGGCGTTCATTCCTTATAGAATGCAATGAATTTACTCCTTTTACAATAAAAAAATAATGTATAAGATCCACGGAACTGTGTTTTTAAAATTGAATTGTCAATTCGGCGATTTTCCTAATGACAGCATGTAAAACTATTTTAAAGTACCCAATTAACTTATATTTCGCGCAACTCAAAATAAACAATTATCAATTTTCATAGCATCATCAATAAGAGATATAGTCCATATATTAAAATATTTCAATAATTAATTTATCAATTAGGCGTCGTTTTCATTGATTTAGCATCATTTTTATCAATTTGGCGATATTTCCCATAATTTGCCAACATTTGAAAAGTCGCCAAGTTGCCGATATTCCGCCAAATTTGTCGCCAAAATTTAGCTAAGCGTTATGGCAAAGAAATAAGTTATTGTTATAGCAGATGAATGACTATTGGCGTTCAAATACGAAAGTATTACCCAAAGTATCTTTTCTCATGAATGGAACGAGCTAGATTCACGAGAATGATATCACCAAATTTATCGCATGATATTACGTATGAAAAATAAACATATTTCACAATAGTTAATATTTTTTTCAATTTATTTTATGTGATTTTTTTATGCATTTATTTGAAAAATGTGCAATATCTCGAGAACGGTTCATATTTGCGTTCTAAAGTTTATGTCAATCGTTTTCTAATAATAAAGTACATAAGAAATGGCTATTTGCATAACTTTATTAAAGGTTTTGATTTTTTGATGATTTTATAAAAAATTCACTCGAAAATTTAGGAGGGTTTTGCATATTCGATTGCATTTAAAAACAATAAGCTTCCAGTGTTTATGGATTGTAATTTTTGTGCCAAATTTCGTTCGAATCGATCCATTCATTCGTGAGATATCGTCTCCACAGTCTCACTGACACACACACACATATGTTTACAAACACACACATATTTTCACACACACACAGACAGATGTCACCTCAAAAATGTTCGATTCGTGTTCAGGGATGCTTGAAACGTGCTTTCCCTTCGAAAACTCGAATTCGAATTTTCGACCCCGTCACAAAACTTTTCTTATACATTTACTATATATATAAGGAAAGTAAAAAACG
Source organism: Amaurobius ferox (assembly GCA_951213105.1). NCBI lineage: Eukaryota > Metazoa > Arthropoda > Arachnida > Araneae > Amaurobiidae > Amaurobius > Amaurobius ferox. Next base: position 93,566,126 of record OX578145.1, read on the forward strand.
CGAGATTTATAAATATGTAAATATGCCTATGTTTAGGTTGTCCCGATTTCTCCGTTGCATACTTTCAGACTTTTAATGTATTGTGCATGCAAGAAAAGCAATATTATTTTTATTGAATACAACACCCACGGACGGGTTTCGCACTTTTTATGAGCTCGTAAGCAATGAATAGCCCATACTTGCTACCTGCAATGGTAACAAGTAAACTTTCTATGTGCCAAAAATTTGTGAACTTCCAAAGAGACAGGCAAATTGAGTCCTACCACTCTGCTAATTTGCATATCGCATTTACATATTTGCAATTGTGCAGCCTGAACTCAATCCTTATGATTGAGCTGGCACAATCAAATGGTAAGACTGAATTTCTCTGTCTCTATAAAGATTAGCAAAATTGTGTTCTTTTTCTACTGTTATTGCAGGTATTAGCTATTCCATGTTGAAGAGCGTATAGAAATCGCGAAACCGGTCCATGGATATTGTTATCTGTAGCGAGAGAGTGATCCTAATTTTGGAAAGGCCCTTTATAGCCGGAGATATGTTATCACTATTACTGCTCTCATTATTGACTAGCGAAGCTAAGTCCATTTTCCATTCCTAACAAAGCGAAACCAACATTTGCCTGAATTTTATGATAAATGAATACTACAATAGGTAGATGAAAATTTGCACACATACATAAAATTGCACACAGTATATTCGTGAATTCACAATTCTGTAATCAGTTTCAAATTCTGTAATCACAATTTCAATAATTAAAATGAACCGTAAGTAGGTGAAACTCCTAATTTTAAAGCGTGATGTACAAATAGCAAATGGACAACTTTTAAACAGCTAATCAAAGCGTGCGCACTTGCATGCATTGTGACTTAAACGTGAACCCGTATATTAAAAACACGTTTTTACGATTTAAATGTGTTATTTTGATTTCATTGTTTTCCTCTATTCTAATTTGCTTAATTTGATATTCAAATTCTAAAAACTTATCTTTTGTATCAAGATTCTCAAATATTGAAGTTAATTTTTTATACTTCTAATTTTATATTTATTAGTTAAATTAAGTTTCAAAATTTGAAATATTTCACAGCTCGCATACTTCACATGTGCGAATTCATTCAAAGTCTCGCCTTTTTACTTTCCTTATATACATAATGTATAAAAAAATATTGTGACGGGGTCGAAAATTTGAATTCGAGTTTTTGAGGGGAGAGCACGTTTCAAGCATCCCTGATCACGAATCAAACATTTTTGAGGTGATGTCTCTGTGTGTGTGTGTGTGTCAGTGAGTCTGTGGAGACGATATCTCACGAACGAATGGAGCGATTATAATGAAATTTGGTACGAAAATCATAATCCGTGAATATTGGAAGCCTATTGTTTTTAAACGCAATCGAATGTTCAGAACCCGCCTAAATTTTCGAGTGAAATTTTGAAATCATCAAAAAATCAAAACCTTTAATATAGTTGCGCAAATAAGACATTTCTTATGTAATTTTTCCTTAGAAAACGATTGACATAAACTTTAAAACGCTAGCATGAACCGTTGTCGAGATATTGCACATTTTTCAAATAAATTTATCAAAAAAACCCATAAATTAAAAAAAATATATTAACTGTTGAGAAACATGTTCACTTTTCATGTGTAATATCATGCGATAAATTGGGTGACATCATTTTCGTGGATCTAGCTCGTTCCATTCATGAGAAAAGATACTTTGAAGGATACTTTTGTATTTGAACGCCAATAGTCATTTATCTGCTATAAGAATAACTTATTTCTCCTTCCATAACGCTTGACGAGATTTTGGCGACGAATTTGGCGGAATGACGTCAACTTGACGACTTTTTGAAATGTTGCCAAATTAACGAAAACCTCGCCAAATGGTTAAAAATGACGCTAAATCAATGAAAATGATGACTAATTGACGAAAATTCAATATCTTGAAAAGAATATAAGTATCTAATATAAGAATAAGCTTTTTTTTTTTTTGCTGTAAAAGTAGTAAATTCATTGCATTATATAAGGAAAGTCATGTGCTGCCCACATCAGATTTTTGCCAGTAGAATTAAATCTTCTCACAAGTCTTGAAAATTCTTTGAGATAAACCGCTATTAACCAACTCAATCTTACGCCATGGTTTTTCACTTAACTTCCAGAAATTGACCCGTATCCAATCATCCGCCTTTGATTAACATTGAAAAATTAGACCTCATCATCCAGGAGTCTGAATAAGACTGACGCAGCCTGAAGGACATCGCAGAATCCATTTTCATCACATGACCCAGGACAAGGGAGAGGCCAACGACAATCGCAGCGACTCGACAAACAACATTCACCGACATTGAGCCACCCCCGGGGCAACATATTTTTATGTATACCCTGCAATTATAACCCTCCCGGCAACCAATATGCATGATGTGCAAACCTGCGTCCCTTTCAGACCAGCATTCAATCAGGTAGGAAGTAAGAGTTGCTAAATTGTTGCCTTTTGGAAAAGGGTTTGCAGTCATGAATTATTAACTTCCTGGTCACTGTGAGTTATCGTGTTTGGTGGTCACTGGTATGTGATTAACAATGGGGGTCTGTAATAAATTGTAATTTATGAGCTTTAAATACGGCGCCGGTAAAAGAGGTATATTTTCGCAAAATCTTATCTTGTAAATGACCAGCTATTAAATTTAACATATCGTGAAATGGGTTTAGATAATGTACTTCGTTTGGAGTTAATGTTGTACATTTCGTAGATGTTATGTTTCGATTAGGGATTAAAAGGGGGGTAGTGATATATGTTGTCCAAAGAAAATTACGTTGTATCAAAATTATAAATGCTCCTATATTACGTAAAGTTAGCTTGAACGTAATGTGATCGATTAAAGATTTGTATCGACTTTATTGCTTTGAATTTAAAGGTAGGAGTGGCACATGTCAAGTAATTAGGGTTGGACTAAGAGTACTAAATTGGCCCAGTAATTTTAAACTGTTACTGGTGATAGAAGTTTTTTATACATCAGTGATGAGAGGTGAAAAAAAAATCCATATCATTTATTCACATAAAATAGCCACATCGACACAGATAAATAGGTACCTGCGGTTTGTACCGTTAAATTTTTTCTATATAAATTGATAGCAACGAATTGGCAATAAAAGAAAAGTGTTAACGAATTGACACTAAAACAACAACATTTAACAAAAGTTTTTAACGAATTGGCATTAAAATAATGCGCATTTGAATTTGAGAAAAAAATTTACTGCATAATTTGGCAAGCATTGCAGGTGTCATTGTGTCACAGACCCTGATGATACGACTTTTTGACAGGTATTGTCTTCCGTATACACGTTTTGTTTGTTTCTGGTATCAATTTCTATTCATTAAACAATCCTCTACAACTTTGTAAAGGGTTATTTTCTTCCATCTCACTTTGTTGCAGAGTTCGTTATTCTAACTTCTTAAATTCTCCGCTAAGATCACTGCAATCCCACTTATTTGATCAGACGTAGTTCCTTTACTATAGATAGACCTAACGTATACATTCATAGACCTTTCCGTACAAAGTTGTTGGGGACTTTTCTAGGAACCTTGTATAAGGTTCCATTTTCTCCCTCTTCATATCGTCCTCGACTATAATTATCGAGATATCATGCTGAATATTCTATCCCATAATACATAGTATATACAAGGTAGGATCAAAAAGTTCGGAGACTGTGCTGATATCTCCAACCCTGATTGGTGGAGAGGGGAACTATTTTACCGGCGTAGAGGCACATGTGACGCGAGATATGAAAAGGAAGAAGGTGTTTTTCCAGACAATGAGCATCAGTGAACTGTAGTCGTTCGCGTTCGTCGAAAACGGAAATGGCGTTTAAAGAACAACGTACGAATATCAAATTCTGCCAGCGTTTGGGGAATTCCCCAAACATCACAATAATCCCCCTATCAGAATTTGATATTCGCATGTTGTTCTTCAAACACCATTTCCATTTTCGACGAACGTGAACGGCTACAGTTCACTGACGCGCATTGTCTGGAAAAACCCTGCACTGCGGACCTGCTTCTTCCTTTTCACATCTTGCGTCACATGTGCCTCTACGCCACGGTAAAATAGTTCCCCTCTCCGTCAAACAGGGTAGGAAATATCAGCACAGTCTCCGAATTTTTTTATCCTACCTTGTATAAATAGACTTTATAGATGTTTGATACTTACGGAATTTATAGTCCTTATTCTTGAAAAAAAAAAAAAAAAAAGGATCATTCCTCAATTCTCGTGGAACTTTTTTTTTTCTTCAAGTTTGGAATTTTGTGTTGGGTTTTTTTTTCTGCCCAGTTCGAAATTTTGTAAGGGGTACATTTTTACCGTTTAGATTTTTTATGGTAGATCTTTCTTTTTCTGCCTTCTCTCTCAAGTTTAGAACTTTGTAGAGGTACTTCACGTTTGAAATTTTGTGAAAAGTGTTTTTTTTTTTTTTAAATTTACATTTTTGTATGCAAGATCCGTTTTTTCAAGTTTGGAATTTTGTGATGGGTACATATTTCAGTTCTGTAGGATCTGTTTGTACATTTGGAATGCTGCGTGTAACTTTGTTTTCAAGTGTGGTATTTTGTGTAGGATCCTGTTTTCAAGTGTAAAATTTTGTGTAGAAGACCCTGTTTTCAAATTTGGAAATTTCGTAATATATTTTTTTTTTTTCACGATTTTAACCTTGTGAAAGGCAATTTTTCATACGTGGAATTTTGCAATGGATTTTCATTTCAACGGTATAATTTTGTGAAGGATCCTTATTTCACGATTTTTCAATTGTGAAATAAGGCGTCCTTTTAAATAAGCGTCCTTAGTGAAATAAGGAGCGTCTAGTGTATTTTTTTTTAAGTTCATACTTTCTAGGAAGATCCATTTTTCAAATTTGAAATTTGTGTAGATTCCTTTTTTCGTATAAGTTTGTAGGTTCGTTTTTCCAAGTTTTGTGTTGCGGGTCAGTTTAGAATTTTGTGAAAGGTCCTTTCTCGCGTTTGCAATTTTATGTAGTGTTCCGAAAACGGAGCTCAATTTCTTCTAAACAGACTCTAACGTAGATTTAAAAGTAACGGGAATACTCCATTTTTAACACTTTAAAACATAGTTTAAAAGTGTTTATGACTTTGTTCATTCTGTCTGTCTGTCCGTTCGCACGATAACTGCCGTAAAAATAACTTTATCAAAATGAAATTTTAGTATGTTGTTCAGACGATCTGTGGCACCTAATGGGAATGTAAATGAATAATATCACCTAATTCGTTTCGAATTGAATCCGGATTGAAAAAATGAAATACATTTAACTCTATAGGACATATTTTTTCAAACATTTTTTAAGCGAATTTAAAATTCACAAATTGCTTCGAAAGTTTTAGGAAATATTCATATGATCCCATAAAACATATTAAAAAAAAATTTCAGCAAAATATGTTCAGTAGTTTTTTTGAATAAAAATGAAAATAATAATTACACCTATATTATATGAAGAGATCACGTGATCCACTTCAAAATAAAATATGGCATCCATCTTGTGTCAAAATCGTGATTTTTAAAGTTCTTTTTCATTTATATTTTGTGTTGCATCCGTCCTAAAACCGCTTTATTTTTGCGAAAATTCTGTGCATCTATATACTGCGCCAAAGCAATTACAATATTTTTGAGTTTAAATGATCATCAAACTTTGACTATTTCTACAACGAAGCCTAATTTTAACGTATGCAGAATGTAAACACATCAACCTATAAGATGAGTTGTATAAGAATTGCTGAATTTTTTAAACGCAAAATTATTTAGCTCTAGAGTTTGGAATACAGCTGATATGAATGGAACATTCATTGATTTTACATAGCGAAGCAGACGTTTTATAGTATTGCCTTTTTCGATGAAGTTTTAAGCACGGAGTTAGTACTTTTATCTCCATGTTTTAAGTAAAATAAATTTTTGTAGTATTGTGATAATTTTAAAAATATCACAGCTGAATGAAAGGAATGGTATAAAAGTTTATGAATTAAATATCCACTGCTTTTATATAGAGAGCCAGGCGATTTATATTTCGATGACATCATTTGAATAAAGTTCATTTATTTTCGATTAAGTTTTCAAATAAAATAAATTATTGTAGTCATGTGATAATTTAAAAAATATCACCGCTGAGTGTATCGCCTTTTAGAGATGTTTAAATAAAATTTCATTGCAATTGGAAAGTGTTTCATAATCAGTGCTTTATGCATGATTGATCTCTCTTATTTATCTTTTCTGTTGTTCAACTTAAAAAAAAAAATCTTTCAACGAAACTCCCTTTATAAAATTTTTGGCACGAAAGCAAAGAAGGGAAGGGGGAGGGGGTGGGGGTCGTGATATAGCAGTTTCGTACCACTGATTTACAACAACATGCAGCAAACAACTCGCGTTCAGATAATGACTCCTTCGAACAGCACATCGGAAGAGGTTGAAGTTTCTTTTATTTATGACTGCATAATAACGCGGATATGCTTTTTTAATAATCTCAAAATTGGGAAGGAGTATAGCAATATTTTATTACAATTCAGCCGCACCCAGCTCTGATTAAAGCCCACTTTGATTACAACAGTTTTGATTATGGCGTTCTTTTTTAGAATATTGCGTTAGAAATTACTTCATGAATCCCATAAGTTATTTTTGACTTTTTGGCCGTAAGTATGTCTGTCTGATTGATGCATATATATTAGAGCTAACAATCGGCTGGCAGTTCAAGAGCAAGTTGTATGCACATCGCGGTATAGATAGTTCAATAATTCTAACCTGTTGGATGCGATCGTTACGTGAATCATTGTGCTTGGAGTAATAATAGGAAAGTTTGTAGGTTACAGATTTTTAATTGCTTTTAAAGTATACATAGAAGAAATAATAATTAAAAAAGTGCTGTGATATACACAAAGCAGGAATGTCTCTGAAAAAAAAAAAAAGTGGGGGGGGGGGGATTTTGATTTTGAGAAAAATTAATAACAAAATGGAGGGTAAGACCCCGCTCGTCTTTCTCCTGCATTCGTGTTCCATAGTGTGTAGTTAGTTCGTAATCTTTGTCAGAATGGAAAAAATATGTATCTTTTGCAGTAGCGTATCTTCATGGAGCGAAACGAAGCGATCGCTCCAAGGTGCCGAACGGGAAAGGGAGGGAGGGGGGGGGGGGGTGCTCTTGCATATTTTTAACTTAAGCCCCAAAAATTATGCATTATTGGAAATTATTTACTCCACAGCGTCAAAAGTGTATTTACGCAATTGCAGAGGCGAGATAACCAGTGGTTAAGTAACTGGGATTGCACTCGGGTGACCCGAATTCAATTCCCGGCGATGCATGCACAAACTATCTCTGCGTTTACGAGGAGTGATGGGCACGCTCAATCTGTGAGTCCGAAATTTCTTCCGATAGGTTGTTGGTAGAAAAAGGAGGGTACGATCTCTGTGGATATCACCAACACTGGGTTCCGGTTTAAATTAATTGGCACTGCCCTGGCCTTTAAACGTTAACGATGCTTAAAACGTGCTTTTTCGCCGAATACTGGAATTCAAATTTTTGACCCCGTGGCAGTACTTTTTTTTATACATTGTACAATGCATGTAGGGGAAGTAATAAAATTATTAGCATCCACTTTAGCATCATGCATGAGTATGGATCAATTATATTATAATAGAAAATTATCTATTGCAAATATTCTTCTGTCTATTGCAGATTATCTATCTCAAGCATTCAATCTATTCTTTATTAATTCGGGATTTAAAAAAAAGCAACAGCTTAAATATTTATAACTACACCTTAACATATACAGCTTACATATAATTACAGCTTAAATATACATAAAATATTTATAAATACCTATGAATAATTTACTTTTAACACAGTTAAAAAACAATACAAGCATTCAATCCAGAATCTTGAGTATTGGGGGGCGGGGGGGGGGGGGAGGGGGGGATTATTCTAAATGAGTATTATTTTAAATGAAAATTACTTATCTTAAATGTTATTCTCGTGAATAACTTTTTAGTTTGTTATTTCATCGTTTTCAAAGAAATGTCAGAAAATTGAACAAATGACCTTTTCATTAAATTGCTTAGTTGATGATAAGGTTTTCTGTATTTAAGTACTTGGAATTATATTTAAATTCCTGTTCTCGTTAATGATACAAAATTATTTGAATTAAGGCACTTTTATAATGTACTACCAGTGGCATCGCTAGGGGTGGGGGTTATACTCCCCCTCACTCTCTCTCTCACCACGGGACCCATCCTCCCCTCCCACCAAGAATTTGTTTTTCTTCTTTTTTCACGACGCTAGTGTGTATATTTTACATTTATTTAATAAAGTTTTGTAAAAGACAAATAAAAACTATTTTATTAAAACGCTTATCCCTTCTTTATTATTTTCCGGTAAAAAGTAATAAGTGATGGTTTATTATTAATAAACAGAAAAAGCATGTAACACCAGATTTACTTTTTATTATCTAAAATATCTAATCACCAAAAAGAAAAATTTAGGACAGATGTATTTAGGCTTGGAGCAGTAACTCTCAGCTAAAGTTCCGCAGAACAAACACTGAGGTTTTACGAGCAGATAGAGTTTGCAAAAACTTGTGAAGAATATACAAATTGCCATATCTTTTATAAATGATTAACATTATTAAAGTTTTAACATGAACATTAAATTAACATAAAAATATTATAAAATATTTATCATTTTTTTATTATAAGTAATAATAATTATTAAATAAAAATAAGCAATAAACATTATTATTATTTATTAGCTCTACTGCTGTAAGCGCCTACTTTATCATTTACCCCTATCGAACTTTTTGTCATCCAGGTAGGGGTACTCTGAGATTTGTCAAAATATTTTAAAGGTACCTTTCTTCCAAACAAAAAGTTTGGTAAAGGATTTTCATGTAAATTAAAGCGATATTATACTATACTGAAATATTCACTAGATGGCAGCACTACGATATACAAAATTTAACTGTAATCAAGTTCAGTAGATGGCAGCACTACAATATGTGATATTTTCGTGTTAAATATAAATAACAGATGGCAGCACCACCAAATTAGTACGATATATTGTTATGAGATGGCAGCACCATAAATGAGAGCATTTAATATTGTATTCCTAAGTTAATAGCATATACCTGTACAGTATATATTATAAAGAAACTTAAAATTCACAATTATGCACACATTTCTATAGTATTCTAAATGACACTGTTTTCAATTAAAATATTTAATTTAATTATCCTAAAAAGAAGTATAAGAATCTCTATTCTCACTATACGAAATTATCTTCACAGACAGATCTGAAAAATAAAATATCCAGGTCGGCGTTTGTAAATAAATCAACAAGAAACATGAAATTGGATCAATATATGCTAAAATGAATGTGCTAAAAGGGCATTATATATAATATTCACATGCCATTTATTCTGTTACAACAATTGACTAAACACAATGAGTTTGAAAAATATTTGCCAAAATAAAACTGATGACATAAAAAATTTGAAAATATTAATTATGGTAACTTTTCAACCCGAAAGCCGTAACTGATGCAATCTAGTAAAAAATGTAATTTCGATAAAATAAATTTTTATATGCATTTCTTAATTATTTAAATCAGAAAAAATTTCATAAAAATCGTCTGCTTAAACACATTGGATTTAATTACGTTGCTAAGCAACATAATACATTTTTCTTCAAATAAAATTGCTGAAAGAATATAGTCTGCATAATGCTTTTTCTATGGAATGTTTAAGTGTGCGTTTTTTATAACTATTCAGACAGCCCCTGGTCCTAGAAACTTGAAACACAGAATAAATTTTAAGTGGGGCTATTCTAAGGTTACCCTGAAAATTTCCTGAAATTCGGTGCGGCTGTTCTCCCCAAACAAACACGTCCATTGACAATTTTCAATTTTATTTATATAGATATGACAAGTGTCAACTTCATCAATATAAATACGAATTAAAATTATTTAATTTCTACGTCCTGGATTTCTACGGAACACCTCTGCTACTCTGCTCAAGAGTACGAAACTTGTTTCTCCGAACTTCAATATTTTTAATAACTCTTCATAATTCTAAAAAGTTTTCATAGCCTTTTGAATCCCATAACCTCTCTTGTAAAATTATATTTAATATGGAAATAATTAAACAAAAAACGTTAAATCCATTACATTTAACAAACAACATTATTTTCCGGTAATAAGTGATGGTTTATTATTAATAAACAGAAAAAGCATGTAACACCAGATTTACTTTTTATTACCTAAAATATCTAATCACCAAAAAAACTGGTGAAGAAAATACTTTTATATTTCTTTTATAAATGATTAACATTATTAAAGTTTTAACGTGAACATTAAATTAACATAAAAATATTATAATTTTTTTAATTATCAGTAAGAATAATTATTAAATAAAAATAAGGAATAAACATTATTATTATTTATTAGCTCTACTGTTGTAAGCACCTACTTTATAATTTACCCCTACCGAACTTTTTGTCATCCAGCTAGGGGTACCCTGAGATTTGCCGAAATATTTTAAGGGTACCTTTCTTCCAAACAAATATAAATATTAAACAAATATAAATATTATGCAAATATAAATAATTCTATAAATATTCAAATGTGTTCATTTCTCAAATGTGATTTTTCCTAATATGATAGTAAAAATTAACTAGAATGTGGCTCCACTCAACTTTCTCATACCAGAATTCAATTTTTTTTTTTCAGTTTTTACAAGAAAATGTTTGAAAAATTGGCATCGTGTATCCAAAGGAATACAACTACAGTGTGTTGCTCTTCACTTTAAAGGATTTGAAAAAATATTTGGTTTGATATTATACTTGACAATGTACCCCTCCCCTGAGGGGGTAATTTGACCTCCGAGAAGGTCACTTGACCCACAAGGGGGTCTAATGACGTCACGAACAAAATAAAGTTGTATCGCGGCTATTTTTCACAACAATGATTGAAACTATTAAGTTTTGTGATCACTGAGCTATAAATAAACCCTTTCAAGCATGATTATGTAACATTTTGTCCTATGCTGCCATGTTACGATAAATATAAAATTCAAAGTTTTAGCTCGAATTTACAAAAAAAAAAATCTATCTAGTTATATATTTTTTGATAACAAAGCCGGATATAAAGTTTCGCCAAATTCCATTATTATTTGTGGCCGCTACACAAGAAATCGACCACAGAGAGACAGACGGACATCACTCAAAAATAATCAAAACGTATTCAGAAGGTCTTAAAAGATATATTGGCCTCAAAATCTCGAAATCAAAAATTTCCGTGAAAATACTTTCTCAATACTACGCATGAGAAAGTAGCAAAGCACTTAATGAATCTAACATACATACATAATTAAAATGCAATTAAATCTAAAACTGAAAAATAAGATAATACTCGTATTTCATTGACATCAAGGATTTCACGTCATAAAATGTTACTTCAATATTTTAGATAACACTACAATTCAAAAGGGGTATTTCAAAATCTTCTGTCACAAATTAAAAGGAAATATTAGATTTTTAATAACACTTTACAACATAGTTGAAAGTGTTTACGACTTCTGTCTGTCTGTCTGTCTCTCTGTCCGTTCGCACGATAACTGCCGTAAAAATGATTTTATCAAAATAAAAATTTAATATGTTGTTGCGGTCTGTGGGACATATGGAATGTAAAGGAATGACTATCACCCAATTAGTTTTGGATTGAAACCGGGTTGAAAAAATGTAATATATTGCACCCTATGGGACCTAATTTTTCAAACATTTTTTAAGCGTAGTTAAAATGCACAAATTGCTTCGAAAATTTTAGAAAATATTCAAATTATCCCATAAAATATATAAAAGAAATTTCAGCAAAATATGTTGGCTAGTTTTTTTAAATAAAAATTTAAATAATAATTACACCCATATTATATGAAGAGATCATGTGATCCACTTCAAAATAAAATATGGAATCTATCTTTTTTCCAAGTGTAAAAATCGTGATTTTTAAAGTTCTTTTAATTTATATTTAGTGTTGCGTCCGAACTAAAACCGCTTTATTTTTGCTTATTTTCTGTGCATCTATATTCTGTACCCACGCAATTACAATATTTTTTAGTTTAAATGATCATGAAACTTTGATTATTTCTACAACGAAGCCTAATTTTAATGGATGCAGAATGTAAACAAGTGATTGTAAGATGAGTTGCATAAGAAATGCTGAATTTTTTTCACAAAAAATTAATTAACTCTGGAGTCTGAAAAAAAAGTGTATGAATGAAATATTCACAGCTGTTACACAGAGAGCCAGACGATTTATATTTCGATGACGCCCTTTGAATAAAGTTCATTTTTTACCGAAGAAGTTTTCAAATATAATAAATTATTGTAGTGCTGTGAGAATTAAAAAAAATATATATATATATCACCGTGAATGTATTGCATTTCAGAGATGTTTAAATAAGATTGCATTTTAGTTGGAAAGTGTTTCATAATCAATGCTGTTATGTATGATTGATCATTCGTGTTTAATATAATTATATATTTCTGTTAATGCAGTCACGTTAGTGTTGGTTCTGTAGTGGTCACTTTGTAGACTTCTAATAATTCGACTTCTAATAATTCGACTTCTAATAATTCGACTTCTAATAATTCGACTTTTAATAATACGACTTTTAATAATTCGACTTTTAATAATTCGACTTTTAATAATTCGACTTTTAATAATTCGACTTTTAATAATTCGACTTCTAATCATTCGACCTATAATAGGTTCACTCACACCCAGCATTCTCAGTTTTCTACACTTTTGGAATATCGGGATTCAGATTTTTAAATCCTGGGGATTTTCCCTAGTGAGGTCTGTAATTTCGCTTTTTATTTAATTAAAGGAAACCGTATTTGAAACTCGTTTACACGTCGATTCGTTTGTCTATAAATCTTACATGTATTTAAACAACGGTATCACTTTGAAATCTGTCTGTAACAAACTCTTTATACAACATAACTTTTGAATATAATAAACATTTTTATTTTGTAATTTTTCAACTTTGTAATGAATTGCCATGTTCATAAAAAAGAAATACAGTACAGCAATAATATTCTTTGAACTAAGCAATAAAATTGTATGAAAATTATAGTTATTTTACATTAAATGCGCATGCGTGTTTTAGACAAATATACAGTAAAATCTAACTCTCTAATAATTGAACAAATTGTACATAAATTTTATATGTAAAATAGGATATGAATGAAACATTCATTGATTTTACACAGAGAAAAAAAAATACATGAAGTTTTAAGCATAGAGTTTAATTACTCGTACCTCCATGGTCTTAAGTTTTTAAATAAAATAATTTATTATAGTATTGCGATGAATGAAATGAATGGAAAAAAAAATTATGAATGAAATGCGGCTTTTTTATAGAGAGTTATTTTACAAAATTATAGTTATTTTACATTAAATGCGCATGCGTGTTTTAGACAAATATACAGGAAAATCTAACTCTCTAATAATTGAACAAATTGTACATAAATTTTATATGCAAAATAGGATATGAATGAAACATTCATTGATTTTACACAGAGAAAAAAAAATAGATGAAGTTTTAAGCATAGAGTTTAATTACTGGTACCTCCATGGTCTTAAGTTTTTAAATAAAATAATTTATTATAGTATTGCGATGAATGAAATGAATGGAAAAAAAATTATGAATGAAATGCGACTTTTTTATAGAGAGAGCCAGGTGCTTTATATTTCGATGACGCCATTTGAATAAATTTCATTTGTTTTGGATGAAGTTTTCAAATATAATAAATTATTGTAGCATTACGATAATTTAAAAATATTACCGAGGAATGTATCGCATTTTAGAGATGTTTAAACCAGGCAATTTATATTTCAATGCCGTCATTCGAATAAAGTTCATTTTTCTAGACGAAGTTTTAAATTTTCAAATATAATAATTTAATGTAGTATTGTGATAATTTTAAAAATATTACCGAGGAATGTATGGCATTTTAGAGATGTTTAAATAAAATTGCATTGAAGTTGGAAAGTGTTTCATAATCGATGCCTTATGCATGATTGATCTTTCTTGTTTATTGTTAACAACGCTCCTTACCATAACTATTGCGAAATTCTGCCTCAACTGGCCATGTCGCTCGAGGCCGTTTTATACTCGTTCCGACGTGCACCGGTGCTTTGCGCATGTCGACTGAACTGTTTTGCATATGCACAATGATGATTTTCTAATAAGTAGAATCAACAATAGAATAATAGTCTAATAAGTAGAATTAACAACTGAATCAAAAATAAGTAGAATCGACATTCTACTTTTAGAAGAATCAATATTCTACTTTTTAGAATAATCCACATTAAAATACTAGGTAGAATTAGCATTCTATTAAATAGAATCAACATTAGAATCAGCATTCTAATAAGTAGAATCAACAATAGAATAATAGTCTAATAAGTAAAATTAACAACTGAATCAAAAATAAGTAGAATCGACATTCTACTTTTTAGAAGAATCAATATTCTACTTTTTAGAACAATTCTTTTTAGAACTCATTTATTTTAATTTTATTACTTTAGCAGCAGTTTAAGCTGTGCATATCCATAAAGAATATTACCGCGTATTTGGACAAACATTGCAGGTGTTATAGGCCTCGGTGATACAGATTTTCAACCGGTACTTAGTACTACGATCGGTACTTATTAGACAATATTTTACAACATTGTAATGGGCTTTTTAGTCTATCTCGCTTTGTTGCCATATTCGTTATTTTAGCTTTTTAAATCCTCTGCTAGGGGGCGTTGCAATCCCTTTTATGCAATCCTCACAAAATTATCGGATTTGATTAAGATTTTCCTATAAACCCTGTACAAGGTGAATCCAAAATAATTTAAAAAATAAATTTTTTTATAAATTAATTTTAAAAAGAAATATTACTACTAAAGCTAGAAATATCATTTTGGGAGAAAATATTGCATTTTATTATATACTAGCAACGATTACCCGACGTTGCTCGGGATTTAAAATGCAAAACTCTGATAAAAATTACACGGTAACATATAGGGCCGTGAATCTTATACATTGTTTTTTCACTGTGAAAGAAGTAAATTCATTGCATTATGTAAGGGGAAAAAATGGATCTGATTGGCCACTCTTTGGCCAATCAGATTCATTGGATCATACATACATACTTTTCTTCTTTATATATATAGTTAGATAGATAGATATTTTTATATTCATTTATTTATTATTCAAATTAATAAAATGTGTTGACTAAGCCTGTAAAAAATAAACCAATGGTGATAGAGTTAACATTTAAATTCATATTTCAAACCTGCAAATTTCAAAAGTGACTAATACGTTCAATAAACTAAACTCCCACAAAACTCAGAGATTTAATTGACTTTCACGTTTTAAACCAACGATTTCCAACATTTTTCGTTGGGAATCATGGAGTTAGAGAGTAGAACTCCTAGGAAAAAATTTCGTTTTCCATTACCATCTCGACAACCCCTCGAAACTTGGACTAAATTTATGGGGGGGCTATTTCAAAGCTAACCACAAAATTTTATTAAATTCGGTGCAGCTGTTCTACCGTGATGATAAGACAAACGAAAGTTTCGTGTTTCATTAATACAGCGACAACCCCTAGTGTTAGAAACCCGAAACATGGACTCAATTTTAAGTGGGGCTATTTCAAGACTACCCACCAAATTTCATCCAATTCGGTTCAGCCATTCTCCCATGATGTTGGATCATACATACATACATACATACATACTTTTCTTCTTTATATATATATATATAGATTTTTATCACATGTATTTTACCAAAGAAAAAAACCATTTATATTGTTTTTTTTAGGACCTTAAGTATAAAGATCTGATCCTGGGCCTGGGCTACATTATATGGATGACACGCCTGATGGAGAATCTATCGATGCAAGTACTTCGATCACTCTGATCACTCATAATTGCGCACAAACTTAAAAAAAATCATCACTCACCTTTGGAATATCCTTCCTCAACACCTTTTCTTCTCCTTTGATCGCATCCGAAATCTTGAAGCGTGCTTCTCCGAACAGCGACAGTTACGGGGGCAAGGCCGAATGGCACTGGAGCGAAGAAAGAATTCTCGCTCAGCACGCGAACGGGAATAAAAGATAATTTCCCATAGAAGTAAACTGATGTAAATTAAATCGTGGAGATTTTTTTTTTCATGGGAAATAGTGAGAAGCTCGCGAAAAATAATTATGTTAAAACCGGCGCAAAATTAGGATAGAACCTGCCCACAGGGAAGGGGGGGAGTCTTCAAGTCTTCCATCGCAGAATGCGCTTTCATTGCAATAGTATCTTCCCCTCGTGAGTAAAACGAGCTAGATCCAATAGTGAATCCACTAGGGAACCTATTTGGCGATGCTTACTACTTTTAAATTTAAAGTAATTTTTTCTTTTATGAATTTATTTGAAAAAGTGTAATATCTCAACAAGAAAGATCAATCGTGCGTAAAGCATTGATTACGAAACACTTTCCAACTGCAATGCAATTTTGTTTAAACATCTCTAAAATGCGATACATTCAACGGTAATATTTTTTAAAGTATCACAATACTACAACAATTATAATACACTCTATAACAAAAAAAATCGAAGCACCAAGAAGGAGTTGTCCGATTGTGATAAAAACTGGTGGAGGTGAAGAACATACATAGAAAAAGAAACGATTAAAATTTCAGAATATTTTAATGATTTAGAGTTTGACCGTATACAAAGGGAGGAAGTCAATAAGGCGTTGGTCCACCTCTGGTCTGGATGCAAGATATCACCCGGCGTGGCATAGACTGATAAAGTTCACGGATGGTGTCCTGCGGAAGGGCTTGCCAAATTATCTCCAACTGTCGGGTTAAATCGTCAACATTCCGGGATGGTTGCAATCGCCTTCCCATTACGTCCGAAATGTGCTCTATGGGAGAGAGATCAGGAGACCTAGCTGGCCAAGGAAGTGTTGGGCAAGCTTGAAGACAATTCATAGTAACATGTGCCGTGTGCGACTGGGCATTATCTTGTTGAAAAGTAAGTCCGGGGTGTCGCAAAAGGAACGGTAACACAATCGCAAAAGGAACGGTAACACATGGTAGAATGTTGTCTACGTACCTCTGTGCTGTCAGTGTGCCAGAAATGGCTACCAAAGACGTAAGATATCCGCAGTCGAAATGAAACAGAAATTTTGACCACAGATTCAGAATCGCTCCTTATATACACCCGCTGAATGCGCAGTTCCGATGCGCTGGAGCTCCCACTATTTATTCATTGAACACTAAATTTTATTCATTTGCATGTTCGCTCAAAATGTCTTTGCATACGAAATTGCATTACAATCGGACAACTCCTTCTTGGTGCGTCGATTTTTTTGTTATAGAGTATATTTGAAAACTTAAAACTTCATCGAAAAAAATGAACTTTATTCAAATGACGTCATCGAAATATAAATCGCCTGGCTCTCTATGTAAAAGCAGTAAATATTTCATTCATACATTTTTATTTCATTCATCACAGTACTACAATAATTTATTATACTTAAAAACTTAAAACTTTGGAGGCAAAAGTAATTTAACTCTACGCGTAAAACTTCATATCAGCTATATTACAGACTCCAGAGCTAAATAATTTTGCGTTAAAGAAATTCAGCAAGTCTTATATAACTCATCCTACATCTTAATGTGTTTACATTCTCCATAACTGAAAATTAGAATTCGTTGCAGAAATAATCAAAGTTGGATGATCATTTAAACTCAAATATATTGTAATTGCGTTGTTTCAAAATATAGATGCACAGAAATTAAGCAAAAATAAAGAGGTTCTAGGACGGATACAACACTAAATATAAATTAAAAAGAACTTTAAAAGTGACGATTCTGACACAAGATGGATGCCATATATTACTTTGAAGTGGGTCACGTGATCTCTTCATATAATGG
The DNA here is from genome assembly GCA_951213105.1 of Amaurobius ferox. Classification (NCBI taxonomy): domain Eukaryota; kingdom Metazoa; phylum Arthropoda; class Arachnida; order Araneae; family Amaurobiidae; genus Amaurobius; species Amaurobius ferox. Next base: position 93,584,144 of record OX578145.1, read on the forward strand.
TCACATGATCTCTTCATATAAAGGGTGTAATTATTATTTTAATTTTTAGTTAAAAAACAATCGAATATATTTTGCTGAAATTTTTTTCAGATTTTTACGGGATAATTTGAAAATTTCTTAAAACTTTCGAAGCAATTTGTGAATTTTAAATTCGCTTAAAAAATGTTTGAAAAATTAGATCCCATAGGGTTCAATGTATTTCATTTTTTCAACCCGGGCACAATCTAAAACTAATTGGGTGATATCATTCATTTATATCCCCATATATCCCACAGACCGTCTAAACAACATACTAAAATATCATTTTGATAAAGTCATTTTTACGACAATTATAGTGTGAACGGACAGACAGACAGAATGAATGAACAAAGTCATAAACACTTTTCAACTATGTTGTAAAGTGTTAAAAACGGTTCAAGCTAGCTTTTTGAAGTTTGTGCCTTGGTTTTCTAATTAAAAATTACGTATAAAATGATTATTTATAAAATTTACATTTTCTGATTTTTAACACTTTACAACATAGTTGAAAAGTGTTTATGGCTTTGTTTATTCTGTCTATCTGTCTGTCTGTCTGTCCGTTCGCACGATAACTGCCGTAAAAATGACTTTATCAAAATGAAATTTTTGTATGTTTTTGAGATGGTTTGAGGGACATATGGGAATGTCAATGAATAATATCACCCAATTAGTTTTGGATTGAACCCAGGTTGAAAAAATGAAATACATTGAACACTATGGGACTTAATTTTTAAAACATTTTTTTAAGCGAATCTAAAATTCACAATTTGCTTCGAAAGTTTCAGGAAATATTCAAATTCTCCCAAAAAGTATATAAAAAAAAATTTCAGCAAAATATGTTCAGTAATTTTTAATTAAAAATTAAAATAATAATTGCACCCATATTAATTATATGAAAAGATCACTTCAAAATACATTATATGAAAAGTTATATGAAAAGTTATAAGAAAAATTATATGAAAAGATCACTTCAAAGACCCACTTCAAAATAAAATATTACATCCATATTATGTTAATTTATATTTAGCGTTGCATACGTCCTAAAACCGCTTTATTGTTGTGTGTGTGTGTGTGTGTGTGTGTGTGTGTGTGCATCTATATACTGCTCCAACGTAATTACAGTATTGGACATTAGAATTCAAGATGTCGACGGAATTACACGTTCTGAGCAATCTTGACGACGGAAATAAATCCAATGTGTGTGTGTGTGTGTGTGTGCATGTGCGTGCGTGCATGTGTGTGTGTGCTTGCGTGTGTTGTTTTTGTCTGTCTGCCTATCTGTTTGTAGCTTGTATATATCCACTGTATCTCTAAAACTATTCAATGAAATTTCATGAAATTTGGCAATGGTTAAGTTGCTGATACTTTAACCTAGTGTTAATTAGATTTTGGTACGGTAGAAAAAGTGTATAACTGGTTATTTTATTTTTTCAAAATGTCCCACAAAATCAAAAATTAATATGTATTAACTAAAATGATTGTTTCGTATGAAAATTTTAATGGTTAAACCGACGAAATCAACCCCATTACTCTAAAATAAACCGTTCTCGAGATATTTCACATTCCTGGGATGGGATTTTTATGACTTGGCACCGCTCTAAAATACGCTATGCCACCAAATGTAAAAAAAGAGGAAAATTATTTTACAATTGCACATTGAATATAATTTCAAATAAATACCCATTTTATGTGCTACTTTATGAGCTAAAACTTAAATAAAAAGCATGGCAGACTACATGAAAAAACATTAATCTGACTCTGTAGGGAAAGTCATGTGCTGCCCACATCCTATTTTTTTCAACCGCAGAACTCATATGAATGCCTTTGGTCTTTGTTGATATAATTAGAAACGAGAAACATCCAACCTGCCGTTTCAGAATCTAATATAAATATAGATTTAATTTCAGAGTGTATATACTCCTTTCTGTTCCCTTAAATGAGAATAGTTTGGCGATTAAGCGCCGAATGTGTGCCAAGCACACACTCCCTTGCCCTAATCCGGTAATTCAAGAAAAGCCGCAACCGAATGAATGATAAAAGGAATAGTTTCCCACAGGTCGCTTCCGTAAACATTTCGAGCAATGAGCGACGGTAGTAATTAAAATAAAATAAATGTGATGTAAATGTGAACCTTTCTGACAGACCCACATGCACTATTTATTTCCCAGTTTATTTATAGCCGTTCGTGTGAGATTTGTCGCGTAATACATGAAATGAAGACCCGTTTGTAATTACATCCAGAACTTACAGTTTTAACACGTTATCATTTTACTTTCCCTGCAATACGTGGTAATGTATAGGGAAAGTATTGGAATCGTATGCAAAATCGCAACTCGGGGTTTTCGACCTGATCTACACGTTTTGGGACCTCTAGAACACAAACAATTATTTTTAGCTTGACGTCTGTTTGTGCATCTGTGTGTGTGTTGAAGACCCAGGCCGTCCGAAGGACTCATCCAAAGGACTCGAGCAACCGTTTGGACGGCCGGGTCTGTGTGTGTGTGTCTCTCTCTGTGTACGTGTGTCTGTCTGTGCAATGTATGTACCAAGTGTAACTCAAAAACTAATGGACCACATCTTATATTATAGGTCAGTCACTTATGTGTGACTCTGGTGCTGATTAGATTTCGGTACGGTTCGGGATAAAAGAACCCGTTATGCGAAATGGTCCGCAAAAATCTAATGTATCCACTCTAGCTAAAAAACTAATGGACCAAATTTCACAAAATTTGGCAGATAAGTCACTTGTGGAATACCCTAGTGCTGATTAGATTTTAGTACAATTCGGATAAAAACCTGCCTTTTTCTACAAACTGGGCTGCAAAAATCGCCAAAATCTAAAATAAAAAGGTACGTATGCTCAAATATATCCATTGAATGTTTGTTTTATACGTAATTTTTGACGAGGAAAAAAAAAAGACCAACCCCATTACTATAAGACTAACTGTTCTAGAGATATTTTAGTTTTGTTTAACACTTTACAACATAGTTGAAAGTGTTTATGACTTTGTTCATTCTGTCTGTCTGTCTGTCTGTCCATTAGCACGATAACTGCCGTAAAAACGGATTCATCAAAATGAAATTTTAGTATGTTTTTCAGACGGTCTGTGGGACCTATGGGAATATAAATGAATAATATCACCCAATTAATTTTTTATTGAACCCGGGTTGAAAAAATGAAATAAATTGAACCCTATGGGACCTAATTGTTCAAACATTTTTTAAGCGAATTTAAAATTCACAAATTGCTTCGAAAATTTTAGGAAATATTCAAATTATCCCATAAAATATATAAAAAAATTTCAGTAAAATATGTTAAGTAGTTTTTTAAACAAAAATTATTTAATATAGGGATAAAAACAAATTCAATTAAATTTTGACTCTCGTTATATCCTCCAGAAAGAAAAAAGAGATATATTATATAATAAATATATTTCCAAGAGTTTAAAATTATTTTACGTATGAGAAAGGTTTCAGATTTAAAAATAAATATGGTAGATAACAATTTTTCAAATTTTTAAATAAAATACATTATTATAGTATTGTGATGAATGAAACGATTAGAAAAATGTTTATGAATGAAATGCTGCTTTTATATAGAGGCGATTTATATTTCGATGACGTCATTTGAATAAAGTTCATTTGTTTTCGATGAAGTTTTCAAATATAATAAATTATTGTAGTGTTAAGATAATTTTAAAAATATTACCGATGAATGTATCGCATTTTAGAGATGTTTAAACCAGGCAATTTATATTTCAATGCCGTCATTTGAATGAAGTTCATTTTCTTCGATGAAGTTTTCAAATATAATAAATTAATGTAGTATTATGATAATTTAAAAAATATTACCGAGGAATGTATCGCATTTTAGAGATGTTTGTATAAAATTGCATAGAAGTTGGAAAGTGTTTCATAATCAATGCTTTATGCATGATTGATCTTTCTTGTTTCAAATTTTTGTAACGCCGGCTTTGAAAAAATGTCCTGTTACCAAATAAAAACAAAAATTGAATTAAAAACGCACATTCAGTGTTTAGTGCAATTAAACTCAATTCAACGAATTATTAAAGAAATAAAGAGAAAATGAATATGAGTTTGCAGGGAAAACCATGTGTTGCCCACATCAGATTTTTTTTTATTTTGCGACATGGCGTATTTCAAAACAAGAAGTTTATGGAGAAGCTTTAACTATGCCCAACCTTTGCCAAAGTTGCGCATAGTCAAATTTGGACGGAACTATGACACATTTTTTTCCTCGTTTGCACACTTATTTAGTAAAGTCCTTATAAATTTTCGTAAAAACCGGAAATGACATCTCAAGAACCGAAAGTGAACATCCTTAGTGTAATGAAGAGGTAGAGGATCTACCTCCTTGGAAATTTGATGTCGAATCCCTTTAAGTCATCATCAAATCTCTGTCTATAGCCAATCCGGAAAAATTGATGTTTCAAGGAAATTTTTCAAACCGTGGGGGGAAAAAATCTGAATGTGGAAATCCTTAGTAAACTCTTATCTCCTCCAGAATTCAATGCTGAATTCATAACAGTCATCATTGAAGTTTTATCTAATACCAATCTTGAGAAATAGATGTTTCATGAAACATTTTTGAACCGGAAGTGAAAATCCTTAGTAAAATCCTCAACCTCTTCCCTTATTTGACACTATCTCTTCCATAATTTGATACTTCCATAATTCGATACTATAAATATCTGTTATCATCTAAACACTATAACACTATAACCAATCTTGGGAAATAGATATTTTAAATAAATTGTAATTTTTTTAACCGAAAATGGAAAAAAACTAAAGTGTACATCCTTAGTGAACTCCCTAACCCTCACTACCTCCTGCGGAATTCGAAGCTAAATCTATACCAGTCATCGTCTAAACTCTATCTATATAGAAGATCCTGAGAAATAGATGTTTCAAGGAAAACTTTTTAGTAAAAACAATAATGTGGCTAAAATTTTTGCCACCAATAACGTAACTCGGCCTAAACCTAAACCAGTGGGATGGGTCAAGTCCTCACTGGATGGGTCGCGTATCTTTTGCAAAAATTAAGGCTGCACTAAATTCAATTTTTGAAAATTCGGGATGATTTATTTGAAAAGTTATAAAATACTCTTCGCATAAAATATGAGAAAATAAATATTTTAAAATTCAACATCTATGTCTAAACATGCAAATGACTTAGCTTCATAAATGTATTCATTATTTATGTCTGAGCATGCAGATGACTTAGTTTCATAAATTTATTCATTATTTATGTCTGTGCATGCAGATGACTTAGCTTCATAAATGTATTCATTATTTATGTCTGGGCATGCAGATGACTTCATAAATTTATTCATTATTTATGTCTGTGCATGCAGATGACTTAGCTTCATAAATTTATTCATTATTTATGTATGTGTATGCAGATGACTTAGTTTCATAAATTTATTCATTATTTATGTATGTGCATGCAGATGACTTAACTTCATAAATGTATTCATTATTTATGTCTGGGCATGCAGATAACTTCATAAATTTATTCATTATTTATGTCTGTGCATGCAGATGACTTAGCTTCATAAATTTATTCATTATTTATGTATGTGTATGCAGATGACTTAGCTTCATAAATGTATTCATTATTTATGTCTAGGCATGCAGATAACTTCATAAAGTTATTCATTATTTATGTCTGGGCATGCAGATGACTTAGCTTCATAAATTTCGAATTATTTAAAAAACAAATGGCTCGAAAATCTCCAGACTTCAAGATAGTCGTACAAAATAAAGGTCAATAAGTAAACACACTACAAGGGATAAGCAGAAACTTAAACAAAGCAAATTAAGCATAAATTAATAAATTGTGCCTTATTAACTTCGAGTTTGTTTGCCTGTATAGCAGTGAAAAAGAGTATCCAATAGAGTATCTTATATGAAGATTATCCATCGAAATTCAAACAGTTATTTACTGCATTGCTTATTAATTCCTGCTTAATCGCGTTGCTTAAATTTCTGCTTAAAGCTCTAAGCCTAAGAGTTATTTTTTTAAATGTTAAGTTCGTGTCAGTGCCGATTCTCTTCATGCCGGCGAGAACACTATTATAATTTTAATTTTTGATTTTATATTTTGTATATATTAATTTTTAATTTATGCCAAAAGCATTTATGCTCTGTCTCGCAATTATATCTGAGTAGTAACACTGCAAAAATTACAAACCAAATGAACACAAAAAGTAAGTATTCCACAGATCTCAAAAGATTAAATAATGTCCTGCGGTCAAAAAACTTTGAAAAAATTTATACTATTATGTTAAATGCAAAATTAATGTCAAATAAACACAATATTTGACATTAATTTTACATTCAAAAAATAAATATCACTTTTAAATCGTAGGAAATATAAATATCCTATAGTCGCTCATAGCATTTTTTATATATTATTTTATCAGTATATATGTGTAATCCTAAAAAAAATTATGTTTGGTTTTTTTAACCTTCTATTTTTAGGAAATTTTCATTTATCTTCTTGAAGATTTTGCTCACATCTTATTTTATTTCTATAAAAAAATTCTCTAAAAAATTACGTGATTAATGACCAGTGGATTTCGAATTACTTGTTATCGTTTTATTATTATTAATTATTTTATGTTGAATTTTTTTTCTACTACGAAGTGGGGGAAAGAGCTACATAAGCAGTTAACATCATATTTACTATTTCTGTCATAAAAATATCTTATCTATTTCTAAGAAAATATATCCTTCAGAAGCAGTGATACGTCTACAATTCTAATCCTTCCTTTGGAGTGGAAAAAACAAGTGTTATCTCCTTCATCTGAAAGAAAACAGTTTCACACAATGGTAAGAACAACTTCGTGACATTCAAAAGTGAAATCTCTGGAGGTGACGCCTAAACAGAAGATTGTCCTTCTTCCCTATGCAAATTGGAATTAATCACATTCCATTTTGATATTCAATCTTGCAATTAATTCCATTTGAATTGTTAAAGTCATTGACAAGTGAGATTGGGATCTAAAAACTATGCCTGGCAGCGGCACACAGTTCCGGCGGTTGATACAAGAGACACAACTTTTTGATGAAGTAATCTAAACAGCCATCTTAATAAATTAGTCGAATAGAAAACTTTAGTCATATCCAATCAAGTTCCTCAAAAGTTATAAGTGGTTAAAATTCTCGAAAATAATTAAGAATTATAAGTTCCAAAAACCGCTCAAAAAACTGCTGTAATAACTCCTCGATAATATAAAATGCATCATAAGCACAAATATATACTGTTCGACCAGTTTCGAAAACACAAAATAGTCTTCTTCTGCAGGACTGATAAAAAACGCGACCTCTCTTATTTAAGCAAGTTCGGCAACTTTTTTAACCCATATTATACCAAGCATTGAAAAAATTAATATTTTTTTTTATAAAATCTTAAATGTGTGTTTCTCTAAGACTATGTATACACATAAAATCAAAAAACTTGCCAAACTTTTATTAGTTTTATCGGTACAGGCTGTCCTAAAAATAGGACAATGGCCCATCCTCTAGATATATATCCTATAGGACAATCCTGTAGATAATTTTTTTGACAATCCTTTTTTACTAGTATAAAAGTATGGAATATTACCTTAATAAATTTATATGTATGTTTTTTCTTGGAGCTCAAAACTTTAAAAAACTTGTGTGTTGAAAATGTAAAAAAAAATCTGCAAGAACCGCCATTTTAAAAAATTAATAAAAAATATCCAACATTAATTTAAACTTGGGACAAAGGCATATATATAGTTAATAATTCTTAAACAATATATTGTCTTTAAATTGAATAAAAATATGCAACAGAATTTATACAAAGACCACTTATGTTAGCTGTCCTATTTTTAGAACGATGAGGAAATATGGGTTACGCTAGTATGAGGTAGAAGAGCTCAGAAGTTTTCAACTACCGAATATTCTTGACTTTAATGATGATTTTAATTTTTCCATAATTTTTCCATTCCCGTTTACTTCCTTTTTTTCTTGGTTGTCTGTCTACCTTTTCCCGGATTTCAGTATTTTTCCGCTATTTTATCTGACGAATTCCTATGGCCTCTGAAACTAGTCGGTTCCTTCATATTTGAATATCATTTTGTCCCTGCTTGTTGTAATTGTTTTACCGTCTTTTCCAATATCCCTACATTTTTGTTTCTATTTTTTACAGCTGGATTAAACGTCTCGTGTTCTTTCGTTAATGTTTTAGCAGCTTCCCTTACAATTCAGTTGCTTCCATTCGCTCTGCTCTTTTACCGCTTTCTTTTTTTTCCAGTCATTCTTTATTTTCTGCTATCATTTCTTTTCTCCCGTGTTTTTTATCATTCATTCGTAGTATCTTGCCTGTCATTTTCCTGGCTCAATGCTTTGTTTTCTTCATTTCTCCATGGTGTTGGTAACAACTTTTCTTCTATCAGCCAACGTGTGTTATTCTACCTCAGATAAATGACGTCCAGCTTTTTGTCAGTCTTGATGAAGAAAGCTGTTTTATGCCTTCGAAACCGGTTGACAAGTATTTCTGTGTTTATGCGGTACGAAGTTTTTATATTATCGAAATGAAAGTTTATTTGTATATAATTATCTCTTTCAAAATGTTTTATACATCATCAAAATGCTTTTAATTACAGTTAACTTCACCAATTTACTGAATTTTCAAATCAGTAACAACAAATGTTTTGAGGCCACTGGGTCCACAGTAGTTTGAGGACCCTGAATATTAAATTAGGACTACGTCGTGAAAAAAGAATAAAAATTCTGAAAAATAGATGAAAATAAAACCAAAGTTCTGAATTTATTTTTTCAGGAACCAGATGTTGAAAATTAAAAATATTTAAAATTCATTAATAATATTTAAATATTTAAATTTCAATGTTGGGTATCTTTAAATATAAAAAAAATTATAAGATAAAATACAAGAATTGAAAGTATTACTAAACTAAAATTCAAATAAATACAGAATTTTTTTTTCTGTTGTTCTTTGAAAATAAAAACTCTAGAAAATAACATTTGAAGGGGGGGGGGGGGAAGGGAGAGGGAGTATTGAACAATATTCAAACTTATAAAGCCAGTATTTAAAAATTATTTTCTGTGCTTTGCAGTAAATGGAATACCTTTGTATTTAAATAGTTTTCTGCAACATACGTTTTATCAGATCTTTTGTTTTCATTAATTTACATTCTAAGACTGGTATTACAAACGTAGCAACCAACGCCACTTTCCATTTATTCGAATTTCCCTACGGGGTCCATTTTGGTTCAATGAGTAATCCGGTTATAAATTGTAGGTTGTTATGTCAAAAGGTTATCATTAACTTGTTTATTTATTTATTTTTTAACGTGAGAGTCTGTTACGCTGATGTTTTCTTTCCTCCTTCAAACACTCTTATTAAAGAAATATATTAGAATCGGTTCGAACTCGAGGGGGGGGGGGGGCAGGACCGGCGTGATAGTGGTTGGAGTTCTCTAACATTTTGATAACTCCTAACCATACAACAATTTACTATTAATACATAAAAACATTTACCATGTTTGAAGATTATTTATAACTAGCCATTTCTACTCGGGAGAAATGGCTATTTGTCACGAATGTGACACCCAGTGTTTCTTTCAGGACTTTTGGGCCGGGGGAAGGGGGGGGGGACAAGTTTTCTGTTTGCTCTATATAAATATATATAAATGCTCTCACATAAACAGAAACTAGATTAACATAAAATATATCCAGGGGGCCGAATAAGCGGCGGATATATGTTTGAAAACACTGATGACGCTTAACAAAAGCTCTGAATATCAAAAGCATGTTTCAAATGAATGCATAAAAATGGTGCTATGTAAAACGATATTTTATTTCCGAACCCTGTTTGTTGCTTATTTTCAAGGTTTTTGCACATTTAAATGAAAAAAATCAATAATTAATAAAAAAAAAAATTTTTTTTAATCAGAATAGACAGCAGACGATTTTATTTGAAGTCTAATTCTGTTACTATGGTTACAAATAGAATCATAAACTCCATAAAAATTAAATTATAAAATATAAAAAAAATCGTCTGCTATAACAATAAATAAAAATATCTCAAGAACTGTTGGTTGTATAACCAATAAAGTTAATTATGAAAATTTAGTATATTTTTTCTGTGTATGTTGACATAAAAACAAATTTTGTGTGTTTAGTCATTCTCGCGAGATAGTTGGAAGAAGATTGGTACAAAAAATTTCGAGATGCATACATTTTTCGAATAAAATTCCAAGATTTTAGATTTTTCTCGTTACTTATAGATCAAGTAGCACGTGTACATAAGTTTCAAGTCATACTTTCAGCAGTTTCAGCTGTAATTCCCCTCTTAATCAGTTGGCCAGTCTTACTCAGCTGTATGTATGTTATTCGAATGTATACGTGCAAAAATCATCTCTTTCAAGGACACACAGAACAGAAACTTTGTTTTAACTAAACTGACGGAAAATAAGTTGCAATTAATTTTTTTTTCCAAAGCACTTCCACGAAGTGGACAGCCATCTCCAGCCATGGGATCATCATATCCCATGACCACAACTTGTTTATTCTCGGTTGTGGGTTCTTTGCTATTAATTCTCTGGGGAGTATCAAAGGAAAGCAAAAAGCAAGCCTGGGACAGTTCGCTTGTGAAATGGAGATGAAAATATGGAAGGAAAAAAACGATAACCGACTTGAAAAAGGATATCATGGCGGTAATGAATGGGGAGTTGAGATCTTATTTTTACAATTTTGTAAGAATGTGTATCTTGAGATCTTGGTACAAGGGCGGATCCAGCGAGGGGCGGAGGGGGCGATCGCCCGCCCCCCCCCCCCCCGTCGGGGTTATAAATAGGAAAAAAAAATAAAGACGATGAAGAATAATTTTTGTGTTGTTTGTTATATATGACTGCCTGTAATAAACAAAAGTCTAATGTGAAAAATGTTTTGACATTTCTCTTTAAAAATTGCTTTTCCGTTCGAAAGTGCACTTCAAGGAGAATATGAAGTTTGGTATGAGTTTTGGAAGAATGCTTCTGAAAAAAACCCACAGAAGTCTTAGAATTTTTGGAGAAATGTGATCCAGATGTTTTCCCACGAATCTACAAGCTTCTCGCCCTTCAAGCTACGTTCCCAGTAAGTGTTGCTTCAGCAGAGCGTAGTTTTTCGTCATTGAAGCGGCTTAAAACTTGGTTTCGAACGCGGATGACAGAAGGACCAGCATTAATACACATCCATAGAGACATTCATATTGATGTAAATAAAGTGATTGACAAATTTTCAAAGAAACCAAGACGGCTTGACTTTTCACTATAAACTTTTTTTTAGAAAGATGCTTGTTATAAAAAAAGTAAAATAATTACAACGTTTTCGTAATTTAGATTTAAGCTTGTTCTATTAAATACATTGTAAATTATCGTTTTGGTTGTTGTATAAATGTATATGTATTGTATCCTTTATTAGCTTATCTTTTCTGTCATACTTAACTATAATTTACCCTAAACCATATTTCCATATAGTTTAATGATAAGCTCAAATTTAATAATTAAGTATATTAATATGACTTAAGAACAACAAAATTTATCTAAACTATTCAACAGCCCAAAATTAAAAATTTTCCACGGACGGGTCCCCGGAGAGCCCCCCCCCCCGTAATAAAACTCTGGATCCGTCCTTGTACGTCGCTGGGTTCGGAAATTTGAAGGCAAGACGGAAATTACAGAGCCGCTATTTTGAAGGACCACCTGGCACTAATTTTAAGGTTTCTAAATTAAAAGTCTGATATGGGCAGCTCATGACTTTCACAACAGGTTTAAATTCATGATTCATTGCTCAAATTGACAAGGATACTTACTCGATGTATATCCAGTTTTGCAGTTTTAATACGTCTTCTTTTTAATTATGTAATTTAATGCCTTTTAAGACGTCGCCATCTCTTTAGAATTGAATAAAAAATACGTATCTGGAAAATGACTCGTTCTAGAGTAACGGAATGGTCTTATTCGTTTCGGGGCAATAATTTAACTTTCGAATCGTTTCAGCGTCATAGATATAATTTGAGGTAAAGCGGATATATACAACATCGACACAAAAATAAACAGACGCACATATACAGACGGTAATCACTCTAAAAATAGGTTTTCCCCCATTTTAAAGTGCCCGAAACGTGTAAATCAGCCAAAAATTCGAATTCCGATTTTTGACACAATTCCATTACTTTTCCTATACCAGGTACGGTAGGCGAAAAGTATAAAAAATGCAGCAATTTTTTCCCTTTTCCGCTATAAAACAGGACAAAATGTAGTAGAATAAAAATGGTATACCAGAATGAAAAAAAACCTGATATGGGCAGCACAAGACTTTCTCTACAGACTCAAATTCATTATCTCTTTATTTGTTTCATAATTCGCTAAATTGAGGTTAAATGCAGGAAATAACACGGACAATTATTTGAATTTAAGCTAAATTTGCAGTTTTAATCCAATTTTTGATTTAATTTGGAGACTAGGTGTATTTTCAAAGGCGGTGTTGAAAATATGTATAAAAACAGAAATATCTAGAAAATTGTAGGTCCTAAGGGATAAGTCTTACTCTTTTTGTCGTCAAAAATAATGCATAAAAAAAGTATTAAATTAATATATTTGAGCAAACGTAGTCTTTCATTTTGGATTTTATAATTTGTACCGGCCATTACTCAAAAAAGGCAGGTTCATTTTTTTTTTCCGAATTGTACCGAAACACCAGGGTAATCCATAAGTAATTTTTCTACCAAATTTTGTGAAATTTCGTCGATTAGTTTTTGATGCAAAGTAGATGCATACATTGCACACACGCACGCACACACATACGCAAGCACGCACACACACATGCACGCACACACACACATGCACGCACACACACACATGCACACACACACACGCACGTCATACTAAACATAATTTTTTCTAGTTCATTTTTTACAGCTCGAAACATGTAGTTCCGTCAAAAAATCGAGTAGTTATTTTCGACACGATTTGAATACTTTTTCTATACATTGTATTGCATTATAGAAGAAGTAAGATTCACTTCACCTGCATGCAAACAGTCGTTGACGACTCGAAACCTTAAAATTGTGTCGGATTTTAAAAACTCGAATTTCTGTTTTGTCGGAATCAGCAAGGTTTTGTTGCAGTTTTATCCGTTTAGTGGAAATCCGCCCATAGATTTCTTTGCACAAAAAAAAAAAAAAAAAAAAAAAAAAACTAGGCATCTAGAGGCTCCTGTGTGGCTGGAGACCCGAAGCTTAAACCTCACATTTCACTAACTTCATAATTATGGATGATCAAAGCGAAGGCCATTTTGTTAACGAAGCGAAATCAACATTTGCCTAAATTTTGTTATACCTTTCACTCAAAAACTACAATAAGTAGGCAAAATCAAATAATAGTAAAACTACAATAAGTAACTCAAAAACTGCAATAAGTAATTTTGCATACATACGTGAAATTGCAGTCAGATTTACAGAATCCTAATTTCAATTATTTAAACGAACACACAGAGTGACACGCCAATTTTTAAACTGCGCATGCCCACTATGCTTCGCACACATAACAGGTAAACAACCCATTTTAAGCAGCTAATAGCGTGTGCACTTGCATGGATTGTGATTTAAACGTGAACCTGTAGTATATTGAATACGTTTTTGCGATTTTAATGCGTTACTTGGATTTCATTGTTTTCCTGTTATTCTAGCTTGTTACTTTCCTTATATACATAATGTATAAGGAAAGTATTGTGACGGGGTCGAAAATTCGAATTCGAGTTTTCGACGGGAGAGCACGTTTTAAGCATCCCTGATCACGAATCAAAAATTTTTGAAGTGATGTCTGTGTGTGTGTGTGTGTGTGAAAGTATGTGTGTGTCAGTGGGTCTGTGGAGACGATAACTGACAACGAATGGACCGATTCGAACAAAATTTGGTACAAAAATCACAATCCGTAAACACTGGAAGCCTATTGTTTTTATACGTAATCGAATGATCAGAACCCTCCTAAATTTTCGAATGAAATTTTGAAAAACTCGTCAAAAAATCAAAACCACTAATAAAGTTACGCAAATAGACATTTCTTATGTAATTTTTCATTAGAAAACGATTGACATAAATTTTAGAACGCTAACACGAGCCGTTTTTGAGATATTGTACATTTTTCAAAAAAAATATCAAAAACTCATATAAAATAAAAAAAAAATTTCCTATTGATAAACATGTTCACTTTTCATATGTAATACCATGCGATAAATTGGGTGACATCATTCTCGTGGATCTAGCTCGTTCCATTCATGAAAAAAGATACTCTGAGTAACACTTTTGTATTTGGACGCCAATAGTCATTTATCGGCTGTAAGAATAACTTATTTCTTAGTACATAAGGCTTGGCGAGATTTTGGCGACGAATTTGGCGGAATGTCGCCAACTTTGCGACTTTTGAAATGTTGCCAAATTAACGAAAATCTCGCCAAATGGATAAAAATGACGCTAAATCAATGAAAATGATGACTAATTGTCGAAAATTCAATGTCTTGGAAAGAATATTCGTATCTTCTATAAGAAAAACCTATTTTTTTACTGTAAAAGTAGTAAATTCATTACATTATATAAGGAAAGTCATGTGTTGCCCACATCAGATTTTTTAATTTAATATTTAAAATTATAAAATCTTACAGGCTCTTTT